>JANRMT010062813.1:112203940-112223199 GCA_026402145.1 Polypterus bichir lapradei | reverse complement strand
AACGGTCATAACGGTCGATAACGGTCGACAACGTCCGCCATGTTGAACTTTCTTATTTATGGCACCATCTTCACGAAATTTGGTAGGCGGCTTCCCTGCGCTAACCAAAACCGATGTATGTACTTATTTCGATGGTATGACGCCATTGTCGGCCGCCATTTTGAACTTTCCAACGTCACTAATTTTCCAACTTCCCGTGTAGGTAGAAGGCTGACCCCATCTTCACGAAATTTGGTAGGTGGCTTCCCTGCGCTAACCAAAATCGATGTACGTACTTATTTCGGTGGTATGACGCCACTGTCGGCCGCCATATTGAATTTTCCAAACATCACTAATTCTCCAACTTCCCGTGTAGGTAGAAGGCTGAAATTTGGCTGGCTCATTCCTTACACCTTACTTACAAAAGTTAAGCAGGTTTCATTTCGAAATTCTATGCGTAACGGTCAACAATGTCCGCCATGTTGAACTTTCTTATTCATGGCCCCAACTTCACGAAATTTGGTAGGCGGCTTCCCTGCACTAACCGAAACCAATGTACATACTTATTTCGGTGGTATGACACCACTGTCAGCCGCCATATTGAACTTTCCAACGTCACTAATTCTCCAACTTCCCGTGTAGGTAGAAGGCTGAAATGTGGCAGGCTCATTCCTTACAGCTTACTTACAAAGTTAAACAGGTTTCATTTCGAAATTCTACACGTAACGGTCATAACGGTCGATAACGGTCGACAACGTCCACCATGTTGAATTTTCTTATTTATGGCCCCATCTTCACGAAATTTGGTAGGCGGATTCCCTGCGCTAACCGAAACCGATGTATGTACTTATTTCGATGGTATGACGCCACCGTCGGCCGCCATATTGAACTTTCCAATGTCACTAATTTTCACAATGTCCGCCATGTTGAACTTTCTTATTTATGGCCCCATCTTCACGAAATTTGGTAGGTGGCTTCCCTGCGCTAACCAAAACCGATGTACGTACTTATTTCAGTGGTATGATGCCACTGTCGGCCGCCATATTGAAGTTTCCAACGTCACTAATTCTCCAACTTCCCGTGTAGGTAGAAGGCTGAAATTTGGCAGGCTCATTCCTTAAAGCTTACTTACAAAAGTTAAGCAGGTTTCATTTCAAAATTCTACGCGTAACGGTCAACAACGTCCGCCATGTTGAACTTTCTTATTCATAGGTAGAAGGCTGAAATTTGGTACTTATTTCGGTGATATGATGCCACTGTCGGCTGCCATATTGAACTTTTCAACGGTCTTTGTTACTTATGGGCCCATCTTCAAGAAATTTGGTACGCGGGTTCCCAACGCTAACTGAATCCTACTTACGTACATATATACGTCCATAGCCTGCAGCTCGGTCACCGTGTGAGGCGGCGTTGGGTCCCCCATCCCAACGCCTCCCACGTTGTTGGCTGCCTGCCTATATAAGGCCGTCTGTCGCTCCAGTCTCTACATTCCCTTCCTTGCTTCACCACGGTATTCACGTCTCCCTGCTGATAACTACAGCCTTTTTATTTAATCCACGGCTTCTCTGCTGTTTTATTGTTCATTTATTACGATTATAGTTATTGTATAGGTATTTTAGACTTACTTTACATTGTTCAGGTACCCATTTCCTTTATCATTCCAACCGTACCCCAATTAACATGTCTATCGAGGTAATCACCATCGATCAAAGAACTGTCACTTACCAAGTGGTTTCCATGCCCGGAGATGGCACCTGCCTTTCCATTCTCTTTGTTACATATTGCACAGCCATATCAGGCTCACTATTGATATCCGGAGGAACATTGTGTCTTATGTATTGAATGACTGGGACAGGTTCAAAGTGTGGACTGATGACGGTACAGGAGATAATTATACTACACAGGAGCACTAGAAGAGTGAAATGCTTAAGTGTACCGAAATGGCCAAATATTTTACACCTTTGGACAACCGCCAATGCCTCTTAAACATCTTAGCTTCACAGGTGACGATTTCAGTAGTGGACACTTTGATGTTTAGAAATGTTTAAACTCTCAAAAGCTGGATGTGAAGTTATCAATGAAACTGGTTGTATACTTACAACGCTTGACAGATGCCGAATGTCTCTTCAACACAAGTCCTACAAATACTGTCGTAACTGAAACAAACCATGAAACTCAAACCGATTATGACAGCAGCAATCCAAGCTGTGAGATTTGAAACAAGATTACTGTTCACATGGCCAACTGTACGTTGCATGCTCAAGAGTAAGCTCAGCGCACAGCTACAGCTTGGTCATATTACAACTGGAGGGCCGAACTGACAACGTGGCATACAAAGAGATCCTTAACAAATAATTATTGGTATATTTTCCCTCAGTTTAAAAAGGTTTAATTTTCTTCTTAATAAAAATTTTAAGGCAGTACTTCACCGCTGCGAAGCGCGGGTATTTTGCTAGTATAATATATATGTATATATATATAATATATATGTATATATATATAATATATATGTATATGTATTATATATATTATATACTATATACTTCTGTATATTTAAAAATTGTGATAGAATGCACAATGTTGAGAGAAACCAACAGGACAAAATGTTAACTGAACTGAGGTTCTTATTTTCTTTCTTTTGTTGCTTTGCTCCCATATTCAACTAAAATAAATAATTTTAACAGGATGCCCATCCTAAAAAATCAACATTATGTAGTAAAAGCACTCAATTGTCCATATGCACTTAGAGAAATTAAAAAAGGAGTTTGTAAATAAGGCTGCCATTTCAATCCTCATTTAAAGCTTGTGCGTCACCCTGAGTATTCTCCAGCTGTAAACAGTAGCACCACTATACTTATGTTTTATACCAGTGAAGTTCCTTGGTTCAGACAGCTTTATTTAAAATACAGGTTTTTTTTAATGTTTGAAATAATTTTGCATCAGGATGTAAAACAATCCCAAAGGTTTCCCATTGTGGCAAAATAATTTTAGAATCTGAAGAATATACTTCTAAAAGTCAACCAGATCCTCCTATACTAATATAATTTGGAGCAATGCTTTAATTCTTTCTATTCTTCTTGTGAATTCCATTGAGTTTGCTTCGTGTTCTTGAGGTGTGAACATTGACATAACCAGCAGACAGTGAGGTTGTGTGATTGTGGAGGTGTTTTGAAACTTTGTTTTATTTTTTGTGTTAAACTTTGTGATGCTTTTGGAGGATACAGATCAACCTTTTGTTCTGTTTATAATGTATTTGTCTAAAAGTGGCAGATTTTCTTTTGTAGGTTAATGACTATTTATAAGTTTCATTAAATGATAAATTACACTAACCTGTACAAACAACACCAATCTTGGGGCACATATTAGCCATGCCAAGAAGTGGCAGCATTTAGGACCAGCACATTCCATTGTTTGAAGTGCCGATAGAATGTCTGTTTTGTTTCTGATCTCTGTGCAGATGCATTGCAGTTTTTTTTTTTTTTCATGAAGAATATAGAAACACCTCATATATAGCAAGAAATCTTTTATTATTTTTATTATGTAGTAATAAATTTTTTATTTGTTTTTATTTCACAGGGTCTACTTTGTTTTCTTTCTTGGGGAGGGCACCTTTAAAGCTTGTTTTGGATTATAGTTCTAGCACAATGCTAATGCATGAAAATAGGCTATGCGGCGCTGTCACAGTGTTGTAAATCTGGTGGCCATATTCATAATATTTGTAGTATGGTCAGCTAATGTACCCCTCAAATGAAAGTACAGCAAGTGTTTTTCTTTTTGTTTGTTTCTTTTTAAAGTGCATGCAGGGTGGAAGGCTGGGGCACTGATAGGTTTGTGACATCATGCATGCCTGAAACAGTTCAGCAAATGATCTGCGAGGTGAATTTCCAGGACAATATTTGGGTGAACAAGGTCATGCAAAAAACGCTAATCACCAGGGGCCTCATGTATAACGCCGTGCATAGAATTCACACTCTAACATGGCCTAAGCACAAAAGCGGAAATGTTCGTACACACAAAAAAATCCAGATGCATAAATCTGTGTGTTCGCCAGTTTCCACATTCTTCCGCTCCATAAATCCTGGTCAGCGTGAAAAGTAATGCACGTGCACGCACCTGCTGCCCCACCTCAAACTCCTCCCAGAATTACAACTCTTTGAATATGCAAATCAATATAAATTAGCCCTTAAGCTCAGTGTTCTGTGAAAAGACAATGGCAAAAGCACAAGGGAAAGCAGAATTTCAGCGAATACCAAGTGGAGGCAAGGAAAAACGTACTATTGGTTTAAACAGTGGTATAAAAAACAAAAGGAAGTTGATCGAGTGACATAGTGTGGCGGAGAAACTCGAAAGCTCAAGTTCACAAAGTCGCATAGCGCCCGAAATAAAAGAAGTTGTCAGATATCAAAATCGCAGTGAAAAGGCGAGTTGTAGCCCACTGTCTGAGTGTCATATGAAAGATTATTAGGGTACAGAGAAAAAAAAAATTGGCACACGCTGGGGGGAAAAAAGCTTGAAATGCCAACTTTAATCTCGAAATGCCAACTTTAATCACGTAGTTTATTTTGTCATTCAGGTAGAACATCATAAACTTAATCCTAAAATCGTTTAATTTACTCAAATCCCATCGTAACTAAAGTAGCACGGTAAATGCTTTGTTTTGTATTTGATCTATATGCTCTATATGTGTGAATCACTACGTGCTTTCAGGGTTTTTCTTCCTTCGACAGGACACAGAATCCATTACATTCGTGATATTACAGCTCTCTAAATAATTAAAATACTGAGATGTATATTTGATATCATTTTCATGATGATATGAGTTAAAGCATGTTATTAAACATGGGAAAAATGGTGGCGCAGTGATTGTTCATGTCTCAGGCAAGATGCTTGCTGCGCCATGCGCAACCTTCGATGAAATACTTTATTGTAGCAGTACTTTCTCTTTTTTAAATGTACTAACCTCCAATTCCTGTCCTTACTTTTCTTTCTTCAAATACCCAATCGCCATACAATCAGCTCTGTAATAGACGTTAAGCCATCTGTAAGCTTAGAACGCCGATTCTTCAAAACTTTTAAGGAACATTGAAATATCTTCGTAGTATGTGTTTAATTATTCTATCCATCTATCCTTCCAAAGCGTCGGCACCAGCGCGAGGCAGGAACAATCCGTGAACGGAGTGCCAGCGGCTCGCTAGTGCTGCGGCACTGTGTCCTCACATGTTTAATTATTGACAATATAGATTATTTAAATGAAGTTAAAGCTTTATCTGTATAATATAATAAACATATTTTGCTGCATTTCATCTTAAAAATGATATTGTCATCATATGTAAATATGTGCTTTATAAAGTGGCTCAGGTTGTGCAATATTATAACTAGTGGAAGTTTACAGTGAGGTAATGGTACTTATAAGTACAAACAGTTCCACAAGGAGCACTTGATGGACTGATTGAGTGCATTTAGAGTTCTTGGGATGAAACTGTTTCTGAACCACGAGGAAAGGCTCTGAAGCATTTACCGTATCAGAGCAGTTCAATAGACAGCATGACTGAGGCAGCGTGTGCTTGATGCTGTATACTGATAATTCTCTTTCCGATCAGCTGCTGTACAGCTGTGATTCCCCACTCAGATACGGTGATATCAATACTCCGAGTGGTGCTGTGAGAGTAATATGGAAAAAGATGATCTGATGTGGCAACCCCTAACTGGAGCAGCTGAAAGAAGAAGGTGGTGCAGTGAGAGTAACAATGCTAAAACAGCTATTGTAGTTAGAATATTTTGACCATTCTGTGGACCATTATATTGTTACAGGTTAATTACAATTAGATGCATTAAACTAATAAACAATATGCGGTTAATTTCAGTGTATTTATAAAGCCACGTCAGGGATGTGGATCTAAAGAAAGGGTAACCACACTGGAACAGTAGCACTGCTTTGACGCTGGGTGCCGCCAGTCTGCAAAACCGAGCACAGAACTTGCGTATGACAGGGTATGAGCTACTGTGGAAATGTGCGTGGCTTTACGCCAAGTTTAGGTTTTATACATCGCGCTTTGAGCGTGGAAACAGGAGTATGCAACATTTTTGTGTGTATGTGCCGTTTATACATGAGGCCCCAGGTTAGAGCATCTTCAGAATACAATACAATTTCTTTTTTTGTATAGCTCAAAATCACACAAGAAGTGTCAAAATGGGCTTTAACAGGCCCTGCCTTTTGACAGCCCCCCAGCCTTGACTCTCTAAGAAGACAAAGAAAAACTCCCAAAAAAACCCATGTAGGGAAAAAATGGAAGAAACCTTGGGAAAGGCAGTTCAAAGAGAGACCCCTTTCCAGGTAGGTTGTGCATGCAGTGGGTGTCAAAAAATAAGGGGGTCAATACAATACAATACAATACAGTACAATACACAGAACAGAACAGATCCTCAGTACAGTATAAAAATTAAAATGTTAGAAGTACGGAGTGGAATTTAATAGTAGATGATATCACATAATATGATTTGGATTTGTTTAGAGTCCTGGAGACCTCATTCATCAAGCCCCCATTTGGCCATTCCACAGCTGAAATAGCGCTAATCCAATGAAAGGACCCCTCTTTCTCACGATTCCCATAGAATACACTACGACCAAATTATTCGTCCGTGGACTTGTCTCCACTAACCTTCAGATTTTAATAATTTTTAAAAGTGACATCTTCTTGGCCAATATTCTGGAACACATGGTTCTAACAGGTTTCTCAGAATTTACCATATGTTGTAAGATATTTGAAATGTTCAGATGCTACCCATTGGACTTATTCAAACCAAGTTACATAAGTCCCATTAAAAGCTCATTTAATTTTGTGGCTCCTATGCAGTGGAGTTCTCTTCTTGGATTTATTTATGAGGTTTAATCAGTCTCCACATTTTAATCCAGGCTCAATGCCAGTCTATCATTGCTGGTGTTTTAACTGCGCACTCTTCCTTCAAAGTTTTCATGACCTCTACTCTTCAGAGTGGCTTTACTGTCACTAGCTTACTGTGGATTGTTAACTTAATCAACTAAGCCTCGAAGTTCAACCAAAAAGTTTAAAAATGTATATTTTATTTTGCAGATGTGCTTGATCTGTTTATCTCCTACCACTATTGGCTGTGTATATTGTTGCATAATAATTTAGATTAGAAGAAATGTTTATAATACTTTTCTCTGTATTATAATAAAAAAATCTTGGGAAGAGAGACGAGACATGACTTTCTCAGAGAGACACTTTCATGTCCCACAAGACGAGACTTTGTGCCAAGAGATTTAACCACGCCCGGGGCCGGAAATAAAAGACAAAAAGTAGATGACAAAGTAGAACGTCGTAAAGAATACAAAAATGTTGGTGCGATACACATGCAGGTTAGAGATCATGGAAATATGAAAATTCAAAAGTCTGAAAAAAATGATAGATCGCATTAGCACAAACAAACGGAAATTATTACTCAATGAAATAACAGAACAGCGAAAAGAGATTGAATATATTGTTCGGCTTTAAACTTTAAGTCCGAGACTTGTAGATCATCTAATTCATGTTGCCATCAGGGAAAAGTAGTGTTTCTTCCCAATGAAGAGGCGTAAACCAACGAGAATTAAAAGATTTGTTATTTAGTGAAAATGAAATCCCGCAAGAAAAAATTTCAAGCCCTGCAAGACAAGACTTTATTCAAAGAGATTTGGAAAAGTCCTGCCCACATCTAAAACATTTACAACCACACACAGTTCAATCATTTCTCATTTGTGTGAATGCTATTGTCAGACACAGTTCATGTAGAGAGAATAAACAATGTTCACTCATGGGCTGTTATATGTTGCATTGTCACGATGTAATTCCAAACACAAAATAAAATTCAATGCGATATTGACAAAAAGGGAAAAGCGAAAAGAGATTGAATATATGGACATAGGTGATATGACAGAAGTATGTAGATATTGTTTGGCTTTAAACTTTAAGTCGAAGACTTGTAGATCGTCTAATTCGTGTTGCCATCAAGGGAAAGTAGTGTTTCTTCCCATTGAAGAGGCCTACTCGTGAGAATTAAAAGATTTGTTGTTTGGTGAAAGTGAAATCCACATACGCGAGCGGCAGAGAAGTGAAGTTGCTGGCACATAACGAAGGCATGGGGGTTGGTGAGCAAAGGGAGCTGGGGTCAAAGCCCTCTAGTTGTTTTAAACTCTGCCAAATTACTTTTACTCTTCTGGTATTTGTCGGATTGGCAGTCAAGCCACCGTAAAAAACCTCATACTGTTCCAGTGTGGTGCTGAGGTGTCACCTGCTGCATTTGAGTCCCAGTCCAGGTACGGTGGGTGCAACAACACGCTATCGGTGCATGCTCCCCCCCACTTTGTATTTGCTGTATTTTTAGTGCATACTGTTCTGTTTTAATGTATAAAAACTTCAGGTTGGCAAAGTATGTTGTAATGGTGCATTTTGTTAATGAAGCAGCATGTGGTAAAGATTTACTGACAACCTACCTAGTAGCAGTTTGTTTGCCAAATTGCCCTCAGAGCATCACGGACCCCACACTTTACCATAAGCGTGCCACTTGAATGCTCAAATGTGTATCTCAGTTGTTACAAGTTAGTCTGTGGTGGATTTCAAATTTGAGTGCCATCTTACGGATGCTGGGCTACATTGGCTTCATTCTTTTTCAGGAAAAGTCCCAAGATTTTCGTAGTGTTGGCACATGAGATGTTTTAATGGAAAGATCGATTGCTGTGGGTATACTGCTGCCAAGAGCTGATGTACCTGAGCCACAGCAACTTGTAGATATCTTCTGGAATTTGTGTTGTGTGGTTGTTATCAAGAGACCTAGTGTATGCCACATCATTACACCACAACCACTACGTAGACATATTCTTGTCAGGTTTTACTATTTCTGGGTCCTCCTGTCCACATGAACCACTAGGAATCAGTTTGGTCAGGAAAAAAATGTTGTCCAGTCATCTCATTTTGTATCCAGTGTCTGCATGACTTTAGTGTAATGTGACTATATTTTCTAAGCTTTTGGAGACTGAAGTTATTATTATTATGATGATGATCAAGTGCAAACTTATTGGATTGTCAGACATATCGCAACAAGTTGAGCATTCTGACATTCCTCTTTTGTCACTGCCATAGTCCATACTTGTTAGTTGATTGGCAGGAGGCAGATTCTTACTCAACAAAGGTTGTATCAGTCTTAAAGCTACTTCACTGAATCCTAAGCAAGGCTCCAATTCCTAATACAAACTTGGAAGAAGCTCTACCTTGGTGTATCATCTGAATAGCACATATGCACCATCAATTTTCCCTGAATACCTACTTTAAACCAAATTGTCTACATGTTTGATGTTGTCACTGATTTAGAAGACAGTTATGTTGTAAGTGTAGGTGGATGTATTTAGTGGACTACCCAATATATGAGAATTTCATCTTTTAAAGTGGTTTAGAATTCGAGATATATGGCGTTATCAGCCCTAGACTTTTTGCCTGACTTTTCCAGTAATAATAAAGAAATGCTCAGTTATGTTTTTAAATAACCAGTTTGACTTTCATTTAAAAGGCAAATAATGAAGGATTGTCTCTGGAAATGTGCTAAAGCTGTATGTGCACATTTTATTTGCATCCTCAGAAGGGATTATCCATGTTTTAAATGAGGCTGGTCAGAAAGATGTGTTATTTATATTGCAAGTTCTGTCTTCTTAGGGGTTTCTTTCACTTTTGTAGTGCTTTTTTCTTTAAGTGGTCTGTTGGATGTTGTGGCAAGGTCTCGTTTCTATAGTTCCTTTTTCTTGTTTTTGTTAAATATGTATTTGCACCTTTTTTCCATTTAGGTTGAACAGTTGTTCTGCCTGGGCCTGACAACAAGAGCAGAATGTCTTAAAATCTTAGAAATGCATGACTGGAATCTGGAACTGGCAAGCTCTCAACTTCTGGAGTCGTACAGCACTGTGAGGCAAAGGTACAAATGATCACCACCCTATATTTTTGGTCTAAACTGGTTTCTGTAGGAGGGCTTCTCCCTGTATCCCCAAAATGGCATATTATGTTAATCGGCAACTGTGTACCAACCACATATAAGTGAGTGAGGATGTGTCAAGCTGATGATCAATTTTATTTATCAAAAATCTTTATGTAATAACAACCATTAACAGCATGTACCCTCTGAAGGTGCTTAAAGCTTTCAAGATTAAGAGATATGAAGTACAATAACTAAACTGTTCAATAAAAAAGGGAGCCCATAGATGCAGGACGGGCTCTGACTGACACACCTTAGTAATGGAAAAGTCCAGATTAGGAAGACGTTGGAGCATTAAGTGTCAAATTTACTTTCATTTACCTTAACCCTAATGCCATTAAACCTGGCAGTAAAAAATGGCAGTAGTGAAAAGTCTGATATTTTTACATGAGTTTGTATAGCATATCTGCTGCACGAAAATATTATTTATTTGTTTAGTGACAGGTGTGACCAGTTGGGGGCTGTAGCAAGCCCCCAAACACAGACAACACAACTCCAGGTGCAAATAAATGATTCTTTATTTCATGCCACTCAAAATAACAATTAATGTAGCCAATACAGACTTTAAATGCTTTCTTTCTCTCTCTTTTCCAAACAGTTTTGCCCGTTGCTTCCCAATTCTGACTTCCTGAGCTATGGCAGCAGGCTCATTTTAAAGTAGACCCAGGAGCACTTCTGGTGATGTGATGTGGCCAGTTGGAAGTACTTCCCGGTTATAAGGAAGCCAGGGAGGGCCTCCCCTGGCAGCACCCTAGAACATCCCCCAAGGATCCTATAAGGCTGCAGTTCCGAACTCCAACTCCCATGCAGCTCTATGGGCGTCCAAACTGGGACTGTTTATGAGGGACACTGCCACCTAGTATAATGGGGGATGAACTGCTCCTTTTCGTCCTTTCTTGCCCATTGCAGTAGCCTTCGGGCATCCCAATAAGGACAGGAATCATAAGGTGTCCCAGCCAGGTATTGCCCCCATTTATTCCATCCTTCTGTTATGGCATCCCGGCTGGGTAAGGAATTCACCTCCATTCTCTGAGTTTTACCAAAGCGATTTACAAATCAAGTATAAATGCTTCTGCTTTTGGAGCATTTTTCAAAACAGGATACATAGTAATATGCTGGCTTTCATTTCTTCTTTAGCACCTTTCCTATTGTGCTTTACTAAGCACTGCTAGATAGGAAGGCAGTAAACAGGAGAGTTCCAGTGGCAATTTTGGGTTTTTAATTGAATCCCAACAAGTCTGTATGCTAAAGTTACAAAGGTATGCACTGCAATGACAAAATACTTGTGAATAGAACCAGAGGTTCATATTGAATGAAGATTTGACATATGAATAGGAAATTATTTCAAAACCAGAGAAAAGTAATAAAAGACAGAGCTATATGTGGAGGATGTTAGTGTTGGGTAAAACTCCAGTTTTTGGCAATTCAGGTTGCTATGCATTTTGCCAAGAAATCAAACAATTGTACATGATTGCACCCCATACCTTGATATTCTCTGTGTGCTATTTGAAAATGTTGTTTGGGTTACACAGTTGTCTACATCATCAGCATTTGGTTGTGCACTGATCACTGACTTCAAGGGATAAATGACACTCATTGAACATGATGACATCATCCATTGCAGACTTGATTGGCACTGGAAATCAGTCAGTGTTGAAACAGATGGAGCAGCTCCAGTCCCATGAACATTCAACTATTTAGCCTGAGATGTTACTTGGAGATCCATGGCAGTCAGTTGATCTTTGAAAATGGTAGAAAGTAAATAGGTATCCTCACAGGCTGTTGCTTAATTAGCCTGTCCTCACATGGTATGGTTTTCCTGAGGCACCCCCATTTTTCTAGGAGACATGAGAGCAATTCCATCAAAACCTTGTAGCCAGCATTGACAATATCAAAGTTAACCATTTGATTGTAGAATGAACAAATGCACCAACGACTTTCTTGGTGTGTTTCGCAACTAGTTAGTGTTGTGAGGTTGTCACAATAAGCTCAGTCCAGCTATTGCCTTTTTATAGAGAACATGAAAGTGTAGCCCTGTAGTGGCCAGTATGAGTGAAAGAAGCATGTGAAATGTACACTGTATGTGCTTGGCTCTGCTGATTCTCATGATAACTGGACCAATGTTTCTGGCAGCAACCTTTTATAAACACTGATCAGCCATGACATTAAAAACACTGACACGTGAAGTGAAATAACATGTCTTATCTTGTTACAGTGGCACCTATCAAGGGGTGGGATATATTAGGCAGAAAGTGAACAGTCAGTTCTTGAAGGTGATGTCTTGGAAGCTGGAAAAATGGAAACGTGCAAGGATCTCAGCAAATTTGACAACGGCTATATTTTGATGGCTAGACAACTGGGTCAGAGTATGTCCAAAATAGCAGGTCATGTGGGGTATTCCCAGTGTGCAGTACCTACTAAAAGTGGTCCAAGTAATGACAACTAGTGAACCACCAACAGAGTCATGGGAGCTCAAGTCTCATTGATGCTTATGGCTTGTGAAGATAAGCTATGTTGGCTTGATCTCACAAAAGAGACACAGGTTGCTTAAAAATGTAATGCTGACCATGAGAGAAAGGTGTCGGAACACACAGTGCATCACAGCTTGCTGCATAGCCATAGACCGGTCAAACACAGGTGGCGCAGTGGTAGTGCTGCTGCTTTGCAGTAAGGAGACTGTGGAAGATTGTGGGTTCGCTTCCCGGTTCCTCCCTGTGTGGATAGCGCTTTGAGTACTGAGAAAAGCGCTATATAAATGTAATGAATTATTATTATTAAACATTCTATGGTGACCTTACAATGGGAAGGTGAGCATCAGAACTCGATCATGGAGCAATGGGAGTAGGCGGCCTAGTCTGATGAATCAAGTTTTCTTTTAGATCACATGGACGGCCGGAGCATGTACATTGTTTACCTGAGGAAGAGATGGCAGCAGAATGCACTATGGGAGGAAGGTAAGTTGTCCAAGTTAGAGTGATGCTCTGGACAATGTTCTAATGAGAAATCTAGAGTCCTGTCATTCATTTGGATGTTACTTTGACACATACCACCTACCTAAAGATTGTTACAGACCACATACACCCCTTGATGTCAATGGTATTCCCTGATGGCAGTGGCCTGTTTCAGCAGGATAATGTGCCTTGCCTCACTGCAAAAAATGTTATGTTTAGAGGAGTATAACAGAGTCAAAGATGTTTACTTGGCTTCCAAATTTCCCAGATCTCAATCCGATCAAGCATCTCTGGAATGTGCTGGGAAAAAAGTCCAATCCATGGAGGCCCCACCTCGTAGCTTAAAAGACTTAAAGGATCTGCTGTTAATATCTTGGTGCCAGATACCACAGGACACTTTCTGAGGTCTTGTGGAATCCATGCCTTGATGGAACAGAGCAGTTTTGGTGGCATGATGGAGACCTACACAATATTAGCCAGGTGGCTTTAATGTTGTGGCTAATCAGTGCGTGTGTTTATGTATTTATTATATACAGTGTGTGTGTGTATACGAGGTCTGACAATTAAGTTTGCATACTTTCTACCATGCGCTTACATTGGCAGCACTGTACAAACAGCTCGGTAAGGTTTCATAACCACAGTATGTCCGTGTCTCACACCTGTGTTCGTGTCAATGTGTGGAGGTGTCTTGTGGAGTGGCGTTCATTATTGTTCTGTGTTCTTGTGTGCCATCGCGAGAATGTCGGAGCTTGCATTAGAGCAGCGAACAAACACCAGCTCACACGGCACTGTGTGTGAGGGACTTTTAAGCCAGTAAACAAATAACTGTATTGGAACACCCTCCCTACTCTGATCTTGCCCCCAATTACTTTTTTCTTTACCTGAAGATAAAGGAAATATTGAAAGGAAGACATTTTGATGACATTTAGGAAATTAAGTGTAATACAGCTCTGATGGCCATTCCAGAAAAAGAGTTCTAAAAATGCTTTGAAGAGTGGAATAGGTGCTGGCGTCGGTGCATAGCTTCCTAAGGAGGATACTTTGAAGGTGACTGTAGTGATAATCAGCAATGAGGTATGTAGCACTTTTTCTAGGATGAGTTCACAAACTTAATTGTCAGACCTCGTATATGTATGTGTGTATGTGTATATTTTTTTATATATATATATATATATATATATATATATATAATATGTGTGTGTGTGTGTGTGTGTATGCATATGTATGTATATATACGGTCAAAGTAAAAAGTATATGAACCCCTAGGAATTATCTATATTTATGTCTAATTCCCATATAAAACATGATTGTATCTTCATGTCAGTCGCAATAATGAACAAACACTGTCTCCTATAACTAAACATACACAGATTTTCAGATAATTTTTGACCATATGGAATAAATCATTCAAACTGTAAAACTGAAGGTTGGAAATAGTAAGTGAACCCTAAGCTAATGACTTTTTAAAAAGCTCATTACAGTCAGAATTTAGCACACCGGGGGCCCATTTAATGAAAGAAGTTCAGAGGTGTGGCCTATAATTACGTTGATTGATAAAAAACACTATAAAGTTTAAGTCTGAGCTTTTGACAAGAAACATATCCAGATGGGAATCATGCCTCGCCAGCACAAAAGAGCTGTCTGAAGAGCTACGATCAAAAATTGTTAATCTACATAAGGCCGGAAAGGGTTACAAAGTCATCTCAAACAGTTTAGATATTCATCAGTCTACTGTTAGGCAAGTTGTCTATAAATGGAGACAATTTGGTATTGTGGCTACTCTGCCTATTATTGGGCACCCTGCCAAGATGACCCCAAGAGCACAACACAAAGTCAGCAATGAGGTAAAGAAGAACCCTAGAGTGACAGCAAAGGACTTGAAGAAGTCATTAGAACTGGCTAACATCTCTGTTAATGAGTCAAGTATACGCAAAACATTGAACAAGAAAGTCCATGGCAGGACACCAAGAAGGAAGCCTCCACTATCAAAAAAGAACATTGCTGAAAGCCTAAAGTTTGTGAAAGAGCACTATGGACACTCCACAACGGTACTGGGAAAATGTTTTGTGGAGTGATGAAACCAAAATTGAACTATTTGGGAGGAACAAGCAGAACTTCATTTGGTGTAAAAAGGGCACTGCATATCAACATCTAAACATCATCCTTGGTGGAGGGAACCATTATTTGGGCCTGCTTTGCTGCATCAGGGCCAGGACAGCTTGCCATCATTGAGGGGAAAATGAATTCACAAGTTTATTAACAAATTCTCCAGAATAATGTGATGGTGTCTGTCCATCAACTTAAGCTCAGAAGAGGCTGGGTGATGCAACTGGATAATGACCCCAAACATCGCAGCAAATCCACAGCACAATGGCTTCAGAAGAACAAACTCCGCCTTTTGGAGTGGCCGAGTCATGGCCCAGATGTCAATCCTATTGAGATGTTGTGGAATGACTTGAAGAGAGCCATACACAGAAGACAACCAAAGAATATGGACGAGTTAAGGCAGTTCTGCAGGGAAGAAATGGCTAAAATTCCTCCCACACAATGTGTAGGTCTGATCTGCAGTTACAGGAAGCGCCTGGTTGAAGTCATTGCTGCCAAAGGAGGGTCAACCAGTTATTAAATCCCAAGGTTCACTTACTTTTTCCACTACCACTGTGGACGTTGAATGCGTTTGTAAAATAAAGACATGAAAGAGCAGAATGTTTTATGTGTCATTGGCTTAAGCTAATTGTGTATATCGGTACTTGTGACAAATAAATTACATGTACAAGTGATCAGATCATTTTCTATGACAAATTCATGCAGTAAACCAGATAATTCCAAAGGGTTCACATACTTTTTACTTTGTATGTATGTGTGTGTGTGTGTGTGTGTGTGTGTGTGTGTGTGTGTATATGTATATATATGTATTTGTATATACAGTCAACCCTCGTTTATCGCGGTTAATCCGTTCCAGACTCTGCCGTGAATGAATTTCTGCGAAGTAGGATTCTTTATTTATAAATCAAATATTTTCGCAGTTAGAGCATAGAAAACCTGTTTACGACCTTCTAAATACATTTTCTAACATTATTAGAGCCCTCTAGACATGAAATAACACCCTTTAGTCAAATGTTTAAACTGTGCTCCATGACAAGACTGAGATGACAGTTCCGTCTCACAATTAAAAGAATGCAAACATATCTTCCTCTTCAAGAGTGCGCGTCAGGAGCAGAGAATGTCAGACAGAGCTACAAGGAAGGCAGCAATGTGAAGGTAGTCTTTCAGCATTTTTTAGAAGAGCATCCGTATCCTCTAGGCAAACAGCCTCTGTGTAAACAGCCCCTCTGCTCACACCCCCTCCGTCAGGAGCAGAGAATGTCAGAGAGAGAGAGAGAGAGACAGAGACAAGCAAACAATCAAAAATCAATTTGTGCTGTTTGGGCTTTCAAGTATGCAAACCACCTCACGGGAAGCATATTGTATATCATTGAGGAGTTTTATTTAATTTGTAATACATGCTCTGATTGGGTAGCTTCTCAGCCATCTTGCAGTAGCATCCCTTGTATGAAATCCACTGGGCAAAGCAACTGAGGAAGCATGTACCATAAATTAAAAGACCCATTGTCCACAGAAATCCGCGAACCAGCAAAAAATCTGTGATATATATTTAGATATGCTTACATTTAAAATCCGCAATAGAGTGAAGCCACGAAAGTTGAAGTGCGATATAGCGAGGGATCACTGTATGTGTATATATATGTATTTATGTGTGTGTGTGTGTGTATATATATATGTATGTATATTTGTATACAGTATATGTATTTGTATATATGTGTATAATAGAGGGAAAGAGACTGTGTATTAAAAAGAGTGGAGTTTTGAAACAAACGTCCAAATTAAGCTAATTACATTTATCAGCCAATTCTTGTTAATGCTGAACAAGCTCAAAGTAATGTACAGATTCACAAATATAAGAAAGGAACAGTACATTTCAAATCAGTATGTGACATTTATGTATATTAGTGTATGTGGTTTGCCTTTGTTAAGGCAGGAGATTTTCTAAAAATGGCTGTGTGTTAGGGATTGCTGCATGTAAAATAATTCAACGTATGATCTGAAAATTAGTTTTTTGCCTATGCCACTTTGTTGAAACTTAAATACCTGACCATCTTTTCAGAACTATACTTGTTTTATACTGTTGTAATCAATACTCTGAATGCATAGATATCTTCATTGTTTTGTTTCACTGTACATGTATCTGCTTCTGCCATGTTAGTGAATGGCTTTATTGTATATTTTGTAAGCAAGTAATGATGTTCAGATATTAATATCATTAAGGAGCCAAATGTCAACTAAGCAATACTCAGACATATACTTTTTTATTTGCAGGCGATGACAAATGAATAAAGAAGCATGATGCTCTGATATCTTCGTACACTTTTTTCCTTTGTCCTTTTTCCCCACACAGCATGTGGACGGCTGCTTGACTACAAACAAAACCTCAAAAAAACTGTCTGTTTGGGATTAGCTTCTCTGATCAAAAGGTCAAATTTCAACCAGTACAGTGTTTTATTCTAGAACTATTGTACTACTAAAAAATTTGCTTTGTCTAGAAGATAATTTGTAAAACAAAAATGATAAAACATTTGTCAGTAGAGCATATATCAAGTACACCAAAAACAATCTGAATTTTTCTGCTGTTGGTCTGTTAGGTTTGCATCATTGTTTGACTGAATTTTTTTTAGTAGTTTAATTTTAAAAGGATTTGTGAAAAACATTTGAGTGGTATTTTTTTAACATGAAGCCAAAAGATTTTCATAATGATTTCAACGTGCACAGTGCTACTGTATTTCTTCAGACAGTAGAGGTGCAGCAAGGAATACATTTTGTCTTGTAAGGTTTCTGAACAAAGACACTGATGTTTGATAGAGCAGTGGCTCTGAGCTCCTAACTGTAAACCACATATTTTTTTTTGTTTTGCATTATTCTTTGTAAATTTTTTTTATTTGAATTTTACAGAATGTGTTGAAGTTTGTTGCTTTATATAAATAATGTTTATGTCTCTATACCCAGAAGTAGATCAAAGGATTGTTACTTGAAGCACACTTCATGGAAGCCTTTTTAATATATATATATATATATATATATATATATATATATATATATATATATATATTCTTTAAAAATATTCTTTAAAAATAATGCAGTAAAACTTACATACAATTGCCATGTAAACAATTAGAATAATATGAACACACATATCATACTTTTAAGATGATACTGAAGAAGTCTCTTTAATAAGAGGCTCCTACAGAATCCAAATGGTAGCTTATATTTATTTATATATTTATGTTTAATGTCTAGGCTGTAAAATGATTTCATTTTGTTGTTGGAGATCATGATTAGAATACCAATGAAAGCCCAACAACATTAAAGAACTTCCTTTAGGTATGTGCTAGAAAAAACATGTTTTATAATATATATATATAAAAAAAATGATGTCGCATCACATAATTGTAATTTTTCTACAAATGTTAGGAAGAATGTGTGTTACAGGCATCATTGTAGGAAAACTAAACAGTTTACTAGAGAATTTCAATAGGGCACTACTCATGCTGAAAAAACGATTAACCTAAAGAAGCAGGGACCACCTTTACTGCTGAAGCTGGCAGTTCATTAATCCATTTAAAGTATAAAAAAAGCACTAAAACTACTGGAACATTTGAATACTCTGTGTCCTAAAAATGCATGAAAGTGAGCAAACCACAAGGATGAAAATATCTGGAGAAAGGAGATAGCATGTGGGTATGTTTAGAACACAAGTGCTCAGAAGTACAAGTCTTACACCACCACTAAAATAACAGCTTTATTTATCAAAATGAAAAGGTAAAATTCTCAGCCCTGTTGTTCTGCATATTTTGCTCTTAAGTATGGGTAAGACACATCTGAACATGCACAATTTGTACATTTTATAAAAGCGCTGTTGTCATTCAGTCAGCAGTCGAGCCGAGATGCAGAATTGGTGCCAAACAAAAACTGGTCAGCTTATCTGTGGAGTGCACATCTGAGACTTATGGAGAATGGCATCAAGAAGGGCATTACAAATTCATACACAATTATAAGAAACCCAAGGGATACCACCAGTCAACAATTAATGTACATGCCACTGTATCACACACAACCTTGAAAAATATCAAGCCTGATGTATTTTTGAATGTCTATGTGCTCTACTTTTCTATACCGCCAAGTCATGGTGTGTGTGTGTGTGTATATATATATATATATATATATATATATATATATATATATATATATATATATATA
>JANRMT010062813.1:112130854-112203930 GCA_026402145.1 Polypterus bichir lapradei | reverse complement strand
ATATATATATATATATATATATATATATATATATATATATATATATAAAATAGAGAGAGATAGAGACACACACACGATAGAATAATGGAAAACAATTATTTTATACTTGGAGAGTGTGCTTTGATATATATGATCAGTTTGTTTAGTAGGTTCAGCACCTCACCCAATTTTGCTATAAAACTTTTAAATATTAAATACAAAGTTTGAACAATTTGTTAAGAAAACACAAAATAATAAAACACAAAATGTAACTGTTGCAGATTGGCCAGCAAACAAGACTGCCAGCCAATAGGAAAGTGGAAAAACATACTGCAGTAGCCTTTTCTTTTAACCATCATACATGTTTTATATACTCCTTGTTTACATTACATGAAAGTATTAATAATCTATGGTTCTATCAAAGTATTACTGTCGACACTGACATGCGTAGTATTTCACAGGTAAGCTTTGAACACTGGATTTCTGTGTAGGCATTTCACTGTCCAGATTCACTTCAGCAGACTTAGCAAGCAGCTGTATTTGTAAAGTGTCCCCTTAGACACAAATGGTGCCAACAGCACCACTCCTGCAGATTTACATGGAGGAGACATAAACGGCTCCTGATTAGTCTTATCAATCGATCTGCGGTCTCCTGCAGTAAGTGACACGATTAGCAGTTTCTACATTGCTAGTTGATAATGACTGAGCCGTCAGGTCAACACAGTTTACTCAAACAGAGGGGACTCTTACAAACCAGCATATACAACACAGAATTCATTTTTACTGTTAAATCTCCTTAAAGATCCCTGTTTTACCAGATGATTTACAACTCTCAGTTGTAGTTGTTTTAAGAATTGTAACCAGGAGAAAGGAGAACTGCAGGACTACTTGATATTTTAATCTAACAGGTCCCACTTTGTCATTTAGTTATACTTGTTAAAGATACTTGTTAAAGATATTTGACATTACTGAATGCATTTGCTTACTATGTTATGTTTCTTTATATTTTGCATACTTTATTATAACTGAATAAAGAGAAAGACATTACTCAGTACTTGTTTAGTTAAATAACAGTATAGAATTTAAATATAAATGTCAAAAATGTAAGGAACTGTGGTACCCAGAAATGTAGAACACACCTAAAAGAAAAAAAAATGAACTGGACAAGGCAATTACAGCATCACGTTTTGAAGTAGTTAGTTTTAACTTTAGCAATGCTACATTATTATTATAGGCCCTTTCTTGGAAGGTAATGTGGAAAAACCATAAGAACAAAAACAGACCACCATCACCCTGGTCGGGTGCATTGAATTGGGTGTTTCAAACGTCTGAGGAAGCAACTCCTGTTGTAGGTCCACGGTAATGAAAGCGGGTGATCATTTTAATGTGGATATGGAAACCGTGGTGTTAAGTCATTTTGGGCCAGTCTAAATTATGTAACCTCAGAACCATTTAATAACATTTCAGCATGTTGGTGTTTTCAAAGCATAAAGGATATCAAGATCTTGGGCAGCTGATTTTTTTTTTTTTTGGCATTTTTAATTTAGTATTTTTTTTTTATCCAAACAATTTACCGTATTACATTTATTATGTGTAAGTGGTTTAAAACTAAAATGTGTATATTTTGTACATAATAAATGTGCCAGAACCAAACTATTTTAGAGCAGCTCCGTCAGTCCAGATGGTCTACTAAATCCGCATGGATGACTGTGTCTGTTATCTGTGCAGATCCACCTTTGGCTATGTAAGTGCATTTGCTCTGCTGCTATTGTGTTGAACTTTATCATACTGTATATAAATCGAAAATACTGTTTAGGATATTATGTACCAGATATTAACCATGTATCACTATAGGCCAGTCTTGTTTCTCTCATTTGTTGAAGTGCAAACAAACAAGTGTTGATGTATATATTTGTGCAGACAAATGTGGTGTAGCACTGACAGCAGCCCTTAATTTTACCAACCTGTACATACTTGTGTCTCATGTAAAATGTTTAGAAATGTACAAATATAATGTAATTTTATTGTGTGGGTATAGGAATTCTTCAGAAACAATAATACAGAGATATCTATAAGTATTTTTATTAAATATTAACTATTTTGTATCTGCTGTGCATTGTCTCCTTTTTGCCCCATTGTACATTGTGCCTTACTGTTGCTTTACTAAACTTTCTTTCAACATATAAGTTTGTGATTGCTACCCAATTTTCACAATTTTCACTTGATCTGGTGCTCACTTACAGCAGGCATGTCAAACTGAGATCCAGGAGGACCACCAGCTCTTTGTTCCTGCCGTTTGTAGCCAGTTACTGCTGCTAACTGAACAGACTTCTTTTGTCTCCATTTTAATTGACTTGATTTTTAAGATCCAATGCTCTTCAGTAATTCTTTTTTTCTTAACCAACGGCCAAATATGACCAGCCAGCTGAGGGGCCTTGTGCTGAGCTCCTGCACAACACCACCGTTGTTTCTTAATTAGAAGCCCACAGTTGCAGGTAATGAAACTTGTTGTTTAATTTGGTGACTTTTTGGAGTTCTCTTTCTGCCATACCAGACCTCCACATGATTGTTGACTTTGTTTTTTTTTCTGACAGCACCACTCAAATGCTTGTGGACCAGCGCAAAGTGAGCTTTCTCAAGCTTTACTTTGGGTTTTTTTTTATTTTTTAAGAAACAAGGATTGTGAATTTTAAAATGCAAGTATATAAAATGAAGACAATAAAGTCTTTTGTAGTAGTAATACATTATTAAAAAAAAAAAAAAAAAAGTGCCTTAAGTGAAAACTTTTCAACCACTGTGGCCTCAGAGTGTCGAGTTTGCAACCACTGACATGACAGATTGATGATTTGTTCCTGTTTTTATTTCTTATTAAAACAAATGTTTTATTTATTTCCTGTTAATGTAGAGGTGACAAATTGTTACCTGATACTTTATACAAAAGAGGATGTTGTTGCAGTAAAACATGTGGCATATTTGCATTTTTGTTCCCAGGACTTGGTTCACAGCTACAGTTCCTTCCCACAATTACAGGCACTCTTGGTAGAGATGAGTATAGAATGGGTTGTAAAAACATCACCTTAATCTTGCACTGAAAAAATTAGAGAAATTTATTCTTTATTTGAAGTAAATTTATTCTGGGGGAAGAAAAAACCCATCAAGAAATGATTATTTTTAACAAAAGCACATGTGCACAATTATTGGCACCCTTAGAAATACTTATGAACAAAGCATAAGTGAGGCATGTTTTTCCATTAACAGCTACAGTATGTTTTTTAAGTTTATTAGAGTGTATAGAAACTTTCAAGCCGCAGTTCGTGACTTCCTGCTTTAGTGTATCTTTTAGTAACATAAGAGAACATACAATTTAAATGAGAGAAAAGTGTGTTGACTTTCATAAGTCATTTGAAAATGTGCAAATCTGCAATGAGGATAACAATTAGAAAGTCCAAACCAGCTGGTGCTGTTACCAAGTTGAGGACATTAGGTTAGATGCCACCAATAGATGCCATCTCCACACCAACCGATTATTTAGAAGGTGTGCCAGAAAAAGTCTTTCCTGTTATTTAATCACAAATATGGCTGCAGTTTGCTAAACAATACTGCAACTTTGACTGGAACCATGTTCTGTGGGCCACATGGACAGAAAATTTAGCTTTTTTTTTTGGCAACAAAGCTTCAAGACATCTGCTTTGGTGAGACATGGAGACAGCAAGGAGACCATTCCAGAGGGCACATTCAAGCCTTTGAGACCTTACAAAGCCCACTGTAGACCATTTCACGTTCCTTGATCATGGCTACACTGAGCTCTCTCTGTTTAGGTTCTTTTACAGGGCCTCAAAGAAAAACGGAAGGGGCTAGGCCAGGGGTCCTCAATCACGGTCCTGGAGAGCCACAGTGGCTACAGGTTTTTGCTCCAACCCAATTGCTTAATAAGAAGCCCTTATTGCTCAAGTAACACTTCTGCTTCACTTTAGTTGTCCCACTCGTTAAGATTGTGAACCCTTATTGCTTATTTAAGTCTTAAACAGCTGTATTCTTGGTTTTTAATTGCTCCTAATTAGCAATAACATGCAAACAACAAAAGAGACAAGCATTTCTCCATTTAGCTTGTTACCATTTACACCTGTGTGCATTTATCATGTACTATTGGGTTTAATTAAATACTTGGAAGGAAAGTAAAGAGAAATAAATGAAGGACTGAGAATTACTCATCCATTTTAGCCTTCAAATCATTTGGATGATATCCTTAGAAAGGAGAAGAAAATCTAGGATACGAGAATTACCTGACATAGCGGAGTTAAAGCACTAACAAGCCATGAAATTAAATTATTGGCAAGAATTGCTTTCTAATTAAGCAACCAGGTTAAAACAAAAACCTGCAGCCACTGCGGCTCTCCAGGACTGTGATTGAGGACCCCTGGGCTAGGCTCATTCTCAGCCTGAGATCACTCCAGGTCTTCATGACCATCTAAAAGTTTAGTTGTTTCATTTTATCTTCCCTTTCATATCTGTCTATCCGTATATAATAAACGCCTTGCTTTACCTTTCATTCACACACTAATTGAAGGCCCTACGTATCATAAGAAGGGAAAAGACGCAATGTTTTAACTCTTTATCCTGTATATATGTTTACAGTTTTACTCAATTCAGATTTAAAATGACATTAACAGGTAATCCAAATATGAGAGTTGTAAAACAAGTGTAACTGAAATCAACTTACCAGCTGTAAAGGTATCACATCCTACCATAGACAGAAGTGTAAAGATTTAAACCTTTCATCAGCACCAAAAATAGACAGGCCAGATAACAATTGGCTAAGAAGTTCACAGATTAGCTAGCTGAGTTCCAAGACAAAGTGTCAAACTGCACAAATGTACACTTCAACCAAAGTGATGGTAAAGAAATCGTAAAAAAAAAAACAATTTACAGACTGCCTAAAGTAGATCACATCATCAGCAAAATGGGGGGGGGCCTTTAATGTTTCATCTATCTTACATAAAATGTTTACCATTAAGCTAGATATACAATGGGCAAGAAGACCAGGGGTTCTGGTATGTCTTAAACCCCTGAAGCGCCCCCAATCCGACGTCACTGGAATGGAATGGCCGCGGTGGTATTTCATTTACGTATGACAGCATTTGCCGATATTTAAGAATAAGGGGGATGTGCAGGACTGCAGAAACTACAGGGCAATAAAACTGATGAGCCACAGCATGAAGTTATGGGAAAGAGTAGTGGAAGCTAGGTTAAGAAGTGAGGTGATGATTAGTGAGCAGCAGTATGGTTTCATACCAAGAAAGAGCACCACAGATGCAATGTTTGCTCTGAGGATGTTGATGGAGAAGTTTAGAGAAGACCAGAAGGAGTTGCATTGCATCTTTGTGTACCTGGAGAAAGCATATCACAGGGTGCCTCAAGAGGAGCTGTGGTATTGTATTAGGAAGTCGGAGTGGCAGAGAAGTATGTAAGAGTTTTACAGGATTTGTACAAGGGAAGTGTTGACAGTGGTGAGGTCTGCGGTAGGAATTACGGATGCATTCAAGGTGGAGGTGGGATTACATCAGGGATTGGCTCTGAGCCCTTTATTTGCAATTGTGATGGACAGGTTGACATACGAGATTAGACAGGAGTCCTCGTGGACTATGATGTTTGCTGATGACATTGTGATCTGTAGTAGTAGGGAGCAGGTTGAGGAGACCCTGGAGGCGTAGAGATATGCTCTAGAGAGGAGAGGAATGAAGGTCAGTAGCAACAAGCCGGAATACATGTGTGTAAATGAGAGGGAGGTCAGTGGAATGGTGAGGATGCAGGGAGTAGAGTTGGCGAAGGTGGATGAATTTAAATACTTGGGATCAGCAGTAGAGAGTAATGGGGATTGTGGAAGAGAGGTGAAGAAGAGAGTGCTGGCAGGTTGGAATGGGTAGAAAAGAGTGTCGGCAGTGATTTGTATCAGCAAGAGTGAAAAGGAAGGTCTACAGGATGGTAGTGAGACCAGTTATGTTATACGGGTTGGAGACGATGGCACTGACCAGAAAGCAGGAGACAGCGCTGGAGGTGGCAGAGTTAAAGATGCTAAGATTTGCATTGGGGGTGACAAGGATGGATAGGATTAGAAATGAGTACATTAGAAGGTCAGCTCAAGTTGGACAGTTGGGAGACAAAATCAGAGAGGCGAGATTGCGCTGGTTTGGACATGTGCAGAGGAGAGATGCTGGGTATATTGGGAGAAGTATGCTAAGGATAGAGCAGCCAGGGAAGAGAAAGGCCTAAGTGAAGGTTTATGGATGTGGTGAGAGAGGACATGCAGGTGATGGGTGTAACAGAACAAGATGCAGAGAACAGAAAGATATGGAAGAAGATGATCCACTGTGACAACCCCTAACGGGTGCAGCCGAAAGAAGAAGATGACATAGGTTTCCGATTAATGCCATCCTTATTTGTTCTCTTTATGGCAAACGTTTTACACGGTAGTTAAACAAATGTAAGCAATGATATGTGACGACTAGAATCCCGAGTCCCCAGCACCGTCGTCACCCACCCAGCTCCACGCTGATTTACACTTTCGAGAAATCCTTTTGACTTGGAGACCCGCTGGACTGACTAGAACTATTTGAAAACCAAAAACTTGCCGTCAAGTAACAGGAATAACGGAGCGCCCTGCTAATAATGGCGCATGGTCTCCTCATTGCGTTGAATATCCGAATTAGCATTCAAATTGTATTCATGTGTGAAGATCAATTAAAACGACTAAGCAGAGACTAAAGGTTTTAAAAACAACTATGACCATTTGTAATTGTGAGAAAGCTTAAGGTGCAGTGCGGGTCGGGTTAGCTCCTCCCGAAGAAATCACAAAATGAACACCATAAAATCTACAGGCTGCCTGCCTTCAAGTCACGCACGAAGACGGTTTCAGATTTCCTTTTACAGGCATCATCTAAAAGTGGGTGTCGTGTGCTCGAACTGCGGCCCTGTTAGGACTTTGTACCTCCTCCTCTTTTCGGCGTGGCTATTCCTCCCGTATCTCGAATGCTCGTTTGTTGGGTTGACAGTCGTCTTTAAAATCCCCCGTGTAGTGCTGTTAGTTCTGGCTCGGGCAAGCAAAACGCTGCAAGGGTTTTAAAATGGCAAGATCTATTTTATTTTTGAGCTGCTCGTTTATCGTCTTTACCGAGCGAACACCGACTGTAAAATGTGCGTGCGCATTATATTCCGATAGGAAGGTACCAGAAAATCTACATCAGACGCTGAAAAAACCATTCATCTATTTTCCAAAGCTGCTTCGGCATGCCGAATTCCCCCAGAAGCCTGGAATGTTTACGGAATGTTCTGATTGGCACACAAACGGAAGCTGCACTGACCCAGTAACCAAAGCAACAAATCCTCAGTCGATAAGCTTCTCCACACAGGCTGAGTTTTTTTTTTTTTTTTTAATTTAATCAGAAAAGGGGAACGAAGAAAAGGACCAACCAATCAGTGGTGAGCACAAGCGGCGTCGCTCTGCAAACTGTAACCAATGGATTTGGGGACCATTTGATTAGGGGGGTGGGTTTACACCGAAAAGCTCCTCCAATTCGCCGAAGCCGAGTGAACATTGGCTTGTTTTACCTCCCGGATTTGTGCGCCTCCTTTCCCGAGCTGAGGTTGCCAAGTGTAATGCATGTCCAAGGAGGCAAGCAGGTATCTGTCGTTCAAAACGTTACCGCCTGCAGCTCTGTCTCCTTTTAGCAGGACTTGATGCGAGGCGAGCTATTTGGGCTTCGGGATGGCCAATCAGCTGCTGACAGTTATCTAGTTCATTCAAGCCTGGCTTGATTTAGCAGACTTGGTACGCATGCGCCGCACTGTGGAGCCTACGCCAATGCAGCTCGCGGAGGAACTGTAAAGATGGCAAAAGAAAGAGCGACCTTTTTCAACACTTCGGAGCTAGAGCTGTTAATGCAGTGCTATGATGACGAAAAAGATACAATCTCCGCCAAAAGCAACACTGCGGCCTCTGCTAAAGCGCGACGTGAAGCCTGGCAAAGGATCGCGGATAGAATTAATGCGTAAGTAGGTCCTCAAGGTGCTAGGAATTAATGCGCACGGTCGCATCAGTGAGTAATGCGATACATGCATTGGCTATGAAAGATAACAAAGAAGCATGTATTGTGACTGAAATAGCGCCACTTTAGAGTATTTCTTTACTTCATGTAACGGTAATAAAGGGGTGATTGTAAAATATAGTTCAATTCCCATACGCTTCTTAGTGATTAATATTTCTTTTGCATATGGAGCTGCAATCCGAGGGGGGTGAAAAGAAGTTGGCAACAAGTGAAGACGAAATACAAGAACATTGTCCAAAGCGGTATGTATGCATTTGTGCCCCTGAAGCCCTGGCTCGTACAACTATAAACTAGTAACTGAACATGTTCCCTAACTAGCTAACAGGAAGATGGAGCACTGGGAGACGGGAGGAGGCTCTGACCCTCCACGATTAACACTGGCAGAGGAGCTGGCGCTTCACCATAACTGTGCCAGGCAGATGATGGATGGCAAACCTGAGGGCAGCTCCTCTGAGCAGGTTCGCCCAACTGGTAGAAGTCCTTGTGTTAAAGGTGGGTAGAGACACTTACCAAGTACCGTGCACACGTAGGCAGCGTATTAAATCAGACTTGTTTGTTTCAGCCCCTGCATGCCCTGCCTCCCCTGTGGACCCTCCTGCCCCAATCCAGGCGCTGGACAAACAGGTTGTTCATGTAAGTTCATTCAGGTCCAAATGATACACTTTAATGGGGATCTGCTGTTAATTAGGTAAGCATGTTGGACTTGGCGCAACTTGGGTTTTAGTCATACTGTGATTTTTTTGTTTTGTACTGTATAATGTAACTATTTTGATGGTATCTTTGTAGTAACATACAATCATAAGGTGTTTCTTTTTAGTTGAAGTGAACAATTGTTTGTTTATTTAACGGTGTACACTTTGCCCAATTAAGTGGCTTGCTCACATCATATTTTAGGTACTTTTACACCATCAAATTGGAATGGGTTCAACTGCTACTTGTAGATTTCTTGTTTGAACACTCCTGATTCAGATGTTGCTTCTCATGAGGTATGGTAAATGTAAATCATTCTGATGTAGAAGTATTTGGTTAGCCTCAGATGGCAGTGTAAATATTTAACCAACCGTAGCCTGCAACTTACTAGAGCATCCTGTTTTTGCTTTTTATTGGGATAATATATATACATAACCTTGTATGTCTTCATGTGTATATGTGTGTGCATATCTATACTATAATATTATATCCCCACCCACACCATCCAAACATTGACAACATTTCCAATTACTTGCTTCCGTATAAACAGGGACTGAACTAGTAGAGAACATGTAATGAAGCTCACCTAATGCAAAATTGCTTTTATACAACAATTAATTCTCCTATCCTTTTTACATGTTGTACTGGAGTTTTGTACATACAGTATATGTTTCCTGTGAACTTATTGCTAATTTCCAGGAGTTATAAGCCTGAATATTAGCTACAACCATAAACATTTTTTGATTCCTTAACTGCAATGAAGTACAAGTGGCTCTGGAGTTGAGGAAGGAGCGGACCCTGCCTTTCAATATTAGGAGCTAACATGAGGCAGGAATGATGACCCTGTCATACATACAGTACACAGCCATGGACACCATCAGGCAGCCAGATGCAGTAGTGATTTTTTTTTTTTTTTTTTTTTTTTTTAAAATGAATGCCTATTTTGAAGCTCCAGGCTGTCATCAAGTCAATCTTTTGATTTGTTAGGAGCTCAAATCTCTCTAGTCAAATCTCTTGACTATTTTTTTTTGCCGTTTCATAGCTCTCAGAAAGAGGAAGGCTTTTCCTAAATATGTAAGATGCGTAAGAACACTTCTGCAAAGCCATCAAATGCAGTGTTAGGACAATTCTCTGATTCAGTAGAATTTGACTAGGATCCCGTATTTAAGTGAGCATGCTTAGGGGTCAGTGGTGTAGAAGTAACCAAAATCTTGTGATTTACAGACCTTTTGACTTTTTCACACAGTTATATTCCAAGATGACATTTAGGTGCTTATTGTTTTGGTGTCCTGAGTTTGTTTTATCGCCTGGTCCAGGGCTGTGTGAAGTCCACATATTTCCCCCTGTACTTTAGTGGGTTTTTTTCCTCAGTTTGCTGTCACCTCCCCAGGATATACAGGTTCAGTGTATTCAGGGGTACTTCAGCTTCTTGGTACTGGAATTTGGTCTGGTGCCAATTGATGGACTTGTATGCCACTTGTTCTAAGCAGAGTTTACACTTGCCTTCTGCCTATTAGTGGCAGGATTGACTATATCTATCCACATTATTATACTACATGGAAAAAGTTTCAGGCAGTGGATCTTAAAATAAGGATCAGATGGGGAAAAAAAAAATTCAAAAGCAACATACATTATATAACCTTTGGCACGCACGGCCAGGCTGAGACATGGGACAGCTGCATTACAAGCTAAGTGGCCAAACCGGTCACTAGCTGACAGTGGTCTTGCTTAGCTAAACAGCAGAAATGATGGCTGTGCTTCCAGGGTTGTGGATTCATGTGTCACTTCTGCTGTCCCTGGGAGGACAACTAGAGAGAGAAAAGGAGAACCATGCTAATGCATTTTCTCACTGGTGACACACACGCTTTAAACGACTCTTATATTAAGGGCCAGAGACATTCTAGTACTTCCAGGCCATAATATTTTTGGAAATGGACAGCAATTATGGAAGGTCATTGCCCAAAGTATCCCTTGTAGTGCAGGTTTGCCATTCAGCAAGAAGAATAGAACAATATCAAGAATATACTTGGGGGCAGGCTGAGCAGCAACAAAGTATTGCTGACAGAAGATTTCTGGATGCGAGTGACGTCTCTTTCATGGCTGAGACAGGTGAAACCACCCTTTAGTTAACAGAAGCAACTCCGCTGCACCATTAAGCTGACCTTTATGGGGAAAAATGGCAGGTTAGCTAAATATTGCACTAAATTTATGATGCAAATATTTGAAACTGCATTTCAGGTTTACGTGCAAACTATCCTATGCAGGACAAGCTCTGTCGTTAGTATGAGAAATGTGTATGGCGACGTCTGGTTATACGGTGCCATAACCCATCAAAAGTTGTTTTACTTTGTAGTAATCATACAAAACAATATCCAATACACAAAAGAAGTAAAAATACTTGGCCTCAACTTTCATATAACACTAGGGGGCTTTGCCTCCTGCTTGCTTCGCTCACCAACTCCCTTGGCCTGTGCTATGCGCCAGGCACTTCGCGTCTCTGCCACTCGCATATGTGGATTTCACTTTCACCAAACAACCAATCTTTTAATTCTCGTGGATACGCCTCTTCATTGAGAAGAAACACTACTTTTTCCTTGATGGCAACACAAATTAGACAATCTACAAGTCTCTGATTTAAAGTTTAAATCTGAACAATATATTCGATCTCTTTTCGCTGTTCCGTTATTGCACAGAGTAATTTCCATTTGCGATCTTTACTATCTTTTTTTTTTTTTTTTTGAGACTTTCGAATTTTCATACTTCCATTATCTCTAACCTGCTCTGCATGTGTATTGCACAAACATTTTTGAATTCTTTACGATGTTCAACTTTGTCATCTACTCTTTGTCTTTTATTTCCGGCCCCAGGCGTGGTTAAATCTCTTGGCACAAAGTCTCATCTTGCGGGACGTGAATGTATCTTTCTGAAAAAGTCACGTCTCGTCCCAGGATTTTTTTTATTATAATAGAGAGACAATAATAGGCAAGTTGTTTAGCTTGCTGTGGCAGAGCAACATAAACCACACAGCCAAAACCAAAATGGCTTAGCGGCAAAGGGAATGTGCTAGAGCCACACAGTCTGAGAAGGATATGAAGGTAAATGGCTACCCGTCACTCTGATCTAGCTTGAAAGAGTGTAAACAGCATTACTGGGAAGTCTCTGTGAGTATTATAGCATCTGTGAGTGCCTGCCATTTCATCTGTACTGTTAGGGGTGATAAAGATGAGTCAGTCCTAGTAGTTTCTTAATTTTCTGTTTATTCTAGTAGAGGTTTGGGACCTTACAGCTGATCCTAACGTACATCTTTGGGTTGTAGAAGAAAATGGGGGGGGGGGACCACTTGTTTGGTCAAAAAGAAGGTTTTTTTTGTTTGTTTTTTTTTTTTAAACAGTGAATATGTAACAAGTCTTTGGAGGAAGGTGTTTTAAATCATATAAATTCCCAATTAAATGAGAAGAGAAGAATAGAAGAGCAATAAGCCAGACCGTGTTGTTCAGTTCTGACTGGGCCTTTGAAATTGTATTTTACAGAGGGAAACACGGCCAAATGAAGTAGGAGAGAGAGGCATGAAAGAAACCTACAAACGGTATCTGGAAGAAGAAATGGAATATCGTAAGGTGAAGAGGAGACTGCTCGAAAAACAGATGATAAAGTTAGATCTGGAAATACAACTGCTAGAAAAACAGCTGCTAGTAAGTTTCTTCAAGGAAAGTAAACTATCTAAAATCCCTTGTCTTGAAACAAGTAGAAGTGATCACGTTTATTATCTTTTACAGGACAAATCCTCATGATTGGAATAAAGACTCATTCCACTTTTTGCCTGATTTGTGAGACTGATTTGGGGTGAAGGTTAGATTAGTTAATCTGCCTTGAGTATATAGTGGCGGACAACCCTAGGGCGATTATGGTAGTAGGTTGCAAAGGATCAAGGATGAATGGTAGGATGCATCAGTGAGCCCTTGTGTGTCTTGGAGGGAGATCAACTTCTGAGGTATGTAGCATTATTATTTAAAAGCCAAATTAAAATATTTTATGCCAATAGATTTGAGTAATTTACAAGTGGGCACCAGCATATTTGGGCACTTGCCCTTAAAGGCTGGGATACATGTCACAATTGTGTTAATTTTATCCTCTAAAAGGAAACTGATAACTACACTATCGGCCATCAATACATCAGCATTGCTTTAATCTGTATTGTCTTCAGTGCTTGGTCTGCAGTAATGTTTCTTCAGCCTGGTAATCAACCTGCTCAAGAAGCATCCAGGCATCGAGTATCTTCAACCTGTCAAGGAACCGTGGGTAGAGCTGCTGCCTTGGTCAACAACTGCGTATGACCTCCTTAGTTAGAGATTCTCTCCCTCTAGTGTCTGCAGTCTGCAAAGAGGCAACATTGCTTTGAATGGCTAATGCAAGCTTGACCAGGAGGAGGTGATCAGTAATGGATGGCGATGCTCATAAACCACCAAATGAAAAATCTTGATTGGAAGTTTTCTTTCCTGCTCATTTGAAAACAACCTTAATCCTTCAAAGAACAAGACATGTTGGTTCTCCAATGCCTGCATAAGAGGAAAAAAAAACCCCGAAACAATGTAAATTTTAGTTGTCTTGTACCATGGTGGAGTGCTGCTGCTTCCGCCTTGGACATTTGGGTTCAAATCCCATCCAAGTCACTGGGTGAAGCTCATCAGCAAGGATTTTCTAAGGGTGTGTATCCGTATACTTGTTGAGTAAAGACTGTAACTTGTCTCAAAGTAATGTGGGTATGTGCCTCAGTATCTTGTGATGACTCTGTCTAGAGATAGTTCCCATGCTTTTTTCTTGATGCTGCTGGGATGGGCTTTGACCTCCATTAAATGGGCTCAGGAAATTTAAGGATGGATGATTATAGATGTGGTGATTTAGAAAGATTTACTAAAAATCACTCAGCTTTTCAGTAAAGGCCACATTGGCTAGTGCATCAGTGTCAAGTTGACTGATTGAGAAGCACTAAAAACAAGATTACACAGATTATGTCTTGTCTTGCAGAAAATATAGTCTTAAAGTAAAAAATTTAACAGATACAATCCAGTCCATAATAATTGCTTTACTTAAACTACAAGCGAAGGGAGTTCCATTTTAAGCAATTCAGCAAAATTCCATCCTGGCAGTAAAACTGAGAGGGCTGTGATGTGTCATTTCTTATTAAAAAGTTCTAGTACGGTTCCTGTTCCATTTCTTTAAAGTACACTGGTTATTAAAAATGAAGAAAATGGACACCTCTATCAATATGTATCAGTTTCAACACCAAGGGCTGCAGTTTGGTTGATAGATGACTATATATGGGTCCTGTGTGTGTGTGTGTGTGACCTTGTGCTCTGGTAAGGGGCTTCTTCCTGCCTTTCACCCATTGGTCTTTCACAAATTATAACTGAAAAGTCAAGATTTAACAATTGTATTTAGCATTTTTACCATAGATGGCATAGTGGTTAGCACTGCTGCCTCATCACTCCAGAAGAGACTCTGTGACAACCTTTTCAGTCAGTGTCAATATGGAGTCTTCATGTTCTCACTAACTATGTGTGTCATTTCTGGGTATTTCAGTTTTCGCCCACGTCCTAAATATGTGCATATTAAGACTTCTTTTCATTTCTAAGCTGCCAAGTGTAGGCAGCTACTCCACAAATGCAAGTCTGTATTTTTTGGTTTCCTGCTGTTTTTTTTACCTCCTAGTCTTACATTAGTTCATACGATTTCACAGCTCCAGACAGTTCCACTATAAACTATGTAGTTCGATATGTATGGCAATATTGCTGTCCAACACTTAATGTTTTTGACAGCTGGTATTTTTTCATTGTTAGGGTTTGTAGTGCAGCACAATAGTGTTTGTATTTTGACAGCTTTTTACTTTCTGTTTGTGATGGACCAGAATCCAGACCACAGATGCTTTCTCCCTTGTACCGATTGCTTCCATAATTTGCTCTAGTATCCACCACCTTTGTAATGGAAAAAGTGAATTTTTGGGTTGATGAACTCCTAAAGCTGCAAGAACTGATAGAGATAGTAGAATGATTAAGTCCCAAAATATACTACCCCTCAGCCACTGCTGCAGGATCCCACCCAAGAATGCACACAATCCAGCAATACTCCCTTTGCACACCATGTAATACAGCTGGATCATTTTCTTCAAGGTAGTTGCAGCTCCCTTATTTACACTCCTCATCACTACCCCAGATGAAAGTGTTTATTCGTTGATGCACCTAAGAGAATCGAGGCAATGGGAATACACATTGGTCCATCCAACTGTAGACTTGTGTGTTATATTCCTGCATCTTCCTTTCATGGTTTAGTCCCTGCTGTTTTGTCTTGTTTGTTACAGAACATGATTTTAAAGTGGTGACATAATAAATCAAGGTACACCCAAGCTGGGTAAAAAACCCCTTTTCACAATGACAAGATGTTGCAAATATTTGGGATTGCTGCCAATGAATGGAGCTCACCAAACTAGGTCAGTTCATAAGGGTGTAAGGAGGTTTATACTGCTGCTCTAGCAAAGCATGAAGCCTCCTCAATTGTTGGTATGAGTTGAAGAAGGACAGGATCTTTAGATACAAGTAGTTCAGTCTTAAGAAGTAAAGTACATGTGACAGTGGGAGAGTGCATTCAGTGATGGAGTGTTTGTGTTAGGGAAGGTTTAACCCCAGAGATGTGGTACCCTCCATGGACAGCCAAGTAATGCCTCTGGCTAAAGGTTGGAATTCATTCACAATATTCATTACCTCAATGACTGTGTGTGTTTGAGCACTTGCAGTCACCCATCACATGACTTTGCAGAGCAGATCTTCTTCGTGTGATTTTTCCTAACACACAAGCACCTTTCCGTGGCCAGCTGTTTTCTCAATCCTGTTTGCAATTCAGTATCTGTCACACATACTGGGATGCCACCCCACGTCATTAAGGTGCACCGCACTTGAATGGGTGTGCCATGGGTGACTGCTTTGGCCCTATATGACTCCATATATGTTTATATCGGCAACTATTTTTTTTTTTAAACTAAATACTAAGAAGCCCATTCAGGAGTAAAAAGGTAAAGTTAGTTTTGCCTGAATTTGGATTGATTCCTCACGACACCCATGTTGTATACCAATTTCTGTGGAGTTTGGACAAAGTGATTGTGGGTATAATTGTTCTTTTTTTTCCTCCAGAATATTTTTCAAAGGTTGTTCTCAGTCAGCACAAACCCATAACAAGTAGGCCAACCCTGCGTGGAGAGTGCTTTGAGTAGTGAAAAAAGCGCTATATAAATGTAAAGAATGATTATTATTAACAACTGGCAAGCTTTATCCAAGTCTACTAATTTGCAATCTTCCAAGCTGTTTAAAGCAATAACTTAAAATCCTTAGGAAGCCAGAAATTACAATGAACAAAGAGAAATGTGAAAAAATGTACATCTTTCTATGAAAGTAAAATGCACACTCCTAAGGATTGCTATAATCACCTACCAGACTTCACTTAAAGGAAACAATCTGACAAAATTAAGAAAGCATTTTGGGTGAAATCCAGCAGTGGAGGAGACTATGGTGCAGGTTCCCATGAGACACACAGATGGTGGTGATATTCCCATTGTCTGAGGCAGCACACATGATACACATCCATCTTTAGGTTTTTGTTGTTTGTTTGTAGGAATGTCAGATTTGGTACTGTACTCCCTGCAGTTTCTATCCCATGTGCCTTCTTAATAAAGGTTTAAGAATTACATTTCCATTTGCTCCCTTACAGTAACAGCCACTATGAAAGATGCCACATGATATAAAGACCAAACAGTACCTTCCTCAGAGTAGATATTCACTAGGAGGGTATACAAGGTCTGTCTAGAAAAAGTCCAGCCATTGTTACTATAACGAGAACAGCTTTCGCAGCATCAATGGAACCTGGACATGTGTGAACAATGACGACTTCGCTGGACTAGTCAGTGGGGGGCACTAGATGCCGTTGAGTGAGCATGTGTACTGTGTGGCCATCACATTCAAAATGACTGAGCGAGCAGAGGAACGAATCTGCATCAAATTTTGCGTTAAGCTTGAACATTCATCTGCTGAAACTATTCAGATGATTCAGAAGGCTTTTGGGGACAATGCAATGAGTACAGCACAAATAAAATGGCCCAGATTTGGCGCCCTGTGACTTCTGGCTTTTCCCAAAACTAAAATCACCTTTGAAAGGGAAGAATTTTAGACCGTCGATGAGATTCAGGAAAATACAACAAGGCAGCTGATGGCAATTCCAACAAAGGATTTTGCAGAGTGTTTTGAACAGTGGAAGAGATGCTGAGAGAACTGTGTGAGGTCCCAAGGTGCCTACTTTGAATGAGACTGAGGTGTCATTGTATTGTGTAAATTTTAAGTACAATGTATTTTGTATCTTCTTCAATAAATGTATCTCTTTTTCGTATTAAATGGCTGGATACTTTCTGGACAGACCTCGTAGATTTAAGGTTTGGATCACAAGAATAAGTCTGTAGTCAGAGAGAATTCAATTACTAAATCTGAAAATCTTGACAGATAACATTGAAAAAACAACTAGGGCTCAATTTAGTAGCAAGGGAGGAAAGAAAAATGGGCCACAGAATCAAAATATTTGAGTAGATCAGAGGAGACAGGACCTGTTATTTATGACTTGAGAGGCACACGGTCAATCGTTCTGGCTGTCTGGATTTTGTGTCGAGTGTACTAAAGGTGTAGTGTTTAATAGAGAGTGGAAGTGAAATCCCCATTTTTATCTCTAATGTGAATTCGATGGAGTTTCATTGCAGACTCTCTGTAACGGGCATGTTAAGAGCCACAGAGTGAGTGACATTAATGGAGCAGCTCTATTATCAGTCATAATTGGAGCAAAAGTGGCTGTCAGTCATATTAAAGATAGGCCCTTTACTGTTAAGCATGTTAGCGTCAGAATCACTGAGTGAAAGACAAAGTTGGAGCCTAAGCAAATACTTAATTTCAACCTCAGTCAAGCAAGTGAGGGGATGTCACTGTTAGAGAGGGAACCTCACTGTCTTTCTCCAGTTTACATTCACTACAGGCCCTGCCTAATAGGTTGGTGTCCCTTCAGTCTCTGCAGAGGTTGATTTATTTTTTGGTTGTTGTTGATGCATCATTGTCAGTCTCATTAAAGACAGGTCTACATTGATGTGGCTTCACACATTCAGTCACAGTGGAGATAAAGCTTGCTAAAGGTGTGTCGGTGCTGGGAGAAAGGCGCATTTCAGACATGGACCAACTGTCAATGACATTGTTGTTTCACACAATAAAAAGTTTTGCAATTACGCAAGAGATGGAACCTCTCTTTAGCTTGTTGCACAAACCATCTAGCTGTCAGTCAGGTTGGAGATGGTGGGCTCTGCATTATTATTTTTCTGGTGAGCACACAATTGAAAAACACCTGTCAAGAAATAAATGTGTAAAAGTGGTGTTAGGGTTTGGTACACTAAAGAAGTGAACTGCAGCCAAGACATGGGGATGCTTACCAGCAGCAAAAGACAGAATGATTGCTACCCAGCCAAGGATGTAGGACCAAGAGAACCGCCAGTCAACAAACCGCTTCCCAAAGAAGTGCACTGTTACCCCAGTGTAAATGGCAAGAGCAAGAAGCGCTAGGAAACCTATAGGTAAACAAAAAAAAAAAATTGACGGAGAGAGACTTTCAGAGAACAGGGCCGAAAGCTCGGCGCTCCTTGCTGGTGAGACATTCCAGGTCATAACTGATTACTTTATTGTGCCATAGAGTCCAAACTGTCGCTCCAGTAGCATCTACAAAACACCTTTGCTATTAAAGAAAGCTTAACGTGATGTTAGAAATGTTTAACCTCTCACAATTCCATAAGGATTTAGCTGGAAGATCAAGAAAACTCCTGAGCTGAGGTGAGCTGTCTGGGCAACAAGTTAGGAGTACAGTTATAGCAGACTATTCACTGGCCCAGTCTTGAACTAAAGGCTACAAAGTGGTTACAGTCTTGTCTCCACCAGAAGTAAGAAGCTGGGGTTATATGAAGACATCATACCACAATAACGTCAAGTCGTAATTTACTAATTTAACCTTTTAGGCTGTCTTTCCACATGCCTGCTAGCAGGACCTAAGTCGTTTCCCCATGTGCCTCATTTGTCCTAGAAAACCTGAAGTTAACAGTTTCTGACTACTCTCTTTGTCTGTGCCATGTGGCAATGATTTGGGTGTTTGTGTTTACACTCTGCTTGAAAGCAGCAAAGGGTTCAGGCTGTTGTAGGGAAAAATTAGCTCTTCAATGCATCTAATAAATGTTTTTCTTGTTTTCCTTAATGAGAAAAGCTGGTTATTGACACTGAAAACATTCAAGATGGACAGCAACTTACCAGAGATGATTAGTGCAATGCCAGCCATCTTCACTTTCTTGTTCTTGGCTCCATTCACAAAGGCACTCAAGCCTAAGATGATGCCAGTGAAACAGCTAAGGATGGCCAACAACATAAATGCACGTGTGGCATCCCAGAATGCTGCAGAGAAAACATAAGTAAATTTAAATTACATGAAAGGAAGCCAGGCAAACAGGTTTTGGACTTGTTTCATGAGTCAAGCAGAACATTTCAAATAGGGCAGTGGAAGTGTACCTTCTAGTACCTTCCAGCACCTTCCAATCCGAGAAGGTAGATCTACTAAGGGTGTTCTCCTCAATCTGACAGGAACATTCAGCTGCCAGATCCTAAAGCCACCGAAAACTGGAGGTGAATTGCTGAGCTGCTTCAGCCTTATTTTCTGACACGCATTTATTTTGAGTTCCTAGTATGCCTTTGTTCTTGGCAGGACACTTTTTGAGTTTGTGGCATTGCCAGTGGAGCACAGCCCCACTAGATGTTGTGCAAAATAAAATGATTATTAAATGTTTATAATTCTCATCTTTGTTTTAAATATTATTTTCTAAGTTTTACCATATGCTCAATATAATTTCTTATCTAAAAAAAGTCTTGCTTTTTGTAGTAAATTAAATTGTCTTTGAGTCGGTGCCAAAACTGTTTCTGGTATATGCAGATGGCCCTACAGTGTTCTTGGTAATTCCCTTGGGGGGATGTGTGTGTGTGTGTGTGTCTGCAATTACAACCTTAACTTTTCAATTCAGTGATAGGGGCTTGAAGACTAGAGCCAGGCATTTAAACTTTAGGATATTAGAAACTTTGTTTTCTTATCACGTATTTGCACTTCAGCTGCAAGTTTTTCCTGTTCAAAATAGTCAATGAACAGAAGAGATATGAAAGGTCCAGTACTGTTTGCCCCTTTAAAGGTAGCCATTTGCAATTAAAAAAAAAAAGCAGATTAACATCAGTAATGCAGTGAGCACAAGACATTATGTTGATCAGAAGGGACCAAGTGGCATTTTGATCTTTACTCACTACTGAGGAGGACCACCTGACCACACTAAATTTGAATAGCTACCAAGTTGCCTATGTGTACACCTTCCACTTTATGGAGAAGTGACAAGTATGATGCTCCTGTTTCAAAGAAGCACAGAATCCTGGTGAGAAAAGAATACTGTAGATATGTAGATAGAAAATCAGAAGGAGCAGCAATCCCCAGTCCAAATAGCAGTTGGCACTGCTACTGGACAGCTCAAGTCTTGTCTTTGAGTCGTGTAATGTGTGTTGTCCATATCCGTATGTTCTGTCCATGTTACTGTGGCTTGTTCTTTTTCAACTTGAAGCCATTCAAGTCTAATCTTGAACTGTTGCCATTTTTCAGTTTAAGAAGAAGGACCTCAAAATTACTTAGCATTTAAATCTATATTGTTGTACTTCATCAGATAATAATTATGTCACATTGAAACAGTTGTGGCACCAGCATCCAATTGTTTGATTACTTTTTTTGTGACACAAATGGTTAAGTGAACTAGCTTGTGTCTCTACTCATTAGCAAAAGAGGGACAGATAGTTTGCTAAATTAATGTTTATGTTAGAGAAGTCTGGAATAGCGTCACCTGAATTTTCATGCTAAAAACACACTGGGCAGAGCTGCTTCTGCTGAGATGCCAACCAGAAGCTTTCTTTTACATACCTACAGTGATGGTGTGACTGTGGCACTTGTGGTTAATGCAGAACCTCCAAAGCCCTTGATTAGCCAAACTCCCAGAGTAACGATACTGCATCCAGAAATCAGTAGAAGTGGAAACAATAAGTAGCACCAGGGCAGAAACTCCACAGAGTGTCCCCCCACCAGCTAGAGTATACAGCATGAAGAATCTTGCAGTAACTGAAGGGAAAAGAAAATATGAAAAACAACAACAAATGTAAATTTAGTGTGGGTATGGATGGGTCATGAGGATGACCAACTCAGAAATACATGTCCATCCATTTGTTCTGCTTGATACTCACACACCCCAAATGAGTCACAACAAGCTAAGTCACAGTCTCCAACCCACAAAGCATACACAAGTCAGGGACAGTGTTAAGAGTGAGCAAGATGGCTAAAAAAGGAATGCGCAGGCAAGTAAACAACACACAGAAATAAAGAGGAAAAATGGCAGCAAGGTGGCACAGTGGTTAGTCCTGCTACCTCAGAGCATCAGTGTCCCAGCATTGAATCCCAGGACTGTCTGTGTGGATTAAATCATCCATTCATACACCCTGCAATGTACTGACAATTAGAAAATTGAATGCCAACAAAAGTGACAAAAGAAGGCATGCAGTAATTGAATAAACTGAAACTTTGTATGGAAGATGAAAAGAGGGGTGCTGAAGAGTAAAGCAGGAGACAAGAGGAAGAAAGAATAATGAAGGAAAGCCAAGTAAACAAAAAATTTGAAAAGTAGACATGGCATTGAGCAGCACACACACATCAGGAAATAAACATTAAAAAAACAGATGGGAAAAGAACAACACTGACAATGACTGCACGCCTGGCAGTTGACCCTCTACTCTAACTCCATAGGCCTTAACTTTGATAAAAATGAAGATGACAGCCCCACCCAGTCACCCATCCATACCTCACGTACTCTCTCGATGTCTCTGTCTCCCTTCCTCTACCGCTGTTGTGCGCCTGCCGCTCTGCTTATCCCTTTTAAACATCCCCCAGCACGAGCACATTGTTCTCACCACAATGGAGAGAAAGATCGCGGGTAGCATGTGAGGCCGATTAATCCCCATCTCATTTCTGCTCTCTATTGTGTCCCTTCAGCAGATGGACTGGCTGTCTTCTACGTGGATCTTCTCCCTAATGGCCATTTAGCATGCCTTTGGCTAGTGGTCCACTGTTTTCTTCCTCTCTTCCTGCTTCTAACCATCCTTCCTTCCACCCACAGTAACTGCCAGGTACTGAGTTCAGATTTATCCATCCTAACAGAATCAGGAAAAAAAAAACACAATAATTAATGGATGTGTTCTCACACCACCACAAACTCCATTCACAAACACCCAACCTACACGTTTTTGGACTGTGGAAGGAAAATACATGTAGACATGGAAGGAGAATGTGCAAACTTAAAACACACAACACCATAGTGTGCAGGGAGGCTCTTGTAGTACCAAGTTCCTATTTTGATTTATGAAAAAACAAAAGGTAATTATTATCATGGAACTGAGTCATCTGATGCTAGAATTGAAACATTAACTCATGGACTGCTGTGAGCACTAGGCATTTGTGAAAGGCACTTGAAGAAATAAAAACTAGTCACTGAGGCCAGGGTTACAGATTGGATTTTGGTGTAAACACCTAAAAAGCATGTTGTATTAGAGTAAAGGCAGATCTACTATCAGGGCACCCTGGTTGGCAGGGGGCCTTTTCATATCACACATTATTTCATAACGGCTGAGCACACATTTCAATTTCTGAATTTAAGTCCCCAAGCTTGAACTAACAATGCACTCAAACTTCTACTAGAGACCCCAACTCTCACTGTAATGTCTGTGTGATCATGCGATGAAAGAAACATGGGGGTACCACAACACACTCAATTAAACAAATGGTTAACATAGCACTCAAATCTCCAGGAGTGTTGGGGTGGGGACCTTTTCATTAACGAACCAAGGGGTTTCAAAGTACGCCATGGAAAAAGTGGTAGTGGGGGGCCATAATGGAAAGGAAGGTACTGCGTTCAGTGTCACACTCCACCTGTTCTGTGTGGTAACCCTTCAATGACATCTAATAAACTGGGTAAAGCCATCCTGGCTATTTGCTAGTTCACCACCCTCACAAAAAAATATTGTTGTATAATTGGAATAATGTCTTGTGAGGTACTATTTAATGAAGCAGGGTCTGTGGCAGATGACTGTCCACTCGGATAGTTGTAGACCTGTCTTGCTATTGGTGTCGGTTTGTATGCATGTAGACATGTCTATTATAAAAAAAAATCTTGGAAGGAGACAATACGTGATCTTCTCAGAGGACAATTTGACGTTCCACAAGAGACACTTTAACGTCATGCGAGACAAGGCAGTGAGACAAAATGACAGCTGCTGCACATGCTTTTAAATGATCAACATGCAGCGCGATAAGCAGAACATGCAGCAAGGCAGCAGCACCAGCAGCAGAAAGACTGCAGACCGCATCTCCTCAGCGTGCATTCTACAGCACTACCCTGCTGCCTGCGCTTGGGTTAAGCAGATCATAACCTGGTTCTGCTTCAGCCTCACTACAAACCAAGAGTGAGGGAGCAACTTACAATCAAACACTCATTCAGGAAGTGGTCCCCTGAGGCAGAGCAGGCTTTTAAAGGCGGTGATCAGCATGAGCTCAAGTGAGTGTAGAAGGAACTCAGAGTCAAGCTCAGGGAGGCGAAGGAGCAGTACAGGAGAAAGCTGGAGCAGACGTTGCAGAATAACAGTATGAAGGAAGTGTGGGATGGGATGAAGATCATCACAGGCTGCAGCTCAAAGCGGGGTGCCACCATCGAGAAAGACGTGGACAGAGCAAACCTGATGGAACAACTTCTTTAACAGGTTTGACTACCCTAACCCACCTCAGAGTACTGCATCCTCCACCCATCCTTCTGCTGATACCAGCATAGGAGAGAGTTTCCCCTCACGCACAATTACAGTAGCCCAGGTAAGCAGAGAGCTGAGGAGACTTCGTGCCAGCAAAGCAGTGGTTCCAGATGGAGTATCGCCATGACTGCTGAAGGCCTGTGCGTTGGAGCTGGGGAGTTCTCTACAGCGCATCTTCAACCTGAGACTGGAACAGGGGAGAGTCCCAAGGCTTTGGAAAACATCTTGCATCACCCCAATCCCAAAGGTATCACGTCATGGTGAGCTAAATGACTTCTGGCATGTTGCTCTGACGTCACATGTGATGAAGACCACGGAGCTGCTGCTGCTTCACCACCTGAGGCCACAGGTCCGCCACAACCTTGACCCTCTGCAGTTTGCATACCAGGAGAAGGTGGAAGCGGAGGATGCCATCATCTACCTGCTGCACCAATCCCTCTCTTACAGACAGACCTCAGAATGTGTGTCTTGGGAACTGCAGGTCTGACATTGTGGTCAGCAGCACAGGAGTGACGCAGGGGACTGTGCTTTCTCTGGTCCTGTTCAGCCTATATACATCGGACTTCCAATACAACTCGGAGTAATGCCACGTGCAAAAGTTCGCTGATGACACTGCTATCGTGGGCTGCATCAGGAGTGGGCAGGAGGAGGAGTATAGGAAGCTAATCAAGGACTTTGTTAAATGGTGCGATTCAAACCACCTACACCTGAACACCAGCAAAACCAAGGAGATGGTGGTGGATTTTAGGAGACCCAGGCCCCTCATGGACCCTGTGATCATCAAAGGTGACTGTGTGCAGAGAGTACAGACCTATAAATACCTGGGAGTGCAGCTGGATGATAAATTGGACTGGACTACCAATACTGATGCTCTGTGCAAGAGAGCACAGAGCCGACTATACTTCCATAGAAGGCTGGCGTCCTTCACCATCTGCAATAAGATGCTGCAGATGTTCTATCAGACGGTTGTGGTGAGCGCTCTCTTCTATGTAGTGGTGTGCTGAGAAGGCAGCATAAAGAAGAGGGACACCTCACGCCTGGACAAACTGGTGAGGAAGGCAGGCTCTATTGTAGGCACGGTTCTGGACAGTTTGACATCTGTGGCAGAGCGATGGGCACTGAGCAGGCTCCTGTCAATCATGAAGAATCCACTGCATCCACTGAACAGTACCATCTCCAGACAGAGGAGCAGCTTCAGCAACAGATTTCTGTCACTGTCCTGCTCCACTGACAGACTGAAGAGATCGTTCTTCCCCCACACTATGTGACTCTTCAGTTTCACCAAGAGGGGGTAAACGTTAACAGAACACAAGATTATAAACTGTTATACCTGCCTCACACTCTCCACCTTGCATTTTTTAACTTGTACTGTGTTTTTATTGCTCTTTAATTAATATTGTTTTTATCAGTATGCTTCTGCTGGAGTATATGAATTTCCCACTGGTGATTAATAAAGTATCTATCTATCTATCTATCTATCTAACAGCATTATTTCTCCCCCCCATGTGGTACCCCTTATGAATTTTTGTTTGCACTGATACCGTTGCACTGTTCTAAAAGATTCAAGCAGACCACAGTCCTCCTTTCACTCTTTCCATGCCCAATCTGACTTATTTAGTTCTGACATTTTATGAGCTGTGCTGGCTAAGGACAACCACAGCAAAGAAGTACAATTAGAAGCCTAACCATAAGTGACAACCACACAGTACAAAGCAGCTACCATTTAAAACTGTCCATAGAGGTTCAGATCATGGATGAGAGGAGAAGTGTTGTTTTGTGAGTGCAAGTATGTCCCCAGAAATCCTTAAATGTTTAAACAGAATACCAAAGAACACTGAAGGAGGGGTCGCCTGACGTTTCCTCACCTACACAAAGCATGTAAGTAAGTGTTGTATCACATTTACAGAGGAGAATGAAATTTGTAGAACCAACAGGTAACACACCACCCCTCTCCAGCACCACAATAAAGAAGAATGTATTAAAAATATAATTTCATTTTACTTACTGGAAACTACAAATAAGCTTAGCTGAAGTACTTCTTACTCCCATTTCCAACTTGTTTGTTCAGTTATGCTCCCAGGTACTAAAGACCTGCAGAAAACGCTGAGAAAAACAAATGGAATAAATGGCTTACTATCATCTTGAAAACAAGTCTGTTTCTTTAAACCTCTTTATAAAGTTGTTTGACACCACATACTGTATATGTACACAATTATATTAATTACTAAATGAACTAAAACCATGTCAAAGTTGGTTGTGGAGCTGTAACGGATGCAAAAATAAGGATAAGTTAACATTATGTAACAATCTACTAGAACAGATGACACACATAAGGCTTGGGAACAAAGTGGAATAGGGACAAACAGCTTAAATGCAGACTTTCCAGCTGGATATCTGTATGGACAGCACCTTTGTCTGTGTAGCAAGTGGTCACGAGCCAATTGACTGATTTGTGGTTTATGCCTGTCTTATAACACTGCCTGCTCTCCACTATCCATGCCATCTGCAGTATACAGTAGCTAGAGTGTGAAGAGATGTGTTGAGTTGCTTGGTTCTACCTTTGTTAAGGTCTCTTAAAGTAAATTAATGTTTTAACCAAGTCTCAATATTGCTCAATTATTGTAATTATCTTGCTGTCTACTTTTCTGTCCTGCTGTTTTGTAATTACTTTGTGGTACTTTGTGAGTTTCACGGTGTACATGTGTGTACTGTACCTGCAATGAACCAGCAAACTATTCAGGACCAACTGGTCCTGGAGTAGGAGCTGCCCCGTCTTGACCCCAAAGTGGAATAGATTTAGATGGAAGATTCCAAACTGCTTTATAAGAACATACTAATCATGTTGTTCATAACAATATTGTGTAATGTATCCTGTTAAAGTTGTTTCCTGTACTTTGCTTGGGGGCAATATTGGTGAGAGGTCTCTCAAACTATTTGCAATTACTACTGTCAGATTGTGCATTCTTAAGAAAATGCATTTAGTGATGTACCAGGTAGTACACAGAAACATTGTGAATACCATCCAAATTCAAAAGTGTTGTGTGGGAAAAAAGAGACAATATTAAAATCAGCATAGACTACTGCTGATAAATGTTACACTGCCTTCTCAGACATACTGCTGGTGTATCTACAAAGTAGAAGCTGTCCAAAAATTCAGCATAAGAGAACAATTGGCTTTTCCTGTTTAAAAACTATAACAGTAGGTACATTTTTAATCATTCTACATGTGCCGAAAATGGAATTTAGTTTTCTCTTTAGCATCTTTATTTTTCTAACTATATATGGTATTTACAAATTACATTTCAAAGTAGTGATGCTTAACTATTTTTTATAATATGAAATTTTATTTTATTTAGGAGTCTAGTTTAGCTATATTCTGTTTAGCAAATAATGTTTTAATAATTTAATTATTGTATAATTTCCAATCCAGTTTTCTTAAAATGTATTTGAAGGGTAATATCTAATATTACCTGTTTAAAAATAATACCACATTCAGTTTCTATTACCTATAATTTTGAGTGAAAAGAATAATATTTTCTAATTTAAACAGAGCTACTTTTCCCATATAGAAATTATAGTTTGTCAGATTTAATAATGAATTTGTGAGCATCCTGAGTCAGGGGTATGTACTAAAAACAAGATTAACATCATCAGCTTTATGTAGCAAAAGTAAGCCTTTATAAGGTGCATTTGATACTCCTCAGGATTTTCACTGTTTTGCTATTATCAAGAACATGTATGAAGTGCATTTTATTATTGAGAGAAATAACAAAACAGTTGCACATACTATTTACATCTATTCTATACAAAGCAAATTGCTAGAGAATAATAATTAACATAATTAAAATTGATACTAATTTCAAATAGCTACAAACATTATACAAAAGCCTTGAATTAACTTCAGACTTGTAAAGTTGTATATTTCTTTTAACTTTTTTTTGTTTGCACAGAATCTAATAGTTTTCACATAAATTTCAAATTCCTGAAAAAAAAGAGTGTACATAACATTTGGCCAATTTTAATATCAGGTTAACAATATATGTCTGCTTTCCCATACTTCTGTTATTATTCAGAATTCCAAATACCATATTTTAATACCACTATGCAACTCATCAGTAATAAACAGCTGTTTAGTGTACTGACAATGCCAAAAAAGATGGGGCACCATTTCAAGTTGCATTCTACAAATGTCAACATCCACATCTTTTTTTAATTTCTGGAGAAAGACCTTCATAGGTATTTTAACTATTCTATAATTGCCTTTCGAAAGGGAGCAGAGTTCCTTGTTCTGATCAAGAACATATTTGTGAATAAAATTCCAAAAAGAGGAACAACTATGGAGGGAACACTAACTGGTTAATCTTTAATGTAAAATTAAGTGAAGTAAATTCCAAAAAATCAAGTCATCCATTTCTTTAAGAATTAATAACCACAGATTTTGTAATATACACAACTCTTCCACAGAAAATGAGAGAGTATATGGTCTAGCGTTTTAACAGTTTTGTCACCTATATGTAATGAAGAAGTAATATAAGTAAGCCATGAAATCCCTTCTGCCTAGGACAAAAGGACATGTTATTTTAAAGAAAGATCTCTTTGCAGCCAGCAAATGAATTTATTTTGCGCTTAATCAGTCACAGGATTAAAATTAAGAGAATTCCCGTCTTGCTGTTCTTTGATTTTCAAGATGCCTAAATAATTGATTTTATCCTTAACTGAGATGCCATTAATAGCTGCTACATCACAATTTTTTCAAGGCATATAACTCACATGTATAAAGATTTATAAGCAAAGGTGATGCTTTATTCAGTGTACTGTAGTGGTTAAGGCTTTGGACTTCAATTCCTGGGGTTGTGGATTCAAATCCTGCTACTGACAATGTGACAATGAGCAAGTCACTTCACCTGCCTGTGCTCCAACTGAAAAAACAAAAATAAATGCAACAAAAAGTTGTAGGTTATCAGCCAAATAAGTAAGTAAATTCTTTAGTAAACACATTAATGAGGTCAAGAGATGGTTGTACCTGCATAGTTTTTCAAAAATAACATTGTCTCATCTGTCAGCTGACTTATGGTACCTCTTCCAGCAACAAAACTGCCTTCCAAATGAAAATATTTAATCAGGTTTCAAAAACTAGTGCCACAAGTAGAAAAACAAACAGAAACGTGCCTAATTCCTCTTTACAAGCAGAGGTTTTGACTAGTGCAATGCCTTAATTCCACTTAAAACTAAGGTTCTCAAACCTTTGCAAAAATAATTTCCAATTCCATCTTTTCCTAAACTATAAAAAATAAAGAGATGTTCAGCAGTATCAAAAGCTTTTTAGAAATCCTGAAAAGCATACAACTGTCATCCAAAATAAAATGTGACTAATCAGTAAGATCAAGAACTAATCTAATGTTATTAAATATATGTCTGTTACTAATAAAGCCGGCCTGATTTTGATCAATAATTGTGTTCAGGACGCTTTTAATAATTTTAGCAAACACCAAAAACATGTATAATGTGCCATTTCTTTATACAGTATCCTCCTGGTCGTTGCAAACTATTCATTTCAGTATCATATTTTGCTCATTATTTGGAATTTTCAACGCAAAATAATTTATGTGTATTAATAGTTAAAGTTTAAAGTGATAGTCTTTAGAACATATTTATTGTTTAACTTGTCCACCTTTACCCAATGAAAATGGACTAATTACCAGCAGGCTTATGTTAATTTCTGTACTTGATATGTTTATAGTATTAATTATAAAGTGACAAATATGAATAGCCAACAACTGTGATGAGAAAAAAGAACAAGTAAAAGAGAATCCTTAACGAATGTCACCATTTCTACACATCGTTCCTGACTGACATCGTCCTACATCCGGCGAGGCGACTGCGCTGGTTATTGACGTCACAGAAGATGCGACGCCGGTGGATGGTGTCACAGCATTCTGTCTCTTACTGTCTGCGTCAGCGTTGATCGCGGCAGTTCTACTTGTACACCACGTGCAAGGAGCCGAGTGTTTCTGGAGGTTGAAGGAAAAGTGATCTGCGAAAATGGGGAAGAAACTAAAAGTAGGAAAAGCTCGGAAGGATAAGTTCTACCATTTGGCCAAGGAGACGGGTAAGTGTGGGATTTTGAAGGTTGAAGCATTAGAGCTATGAAATTGAAGGAAAGCGGCCTAAACTAATACGCTCGAGTTCACATATGTATTTTAAATGCCGAACGTCTCAATGTTTGTCAGGTGGAAAGATTATCTTGTTCAATGCTGGGGACGTATGCTGATGCACACGTAGATACCCCAATCTGAGTGAAAGGACAGTCCAGGAACCATTAGAGGATCGGCTAAGGTTTGGGCTCCTTTGACGAAATAAGCATATGAAAGTTCTTGGATCTTGTCAGCAGTGCAATTAACGAGTGTCGGTTCTAATCATCTTTGTAGCAGGGCTACCGAGTTTGGCCTATTTAATGGACGCAGTGACTGTACTGAAACAAACAGAGGTGCTAAGTTTAAAATCGTGCGATTTTACTGTATATAGAAAAGAAACGAGGCATCTTCTGACTCTCTAAAAGCGTGCGTGTTGCCATGTACCAATTCAATGACGTGCACAGACCTTTTGATAATAAATGGTTCATAAATTTGACCAGAAATTTGGATGTAACATCAGGGGCATTAATATACGCAACATTTTATGTGATCATGACAGATTATCAGAAAAGACTGTACACGTGTACGCATTTACTTTGTTTTCTTAATATAACACATCTTAACAAGATGTGTCAAGTTTATTTATTTATTAAGATGGGGTTTAACTACTGCAGTCCTTAGACTATTTGTGAAGTCCTCAGTATCAAATAACAAGTTAACTATGCTAAATACAGTATCAATTAGCATAACTGAGACTTTGGAAGAAAAAAACTGTTAAGACAGGGTTAAGATCATAAGTTGATGGATTTAGTTGAGAAATTACTCTGTGGAGTTCAGGAAAACCTATTTCATTGCAGGAATTGAATTCTCTAAAAAGAGCATGCTGGTGTTCAAGAAGATTAATTTTGGAGGGATGTATTATTATTTCTAAAATCATTTATTTTGTTTTAAAAACTTTGGCATAAGTTTCACAAAGTTCGCTACAAGTTTGTAGGAGACATTCCATTAGATGAACTGGGCCTTGCAGACTGTCAATCTTTGAGATTAAAACACTGGGGTTTCCAATAATTTCATTTATAATCTTATAGAAACGGGACTGCCGCTTAAGACGGACTGTTTTCTTATAGATAGGTAATTGTGCCTGTAATATTTCACAGTGGACTATAAGTTTAGTTTAACAGATTTTTGCTACTTGTTGTAGTACTTTATGTGCAGCTATCATTGATGGAAAGAAAATGTGTAAGTAACAAATACTTTACAGTTTAATCTGAACAAGTATTTTTATAATCTCTTCAACTTCAGAGTTTTTTTTTTTTTTATCAGGTTTGGATCTCATTCCTCTAACAAACCAATGAAACACTCCTGATTTCAGCCAGCAATATCCACATAGCCCACAGTATTGGACAGCTGTGCACATTACGAAATGCATTAGGTAGATACTGGAGTGTAGCTTCTTTTTCGCTATTTCATTGTGCTTTGCCGCATCATGTTGTGCACCCTTGATATGTGCCACTCTCATATTGGTACTCCAGTCAGGAGGTTCTCTACAGAAATGTAAATCCGCCTTTTTTCACCACCTTCCCAGTATACTCAGATGTTTACAGATCTCACAGACACTGGCCAACTCCTCCACTTGAATGGGAGAATGGAACTAAACCATAATGGGGTTTCACTGAGCAACTTATGTCTGAAAGAAAGGGCTGCTTCATTGTCATTAAACAAACGACTAATTAATGACAATAGTAGTTGTTCATTGAAAAATAAAAATAGCTTGTTGATGGGAGTAAGAGATGGAGATGTTAAACTTCCTGAAATGTTAAATAGTAGTTTCATGAATAGGGCTGGGTATGATGTCCCGATTTGATTATGATTCACAATGTCCCGATTCAATATTGATTTTATCTTGACTGAAATACCATGTATTGATGTATTTGAAGTGGTGACTTTTTTAGAGATTACTTAACCATGCATAGAGCACAATATTTTTGAAACTTTATTTGAAGAGTATCTGCATAGTGATTTCATAACATATGCATAAGCATGAAGTGACATTTAAGAAGAAACACTTAATTTGTAATGAACAGTTTAAACCACTGCTTGAAAGATGTGAATCACAATTTAGATAGATAGATACTTTATTAATCCCAAGGGGAAATTCACATAATCCAGCAGCAGTATACTGATACAAAAAACAATATTAAATTAAATAGTAAGAAAAATGCATGTAAAACCAGACAATAACTTGAGTAATGTTAGCATTTACTCCCCGGGGTGGAATTGAAGAGTCACATAGTGTGGTGGGGGAGGAACGATCTCCTCAGTCTGTCACTGAAGCTACTTCTCTGTCTGGAGATGACACTGTTCAGTGGATGCAGTGGATTCTTCATGATTGACAGGAGTTTGCTTAGTGCCCGTCGCTCTGCCACAGATGTTAAACTGTCCAACTTTACTCCTATAATAGAGCCTGCCTTCTTAACAAGTTTGTCCAGGCAATTTAAAAAAAAAAAATCAAAATTCACCATAATTTATCTAACTTGTATCACCACATCAGACTCCACACATATTATGTGGGGCTAGTTATTTTAATACAATGCCATAGCATCTACTTTATAAAATATCAATATCATCTTGCGAATAACATTATAATACAATAATTGAATATTGCTTCTTAAATTATGTTATTCAGTAACCTATTTGTGTGTTATGAATTTCCATGTAGACACCCTTCAACTAAACTGTTAGCCAAATATATTCCCCTATTGGACATTTAAAATAATTTTGAATTAGTTGAAATTAAAGATACAGCAGGAAGACTTGTGTCTTCCTATAATTCTACATGTTACACATATCTTCCATTGCTCACGTGTAACAGTTGCGTTAAGTTTTTTAAAAATATGTGTTTATACTTCCTCCTCAGACAAAAAGTAATATTTTTAGAGCTGATGCTTGTTGACAGTGCCATTGTGTGAATGTAACATAAAAGAAAAAAAACGGCCATTGTGACTGCCAACACCACTAATATGGTTTGAACGGTGCAGTTTATGGAGATTTTCACGTCAGCTGCTTTGTGCACAAGCTCACTTTAATATTGCAGTCTGTTCTGAAAATTTCACAGTTGCTCTCTTGCTTTGCTGGGTGAGGCGTGTTGCAGACTTTTTCCACCGTAACAGTACAACAAGCCATCTGCTTAAAGAGAAGCAATATTTATTGGACTTGATGCAGTCACACAATGAAAAATTCATTGGAAATGCTACAAAGGTTTTTGGAACAACAGCCATCTGAGCAGTGCTGCGTACTGTATAGGCAGCGAGGTTGCTAACGCTGTAACTGGCAAGCAGTGCGCTTGTTTGCAACACAGTCAGTTTTAATATAGTGACATGATAGTCTCCTAGACATCTGCTGCCCTGGATGTTGAGCTGTTGCAAGCTAGGGCTACTTTTTCCACTTGTAATGGCCGACCACTTACCCAAGACCGGCCACTACTGTACGCTACCAAGGCTTATTCTTTGGATTACCTGAGGTTTCCTGCTCTTATAACCAGCCATACTCCTTACAAGTTGTCTTATTTTTCCCGACACAATGAAATAACCAGAAACAGTAAATAGATATATAAAATTAAACACTGATATATTGGAAAAATGAAAAGACAGACAAATATTCAATAATAAATATATATGTGCACAAAACGCCACCTATCCCAAAAACACCGGTGACTAATTACTATATATAAGAGTACAAATATTTACAGTAAACCCTCCCTTGCCCCTAAACAAGAAACAAAAGCACACAACACAAGTACAAACCTGGATTGGATAAACACAGCAGTTGAAAATGTGGTGAAAAATGTGTCCCAAAATAAAGTCCGGCAGTATTGAATCTGGCAGTGGTGATATTGTGCTTCCTCCCAACAACAAAACGACCTCACCGTAAAAGTCCTGGCAATGGTTTGAATGAATTCGAACCCCGGGGTTCCTCAGCTGTGGCTGTCATGATGTAGGATCGGTAGTTGAAAAAGCAGGCAATGGAATTAAGCAATAAATAGCAGTGATAAGTTTGTAGATGAGAGGTAAATTGTCTTCTTTTCCTTTCTCTCTCTTCTCGCCTCTCTTGTTTTGCCTTCGTTCCACTTTTTTAAATGTAAAATGTCCCAGATGTATGTGGTGTGTAAACAGGAGATTTCCGTCTTGGGGCTTCAGTCTCTCTCCATTATCCTTCCCCTCTGCACTTACGGGGACAGTATTCACTGATGCACGTATAACGGACCGTAAACTGGATGATTTTGGTTGGTATAACATACCACAGTTCAAAAACCTGTATAATTTGCCAAAAGGCCTTGTTTTCACCAACAGATAAAAACTGCTATAGATAGTTAGTTATTTTTTGGACACAAGGTGAATTAAATGGAAGCTTGGGGGTCTCCTCCCTTTCCAGTGTGGATTGTTTAGGCTCAGCTCATTTGGATTTTCGACTGAGATTACAATTTTGGGTGACATTGGAGCAAATGGTTTCTCAAATTTTGTTGTGTTATAGCAATACTTAACTTCTGAGCTGCACAACTTACATATGGTTTTGCTTTTATACAGTTGTTCTTTACCGACAGACCGTTTGAATCTGTAGGAAGTCCACACTTCTTATTTAAGTGTTGAAGGTGCATATTAGATAGCAAAGTGCTTTCTTCATAGAAAGCCTTAACAGGTATATAATGGCAAAAATGAACAGAAGCAAAAATCTACATATACTATAGTATTTGAACAGGATAGAGATTCACAAGATCAATCTTGAGACTTTGAGAATTGAATCATTTAAACGAAAAATTATGATTGATCGGAAAATCAATGTTTTTACCCAGTCCTACTCACAAATAAAGCAATGCTATTTGGGGATATTCTGAAATTTCTTTTCAGTTATAGAATAGACTGGAATGCAAATGTACAGCATATGGAATGCAGATCTGAATGTTGTTATCCTGACAGCTGTTACTAAGATTTAGGAGAGTTAAAGAGAGAAAGCTTCAGGATCTGGTCAATTTGCAGTAAAAGTTGTCCACAATTTTGAACTATATATCTTTCAAATTTGTATTAAAACTAGGGGGCTCCACCCCCTGCTTGCTTCGCTCGCCCACCCCTGGATTTGGTTTACCGGATATACAATTTAAAGAAATTGTTATTTTCATGGGAATTGTTACATATTCATTATTTTCACTTTACTTTAAAACTTTTGTAAAAAAAAAAAAAAACAATAATACTTGTCCTTTATTTCCGCCCCCGGGCATGGTTAAATCTTTCTCGCATGACATATAACTCTGCTCTTGTTGTGAAGGGGGGGGGGTTGGCTGAACACATGCTAAGGAGATGCCGTCAGATCATCTGCTGTCTTTCTGTTGCTGCTGCTGGCAAGCTGCGTGTTCTTTTTGTCGCGCTGCACATCGATCATTTAAAAGCTTGTACAGCAGCTGTCCTTTTGCCACATGTCTCTGCCGCTCGCGTTGTGGAGGGGGTGCTGAACACAAGCTAAGGAGTTGCAGTCGAATCATCTGCTGGCTTGTTGCTGCTGGTGAGCTGCGTTTTCTGCTTCTCTTGCTTTGCGTCGATCATTTCAAAGCCTGTACGGCAGCTGTCCTTTTGCTACTTCGCATCTCTGCTGCTTGCGTTTTAAAAAGGGGGTCAGAGGTTTTGAATGCACGCTAAGGAGAAGCGGTCGGATTATCTGCTGGCTTCCTGCTGCCGCTGGCAAGCTGCGTGTTCTGCTTGTCGTTGTTTTAAGAGCTGGGAGCACATGACGTCTGCCAAAACCATTCCAACAACTGCGAGGTTAGATGTCCATGAACTTGTTTTAAATGTTGTCTCACTGCCTTGTCTCGCATGATGTTAAAGTGTCTCTCACGGGACGTCAAATTGTCTTCCAAGAAGATCACGTCATGTCTCCCTAGTCTCTCCCTCTCCCAGGATTTTTTTTTAATAATAGAGAGATATGATTTCTTCTTTAGACATGATGTAATATTTTTTTCACACTGTATCACAGCATAGTCCACTCAGTATTTCCCAACCCAATTTCAAACTGTAGAATCCTTGGGCAGCAAAAATCATATTGTTAAGCCAGCTATTTCGTTAAGAACAAGAATTTTTATGCTTAACACTGGAATTACCAGAGCCTACGAAAAAACTCGTAGATCTGTCCCACCTTAAATCTCTTCTTAAATCCCTTCACACCTCTCCGCCAGCGTCCCTTGTCCACTAAATGTGCTGATAAAGAGAAGCTACAAGCAGCCGGCTATTCCATCCCCCCACTAATTTAGAACGTGCACGAACTTCTCCCAGCTCATGCCTTGATTGATTATCTGGGAGTGAAGTGGAGTTTTAGAGTGGAAATAATAGATCGTTATTTGGAACACACGCATTTCATGTCTGTTCCGTTTCTACAGTAATCTGCGTAAACACATTGTTAAAACAGAAACGTTTTTTATATTCTAGTAGTAGATGACAAAATGTAGGCATAAACTATATAATGTATGAAGCCTGAAATCCAAATATCAAAGGATCAGTTTCACAAAAGGTACAAATATAACACAACAATTGCGCTTTTATTCAAAAATATAAGTGCAGAAAAAAAAGCCGCCTTAACATGCGACATTGGCACCTGTTTATTATGACCGCCTTCTTGGCGCAACAGAATCAGCTGCTGACTGGGAATCAAAAGGTCGCGAGTTCGATCCTGCACCACTCCGTTTTGAGAAGTAAACTGCTTTTATTCTTACTATTTTTGAATAAAAACATACATTTGATTTCAGTCTGTAACAGCCGGTGTAATTTATGATACATGTAAAGGTTAGCTTTTTTATTTTTTATTAGTCAGTTTTATTATCTCAGCCACGTTCACGAGCCCAAACACACCCCACCCCCGTATCTGACACTGCTGTTTTCACATAGACGCGCTATAACAGAGGTAAACTCAGCTCCCTTCTACGTCGGAGCAAGAATGCACATACCATTGCTTGCATACTAAAGTGTCAGCAGGCGCTTTTCGTGGCATTACACACATTTTTGAGCATGCCCTCTGCACACTACTTGTGACTTTAGGATTTAGGAAGTAAGTAAATTAATAAAGGTAAATCGCGTCATAAAATTATTTCTTCAAAACGTCACAAATATTTGTCTCTTTCTTTTTTTAAAATGTGCGCTGATCACCGCCAGCATGTTGTAGCACACAGCATCTGGCCACCTGCATGTTCTTGCGCGCACTGAATAAGAGACAAATATACAGTGTATCCTGTGCATACAGTGCAATATTATTTGAAAACGAACAGCATCAGATCCGGTTTGGATTTATGCTACCGCTGTTAGAGTCAGATCAGAAGGGGGGCGAGGGAGAGCGTGAACATGACTGAGAGAATCAGACTGAAAAAAAGCAAACATTTAGAAATGCCATACTTTTACAGCTGATCTTACGCTGTTCGTTTTCAAATAATATTGCATTAGTGCAACGATGTTTTCTGATTGGTACTATTCAGGTCATAAAATGATTTCTTCAAAATGTCACATGTATTTGTCTCCTTTTTATTCCGCTGCTGCGCTGACATCATGCACAAGAAGGCGTGAGATTATTCAGTGCGGCAGGAGCACGCAGGTGGTCGGTTGCTTGTACTATCACAAGCTTTTCTTAAAATGTGCGTTGATCACCGCCAGCATGTTGTATGTAGCACACAGCAACTGGCCACCTGCATCTTCTTGCGCGCACTGAATAAGCTCCTGATCTGACTCTAAGTAATAGCGCCAGCATAAATTCAAACCCGACCTGTCGCTATTCGTTTTCAAATAATATTGCATTAGTTCGATGATGTTTTCACATAAGTTGTCTCGTTCTTTCAGGTGTGTAATACAAACCACAGCATAGACAGAAGTCTGTACAATGCTTCTTACAGGAAAAGGCGATGGAAAAAGAAAAGGTGATGCAGCATCAACAAACTTCAGTTCTAAGACCTCAGCTTCCCACAGGGAAGAAAGTACAGTACAGTGTCAAGTGCCCATTCAATGTAATAGGAACCATAGCACAGAGAGGTGTGTACACTGCAACAAGTACACATGTCGTAAATGTAGGAAGAGCGGACGCGATTTACCTTTATTTGCTTGCTGCCTAAAGCCTAAAGTCACAAGTAGTGTCCAGAGGGCATGCTCAAAAAATACGTGTAATGCCACGAAAAGTGCCTGCTGACACTTTACTACACAAGCAATGGTAAGAGAATGCAGTTGTTTTGTTTTTTTTTTTGGGGCACATACACCGTCCAGATCTAAACACTAGTGTGTAGAGTTGCTTGCGTTCTACATCGGAGCATTGCTTTCGAATGTTATTTATCTATTTACCTTTATTTATTTACTCACTTCCTACAGCGTAAAGGCGCAAGTAAAATGCAGAGCTTCCCATATACATATACAAAGTCTAGCAATGGCAAAAGTGCGATGTGCATTCTTGCTCTGACATATAAGGGAGCTGAGTTTACCTCTGTTATAGCGCGTCTATGTGAAAACAGCAGTCGCAAATGCGGGGGGGGGGGGGGCCCCTGGTGGTGCTGGGGAGTTGTGTGTTTGGGCTCGTGAACGTGGCTGAGATAATAAAACTGACTAATTAAAAATAAAAAAGCTAACCTTTACAAGTGTCATAAATTACACCAGCTGTTACAGACTGAAATCAAATGTATGTTTTTATTCAAAAATAGTAAGAATAAGAGCAGTTTACTTCTCAAAACGGAGTGGTGCAGGATCAACTCGCGACCTTTTGATTCCCAGTCAGCAGCTGATTCTGTTGTGCCACGAAGGTGGTCACAATAAACATGTGTCAATGTCGCATGTTAAGGCAGCTTTTTTTTCTGCAGTTATATTTTTGAATAAAAGTGCATTTGTGTTATATTTGTACCTTTTGTGAAAGTGATCCTTTGATATTTGGACTTCAGGCTTCATACATTATATAGTTTATGCCTACATTTTGTCATCTACTACTAAAATATAAAAAACGTTTCTGTTTTAACAATGTGTTTACACAGATTACTGTAGAAACGGAACCGACATGAAATGTGTGTTCCAAATAACAATCTGTTATTTCCACTCTAAAAATCCACTTCACTCCCAGATAATCAATCAAGGCATGAGCTGGGAGAAGTTCGTGCACGTTCTGCAGCTGTGGGGGGATGGAACAGCCGGCTACATGCTGCTTGTCTTTATCAGTACATTTAGATGCGACAAAAGACGCTGGCGGAGAGGTGTGAAGGGATTTAAGAAGCGATTTAAGGTGGGACGGATCTACGAGTTTTTTCGTAGGCTCTGGTAATTCTAGTGTTAAGAAACCATCTGAGTTGCAGGTTAGAGTCTTTGACCTTTTTCAAGACTAAGCTTAGGAATCAAAGCTTAAAGTAATTAACTTCTCTCTCCCTCTGAAATTGTATTTTTTCTGTCTCTTAGGTTACCGCTCTCGTTCTTCCTTTAAATTAATTCAGCTGAATCGCAAGTTTCAGTTTCTGCAGAAAGCACGAGCTCTGGTGGATCTATGTGCAGCACCTGGAGGCTGGTAAGTGCTTGATGTGAGGAATGTGTGATGGTGTTATGTACTGCTGTTGGCACCTTCATGGGTAGGAAGCCTTTGCAAGACCATGTCTGGCAGAACTGTAATTGTATACGAACAGTATAGCTGCAGATTTCAGGAACTCTGCAGTTCAGGAGCTTTGCTGAAGAGCCAAACGGCTTGTATGCTTTGCCACATGATAGACACAATAAAAACTCCCAACTAGGGTCCTTGCACCTACTACAAGACATCCCTGCCTTATGGTTGCTATTTACTCCTGATTAGTATAACTCTCTCACAACCCTATCCTTAACTATAGTATAATGATGGTTTGTATAATCAATATGTGTTTTGGCCCCATTTTGAATAAGCATGTTGAGAAAGACTCAAATGACTTGCAATGCTGCATACCATGAATAATGTATAATGCAAAGCAGCTAAACATTATTGGACTTGTGTAATTTGAATGACTCATCAATGGAGCAATACTACAGTCAGGACCATAAGTACAGGGTGAATCACAATGAAGTGCCACATTTCTCAATGTCATTGCGCGAGGTAGAGGCAGCCGAGTGGGTTGGGTCCTTTGGTCCGATGCGCACCGTGCTTTCGCTGTCGAAGCCATCTTCAAAAACAGCGAATCCATCATTACTACGTAACGCGCCTTCTGAACGCACTTCAGCGTTTATACAGATAGGTGCAGCATTGAACAGAAAATCTCCAGGCCATCCTCGGACTGTATGAACATCTGAAAACATCCAAGCTGTAAGGGTGTCAATTTTGCAATCTCCTACACGTTTAGTGCTCAAACATGCCTCTGCCTTAGGCATTTTCAACACGTAATTTCCATCCATACAAAATGATGGTAATGCCAGAACTCACTGGGAGAGCCATAGAGAGTTGTGCACAAACATTTGGCAAACCATTGATCGAGATGTCATCGTCATTTGTAGCAACGAGGCACATTTTCATTTGAATGGTTGCGTAAATAAGCAAAACCTTCACTATTGGGTTAAAACCAACCCTTGTGAACTTCGTCAGGGACCCCAGCACAGTGAGCGTGTTACAGTTTGGTGCGCCATTGCAGAATTTGTCATTGTAGGCCCTTACTGTTTTGAGGAGGGGAGAGCAACAGTCACCATCAATTCAGAACATTACATTGAAGTGCTAGAGAACTTTTTGCAGCCCCAGCTGGAAGAAATGGATGTGGTGGATGCCTGGTTTCATACAGCATGGAGATCCACGCAAGTTTTACGGGAGATGTTTCCGGGGAAGCTGATCTCCTGGCGTGGCGATGTCTGGTGGCCCGGCGTGGCGATGTCTGGTGGCCTTCATGTTCGCTTAATCTTACTCCGTGTAATTTCTTCTTGTGGGGCTATCTCAAGTCGAAGGTATTCACACACCAACCTCAAAATCTTGAAGCCCTCAATAGTGCTATTTGCCACAAAATCACTGCTATTCACCTTGAAATAGCCGAACGAGTCATTTGAGCGTTCAGAAATCGTTTTGAAGAGTGTATTTTTAATGATGGCCACAACCTTGAACACATCATTTTTAAAATACAGTGAATATTTTGTATATGCTTTCTTGTGTTGTAATGAAATTTATTTTTATCTTTTAGCGTTTTTGTAAAATAAAATTTTGAAATGTGGTACTACTTTTTGGCTGACCCTGTATTTGGAAAGTGACACAATTTTCATAATTTTGGCTCTGTACACTACCACAGTGGATTTGAAATAAACCAATTATTATGTGACTGAAGTGTAGACTTTCATCTGTAATGTAAGGGGTTTTTCTAAAGTATCGTATCAGCCATTTAGAAATTACAGCCATTTTTCTGCATACTACAAGCCCCCTCCCCCCATTTCCAGGGACTCAAAAGTATATAGACATTTGACTGACAAGCTATTCCATAGCAAGATGGGAGCAATTCCTTCATCTTTTCATTAACTATTAAGCAGGTAAAAGTGTCTGGAATTGATTCCAACTGTGAAATTTGCATTTGGAAGCTGTCCCTGTGAGCTCTCAATACAGTATGAGGTACAGAGAGCTGTCCATGCAAGTAAACAAGGTCCATTATTAGACTGAGAAAGCAAACCAAACCCTTTAGAGAGAGAGCAGAAACACAAGGAGTGATCAAATCAACCATTTGGTACATTCTTGAAAAGAAGGAACACACTAGTTAACTCAGTAATACCAGAAGGTCTTGAATTCCACAGGAAACAATTGAGCTGGATGGTTACAGGAATCTGTCCTTGATGATGAAGAAGAACACCTTCACAACATTTAGCAAAACCAAGAACACTCGCCAGGAGGTAGACCTGTCATTGCCAATGTCTGCAATCAAGAGAAGACTTCATGAAAGAAAAACAGAGGGTTTACCACAAGGTGCAAGCCACTGGTAAACTTTAAGAATAGGAAAGACAGATTAGACTTTGCCAGAAAACATTTTTTAAAAGTCTGCCCAGTTCTAGAACAATTTTTTTTGGACAAAAGAAACTAAAATCAGTATATAGCAGAATGTTGGAAAAAGAAAAGAAGAAGAGAAGAAACAGCTCATGATCCGATAAATACCACATCATCTGTGAAACACAGTGAGGCAGTTTTATGGTATTATCATGCATGGCGGCAAATGGAAGTCAGTCACTAGTGTTTACTGATGATGTGACTGCTAGCAGAATTATGATTCTTAGCGCGATTAGGGGAAGTCGCAAAATCAACCGGAATGTTCATGGAAATTTTAGAAAAAGCCCAACCTAAATCTGTTAATTAGTTCTCTTGTTCGCTGGCTAAGCAGATGTAAGATACTAGGCTGGCAAGTGAGTGAATGGGGCCCCACCACCTTTCCCTAGGCCCACTGCGTCTCTCTTGAATTCATGCAAATAAATTGATACCGCAAGTGAACTATGACACTTGGCGTGATACGAGAGGTCGCAAAATCAAAAGGATTGTTTAAGCAAATTATAGAAAAAAACTTGATCTAAATCCGTTAAGTAGTTCTCTCATGAAAAGCAGACAGATGGACTGTTGGATTTTACATATATAGAGAGATTATGTTAGTTTGTCCAAATACTTTCGAGACCTTGAAAATAGGGGCATCATGTATGTAAATATGTCTTTTCAAAATGGCTTATATAGTATTTTTGTTAAACCCCTTGAATTAAAGCTGAAAGTATGTAGTTCACTCACGTTCGATTGCTTTGTTTCAAATCCATTGAAAATTGTCCCACAGTCCAAATACTGAGTCATGACTGTATAGACATTTTGCAGCTCAGCTGTTGGAACTGTTCATGTGATTTTACTCAAATATTGTATTCAAGCTTAAGGTCGTACAGTCATGGTTTATTGATACTATATTGCAGTTTAAGGTTAATAAGATCATTATTTTCACATGCACAGAGTACAGTGAAATTATTAATTTCATATACAGTAATCCCTCCTCGGTCGCGGGGGTTGCGTTCCAGAACCCCCCGAGATAGGTGAAAATCCGCGAAGTAGAAACCATATGTTTGTATGGTTATTTTTATATATTTTAAGCCCTTATAAATTCTCCCACACTGTTTATAAATATTCTCTGCACAGTTATACAGTAAACCCTTGTTTATCGCTGTTAATCCGTTCCAAACTTTACCGCGATAAATGAATTTCCACGAAGTAGGATTCTTTATTCATAAATCTAATATTTTCGCAGTTAGAGCATAGAAAACCTGTTTATGACTTTCTAAATACATTTTTTTTAACATTATTAGAGCCCTCTAGACATGAAATAACACCCTTTAGTCAAAAGTTTAAATTGTGCTCCATGACAAGACAGAGATGACAGTTCTTTCTCACAATTAAAAGAATGCAAATCTTCCTCTTCAAAGGAGTGCGCGTCAGGAGCAGAGAATGTCAGAGAGAGACAGAAGAGAGAGAAAAGCAAATAATCAAAAATCAATAGGGCTGTTGGGCTTTTAACACTAGAATTACCAGAGCCTACGAAAAAACTCGTAGATCTGTCCCACCTTAAATCGCTTCTTAAATCCGTCCTCACCTCTCCTCCAGCGTCTTTTGTTCTGTTAATTTGCAGATTAAGAGCAGGAAGCAGCCGGCTATTCCAGTACCGGTTTCAGCCGGCTATTTCAGTACATGTGCCTTCCCTGTTTATTTAGTGACTTCTCTGCCTGTTTGTCTGTCTCTCTATTACGCAGTGCTCTGTCTGTCTGTGTGTTATGGATCTTAAAAATAACAGTTATAAGGACACTTGTTCATGTTAATTGCAGTCTCAGTTGTTAAAAAATATTTTAAAAGGAGCATCCCACATGAAAATATAATGATCTCATTAACTGACAGTGCATACCAATTTATACATTTTATGTCCATTTGAGGTTAAAAAGAAAAAAATAACAGTTTCTTCCCGACGGGGAATCAAACTCAAGTCTCTGAGGGACGGTAGACGTACTACAACAGCAAATCTTAGCGCTACGCCACGGGAGCTGCTGTGCGGTTCGTGAACCTTTTGTGAAAGTGTTCATTTGATCATTGGAAATCAGCCCTCACATATTCTATAGTTTATGCCTACATTTTGTAACATTTATTACTAAAATATGAAAAAGTTTCTGTTTTAACACTAACCAGGTTTTCATCCAAGGAGTTTTTGCGTAAAAATATTTAGCGCTTCAAATTTTAGCTGATGGAAATGCTAATTATCGATAAAATGTTGTACATGTCGACATAATATTTTTCCGTTTAACTTTAGCGCATAAATTCCATATCGATACTTCAGATGTCGCAAAAACTACATTGGAAACACTTTTTGTCGGAAAAAAAGGGCTTTAACGCAAATAAATGTGTCACATGATACATTTTCATCACGTGCAATCAAAACGAGAATAGCGGAGCGGTTCGCATGGTCTGATGAAGAGACTCGTTATTTCTCGTGATGAGCCAATGCAGTAGCGGATAGGCTGGGTCTCCTGCTACTAAAAGGGGTAACTGAACTCCCTCCACATCAACTGTAGCCTGGGGGTGTCTCTCAGGATGTCTAAATAATACAAAAACCGCAAAGGTAATTTACTGTGCCAGTCAAAATATTTAATAAAGCGTGTGTTTCATTATCTAAACATTTTTTTCTTATTATTAAATGGCAGATGTTTTAGCATATATGAGAAATTCTCTCATTAATATTAACTTTAGTTTTTTTTGATTAAACGTCGTTATTTTGTATTAATTCAAATTTCAGTTTTAATTAAAAACCTTAAGGGAAGCAGGTAACAGTACTAATTCAGAAGGGATGTTGAAAGGTGGGCTCACCTGTACAGATCCGATGCTGCAAACACAGCTGCATCATGGGCACTTCCAGGAGTGCCAACGCAAATGTCTCGTATCATGCACCTGTCATCTAAGGGCCTGGAGAACAATAGATGGCCATCCTTTGCGATTAATGTAATCGCGGTAGCCTTCCGTCGGGGGAAGAATAGGCACATGCGTGCCATCCGGCGCACCGTAAATCTGTGGCACAAGATGCACCAAGGAATTGCAGTATGCAATTTCATTGGCCTCCGCTACAGTCGGAAGTCTGATATAACGCTGCATTAATTTTTCTTTAATAGCGGTGCACACAGCATATACACATCGATGGACGGTAGTTTTACTAACCCCGAAAGTTTCTCCAACTACTCTATGCTCGGCGCAGGTTGCCAGCTTGTAAAGGGCGATGGCAATCTGCTTTTGGGTTGGAACCGGTGATCGGTGGCAACCTGTGATGGGCGCAACATCAGGACTGATGAATCCACACAACATCTCAAACGTCGGCCGTGTCATTCTAAAATGTTGCAGCCAGAGATTTTCTGTGAAGTGTCTCTCCACCACCTTCTCCCAGAAGGTCTTATTCCGTCATCTCTACCATACCCGTGGGGTTCGTCGCACTGGGGTACTTTCTTCGAGCTCTAGGGCTATCGGACAGGCAACTGCTTCATTCTGCTGTCGTCTTCGGATATTATGTACAATTCCAATTATTTGTGAAACTAAAATAACAGTAAGCTGGTAAATTTCAAAAAACTGTCTGAATAATCTCTCCATTTCTTTGTTACTTTATTTAGTGGAGAAGAAAAGGTAGATAATTTGCGACATACACAAAACTATGTATGGAAACGGCTCAAGGGCAGATTTTTTTCGCGATACAACAAAACTTATGCGACAGTTCGTTTTGGGGGGGGTGACGTCATCACGCACACCGTTTTATCGATAAAAAGCCAGTTGGATGGAAACAGGCTGGAGACAGCAAATTTCGCACAATTTTTTTACGTATATTCTGTTTGTCGATAATAAAACGTCGCAAAAAACTGGATGGAAACTTGGCTAATGTGTTTACACAGATTACTGTAGAAACGGAACACACATGAAATGCGTGTGTTCCAAATAACGATCTATTATTTCCACTCTAAAACTCCACTTCACTCCCAGATAATCAATCCAGGCATGAGCTGGGAGAAGTTCGTGCATGTTCTGCGACGGTGGGGGATGGAATAGCCGGCTGCTTGCTGCTCTTAATCTGCACATTAACAGGACAAAAGATGCTGGGAGAGGTGCGGACGGATTTAAGTAGCGATTTAAGGTGGGATGGATCTACGAGTTTTTTCGTAGGCTCTGGTAATTCTAGTGTTAAGTATGCGAAGCACCGCGATAAAGCGGCCGCAAAGAAGGGCGCAATCTGAAGGTAGTCATTCAGCATTTTTTAGAGGAGCGTCCATATCCACTAGGCAAATAGCCTCTGTGCAAACAGCCCCTCTGCTCACACCCCCTCCGTCAGGAGCAGAGAATGTGAGAGAGACAGAGAAAAGCAAACAATCAAAAATCAATACCTGCTGTTAGAGCTTTTAAGTGTCTGAAGCACCGCACGGGAAGCATATCGTATATCATTGAGGAGGAGAAGGGTCTGGCTGCAGCGTTGTTGAGGAGTTTTATTCAATACGTGCTCTGATTGGGTAGCTTCTCGGGCATCCGCCAATAGCGTCCCTTGTATGAAGTCAACTGGGTAAACAAACTGAGGAAGCATGTACCATAAATTAAAAGACCCATTGTCCGCAGAAATCCGCGAACCAGCGAAAAATCCGTGATATATATTTAGATATGCTTACATTTAAAATCCGCGATGGAGTGAAGCCGCGAAAGTCAAAGCGCGATATAGCGAGGGATCACTGTACTAATCAACATGTTAGACATTGCTGGTCTACAGTGCAACGATCGATTATTACTACCTTGCTGTTTTGTTGAGAAAAAGTGTTCACAATAGGTACTTTAACCTCTAAGGATTTTTTATATTGATGGAGATGTTAATACTGCAAATGTCTTAACTGTTCTTGATTTACATGTATGTCCTACAGTATTTGCCTATGTAACATTGACTCAGTACAGATAACCTCAAGTGGAAAGCAAGAGTACCCCAGCACTGGTTGAGGCTGGGGCTGGCTATTTTAATTTCGATACTGTGTTCACAACATTTGCAGACTGATAACTGTAAACATAAAGTACCTAAACAATCCCACACTCATTTAATAAATAAAAGTGCACTCGTCTGCTTTTTATATCACCGTACTACAAGAGATGGAAGTGATGCCACACTGAAACACTGTGATAAAGTCGAAATTAGGTAGCTTCCAAGTTCAGTTTTGTAAAAAATTTTTTTTTAATCTAACTTTATCTTGTATGTGCATGAAGGTATCCTGTATGCACAAGATAAGAGCTATCCCATAATTTTTTTCATTGTGTGGTTCAGAGCTTTCATACATTGTATATCAGTTTAATTATACACATGAGCAGCAGTCCTCAATCTGTATGGTACACAAACAGCTGTAAGTGGCACGTGGAAGAAGTTAATGATGACAGTCATGTGGACTTCTGGCCTTTAATCCATCAATGTTGGGACATCACAGTGCTTTAAATATCACAGAACAACAACCAATCCATGAATGTACAGCTCAATGAATGTCCATGTATAAAGTAAAATAAAAAGCATTAACTACTACTATTTATTGCAGATTGGATTGGATCAGACTACAGACTTCTAAAATAATTGAAGGTAAAGGGCTGAGGGAGACTATTCAGCAATGTTTAACAATTCTTACACATTTCTTTTACATGGGACAGTTGCATCACATATCAAGGATTTATATAAAAGACACAAGTCTATGCAGTTTGAGCAGCTAAGAATTAAAGCTGTGACATTCACAAGGGACTACTGAAAATTGATTAATCGAGATTGTCATTTTGTGACTTACCAATTAAATATTTGAATCATTTGACGACCCTCGTTTGTGTGTGGACTTGTATGTGAACTGTGTGTAGTAAGTGAACCCAGATTGCTGTGCTATTCTGCCTGATTGGTAAGTTAGTGCAAACTGGAAGGGAGGATAAGAAGAAGCCATGTCTTGTGCTTTGTTTGCTTAGCAGTGGTAGTGTGAGTGCGTAAGTTAGAGAATGAAGCTATACTTTTATCAATTGTGATTTACTTTCTTCTCAGGCTCCAAGTGGCTTCCAAATTCATGCCTGTTTCCAGTCTGATTGTTGGTAAGTAGTATGCACCAGGCGTGTTCAGTCTTTAGGCTAAATGTGCAAGAAATACAGATAAGATTAAGATTTCAAGATTTCTTTATGATGCTATTTAAAATTATTAATTGCATTTTTTTTATATCTGATACTAGTGGTTTTGAATTTAAATCAGCATAGTATTTGAATCCCATTTTCCCATTGGCATATTACTTGAATACATTTTTCTTTTTTTTTTAGAAATTTTGAAACTATGATTGTGACTTTGTAAAGCATGTAATTGTACCAAATATTGTCTTTGATTTCAAAAAATAATTTACATGACTTGTATAGTTCAAGTATTAATATGGGTTATTCTTAGAGAATAACACATTGGGTTACAGTAAAATATCTCACTGACCAATTCCAAAGCACAAGCAATGTGTATTTATCTGCCAATGTGGTCAAGGTGTATCTCTTTAAATATCTTATTATCATGGCAGATATTTTAAAAAAGATCTTTAATGAATTTTTCACTTCTCGATTCTAATGAAAATCAAGGACTAACTTGTGTGCTGCTGTGAAAACCAATCAAATGTGCACCACAGATACGTTTTGGAAGTCTAGGGGCCACATTAACTGAAAACAGATTTAAGGTTTTCTACCCCCATCCCAAAGAAATGCACACCATTTTAATTGTTGACATTAAATTGTCCTAGTGTAGATTTGGGCATCAGTATACTCTTTGATGGATTGGTGCCTCCTTCATAATTAGTCCTTGCTTTGTGCCTGTTGCTGGTAAAGAAGGCATCAGCGTGGCATGACTCATAGCACAATTCAAAATATATGGGTACATCCTTTTATTTTAGAAAAACACTGTTCATTTAACCCGTTTTTAACTAATGTTGTATGTGGGGAGCACCATTGCTAGACACATTACAAAATAAATAAAACACTAAATACAACAGTTTTTATGTTTTGTTCACATTTTGAAATACTTAATTTCAGATTTTTGGAAAGCTACATGCACCTGAGGTATAACAAATAGTTTATGCCCCACTCCTGTCTTAATAATTCAAAATAAGCTCTATGATAAAAAAAATCTCATCGTTACATAACAAAATGATATATTTTCACACATTTAAAAATTATTTGTTTTCAAAACAACTCATATAGCATAATATTTTAGGGAGTCTGGTTGTAGTCTCAAAATATTTACTTAAAACGGATCATTTACTAGTTTGTGTACCAACTGTTACTCTTAAACCTATTAAAATTGGTCCATGGTGTCACTGCAGAGGAGATGCAGTCATTGGCAGACATGTTCTCTGTGTGTATACTGCTGATCTTTTCGCTAGTAAGAACTTAGTATATGAATGAAGCAAGTTTACAACATCCATTAAAACGTTATCACTTGTACCTCAGGAGTAGATCTGGTCCCCATCAAGCCAGTTCCTGGTGTGATCACATTGCAAGAAGACATCACAACAGAGAAGTGTAGACAGGTAAGTAATGGTGTGGAATGTAAAAATATAAATATTTGTTCTGATAATTTTTTTTAACACTGTGTAAAAACATTTTTTATTGTTTAATGGTTTTAGCTACATGCTGAATTTTTCATGTTTACAAACTACAAAATTTTAAATTCTTTGTAGACCTGCCACAATCATGAAAATTTTATTGACAATATCATAAAAGTAATTGTAATTAACGATTTTGTTTGAAATTTTTATGCTACTATAACTTAACTAGTCTAGTTATATTTTAATTATGCACACTTACCTTACGAAGAGACTTTTTATTGACATGGAACTTCATAACATAAATAGACTAGCTAAATACCCATGCTTCGCTACGGGATAGTAACAGGAAAAATGTGTTCTAAAATGTACAGAGCGACATTATACATCCTGTAAAGTTCATAAGGCAAGATTTAGCACATAAACGAAACAAAATAGGTTACTAATTATTTCTTGAAATGGTTTACACAAGTATAAGCTGTTTTAAGTATAGAAGACTTAAACATTGATGATCAAAACTTGTTTTGGACTAAAGCCCCAGTGATCCTATCACCACCCCTGGAATTATTTAGTAACCAGACCGCGTAAGTTGTGCTAAATTTTTCTGGTTATAAAAATAGATGAAGGTGAATGTTATAATATTAATTAGATTACAAATATATTTCTGAGGGGTTTTTAAGATCATAAAAAAATTATAAATCCTAAGAAATCTACCAAACAAAAATCAAAAATAACATTGTCATTTACGTAGACTGTAATAGATTAAGATAAGCCCAGGGATCTTACCACCGCCTCTGAAAAAAATCCATGGAGTAAACAGCCTATGTTTTAAGAACATAGTACTTCGTTATACACTACATTATTAGTTTTACCCTCAGGCTGGAGGATGACCAGGCTGTCAGGGGAGCTTACTCTAGAAGAAGCCATGTACAACTGGCCATGGGAGAATCAGTCACTCCTGAAGTCCATGCCAACCATTTTCAGACTTTGCCCCTGAACTTTGTTTATGGTCATAGTGTAGAAGACTTTCACCAGGAACTGTAGCCTTTTAAACTGAAAAGGGTAGTCTGACGGGATTAGGGGTATGCGGGGAATTATGGGAGCACGAACCTTCAGGCACAGAATATGTATGTATGAATGAATGAATGAATGAATGAGAAAGATTAGTATTTTGAAACATAAATCCAAACAGGGAATGTTACTTTGTCATGCATCTGACAACCTGTGGCCAATTTATCACAATCTTTTCTCCTGTAGATGATTTTGGGGTGTCAAATTAGCCAAAAAATTTTTAGTAAATATTCAAATATATTCAAACTTTTGAATGTGTATTTTTATGCTTTATTATTGTATATGGCAGTTCACTACTTGGGCATTTGTCCCCTCTGAAGGAGTACACTGTAAGAGGGAACCATCTGCATAACCATCTTGTCCTCAAATCTAAAGCTAACAGCTATTTAAGCAAGTCATTGTTAGTATAGGCAACCAAAAAACACACCAAGGAAAGGAGCCTAAATACTTACTAGCCACATGTGCTGGCTATCTGATTCACTACATTAGTATTGATGTTGTTTGTGTGTCTGTTTTTTTTTTCCTTAACTCATGGTGAGTCTGCAAAACATGAAGCACTTTTGACTGGTTTTCGAAATGACATGATTTTAGAGAAAGTAGAACTGGATCTACGTATCATTGCCTGTAATGCACATGTGAAGCTCAGACAAAATTGTCCAGATCTGATTACACATATAAACCCAGTCTTTTTATTTTCCTAGAAGCTAAGTGGCTTTTTGGTTCTTGAGGCCAGAAGACTTAATGGTCACTGTTTATATCTTTTATGTAAATTGAGATTCTTTACGTCTATTCTTTTCTCACAAATGAAGTAACTGAATTTAATGACCTTTAGTTATTTAGTCATCATTATAATTTTTATTTAACCGGCTTTTTTATTCATGGCAACTAAAAATTCTGTAAAATAAGTTTGGGTATGTACCAAGAAACTGCTAAGTTTAAAAAAAAAAAAAAATGAGAACAATCTTTTAAAGCAAATCGCTAAAGGCATATGATGTAGTTACTTAAAAGAATAAATGAATATAAAAAGCAACAACTGTTAAGGAATAACAGACTGAATTAGACTAAATGGGATCTTCTTTCTCCTTCACGTTTTCAGCAAAAATTTAGTCTGTGTGTTTTTATTTACTACTAATTGTTTTAGGCAATATGGATTAAACAAACTGCCATATAAGATGGAGACTAATTGCGTGACCACTTGCTGCCTAACGCAACTAAACGTGCATTGCTAACATTGAAAAGGTTCTTTTTTAAGTGGGGATTTAAAGCATTATAGTAAAAGGAATGTCAGAAATATGATAGTTAATTTCCATCTACAATAATGAGAGCAGCTTAGCATAGCACAGTGGTCAAGAATCTTAGGTTTAAGAGTAAATGAGAGCAGGTTGAAATGCAGAACAATATTTTACCATAACGGAGAAGTGGTTTTACCAATCAAATTACTAGCTAATAATTCAAAATTACATTAAGGGTGTTTATGGAAATAATGTTTAAAATCAGATCTACAAAATATTGTGGCATTGTATAGCATATCTAAAGTAAGACAGTGCCAAAACAATTTTTTGTAAGTTTTACAATCGAGTGTTAGCTTTTGCCTTTTACATTTTGAATTATATTTAAGTAGTGACATAACAGAAATCCTGCCTCCTCAGCCATTCCAGTGCTTGCAGTATTTTGGCTCCTGCCAATAGCTCTTGTCATCCACTCCAGGGTCCTCCTCGCACTAGTGGATCCTTATATTAACCTTCTGTAGGTGGGAATGCCATATGGTCAGACTGGCAGGTAACAAACAGAATTTTAAAGCATTCCAGATTCTAACGTTGACAATAAAAGTTTCAGTAATGCCCTTACAGCAAGTGAAAACATCAAATGCTAGCAACGCTGTTAAATTAGTGGATTCTGTCATTGAATAATAAAATGGTTGGTGCTTTAAATCTTATCACAGATAAGTGAATGTGATACAGGATATGTGTAATTACGCCTAATACAATAGATAAAGGTTTTAGCTCAACAGAAATTTAGGAAAGTGATAGGATTACAGCCAAGGTTTTAATTTCATGGTAATTAGGGTGGAAAAAAATAAAAAGCATGCTATCTTTTCTGATAGATTCAGTTACATAGAGTTTCTGTAAAATTTGATATTTTTTATGTTTAATTCTGCTACAGAAAAAAAGACCAGTCATTCATTCTAGGCAACTGTATTCAAACATCTAAATCATAAGCATCTAAGCATACTGCTGTCTGTCACAGATCAAAAACGTAAAGTCTGAAGTGCTTTAAAATGAACACAAATAGAATGCTGTAAAGCTGTATAGGCCTACTTAGCTCCAAAGTGGACAAGAAGGGTATCGTTGTAGCCAAAAGCCGAATGACGAGTGGGAGGAACTACATTGTTGAGTAGGAGGGGTTTATTGCCTGTTAACACCTGATTGGTGAACTCATTTTATGAATCCAAAGAACTGTCTGCTAAGTGTATTGCATCTTCAAACCGAAAACTAAAGCAGTAGTTTACTGGGACGTTGCTTGCTCACGCATATCAGAACTACTCAATATTCAAATAGCTTGACATAGTTGGACACATAAACAATACTATTAATAGTTAGGTGAGGTGAGCCAAACAGCAAGCAGTAAAAACAGGAAGGCAAATGTCACTGCATTCTTTTTAGGCGAGATTGGTTACAGCCTGAAATGAAGAAAGTGAAGGCATGAAATGAACACTAAAGGTTGAGAGTGTGGAATAAGGAAAATGTGATGGCTTGAAAGTGACATTAAAAGTGCAGAATGTGAAGTGAAGCATTCACATTAAAAATCCTGAATATGAAATGAAAACTGAAGGACTGGGAAGTGAACTCGGTTCTCTTGAATGCCATGCAGTTGCGATAGCTGTGCTCCAGGCAGCCACTCTTGATGTTTTAACAGCATGAATTTAAGAATACAATCTGAGAGCATGCACTTGAAATCATCAAATCATCACTCAAAGCTGACTGCAGCCAGCAATGGGGATTGATAAAACACTCGGCATGAAGTGAAGTTTAAAAAAATGACAGCTTGAAATCAACATTCCCTTAGGCTGACTCTTCTTGGTCTTGGTATAGGTCTGGGTTTTTGAAACATGGCTTGACTCTTCTTGCAGTGTATCCTGTCAATTATGTTTAAATTGTCTGTTTTCCCTAATATATGTAGCACTGTGAAAACGTCAGAGTATTCGTGACAAACTTTCATTCTGACAGCTTCATGTGCGACAAACTTGTATTATCCCTCCTACACGTCATTCGGCCCATGGCAGCAGAGGTACAGTCATATGAAAAAGTTTGGGAACCCCTCTCAGCCTGCATAATAATTTACTCTACTTTCAACAAAAAAGATAAGTGGTATGTCTTTCATTTCCTAGGATCATCTGAGTACTGGGATGTTTTCCGAACAAAGATTTTTATTGAAACAGTATTTAGTTGTATGAAATTAAATCAAATGTGAAAAACTGGCTGTGCAAAAATTTGGGTCCCCTTGTAATTTTGCTGCTTTGAATGAATGTAACTGCTCAATACTGATTACTTGCAACACCAAATTGGTTGGATTAGCTCATTAAGCATTGAACTTCATAGACAGGTGTGTCCAATCATGAGAAAAGTTATTACAAGTTGTGTTTCCTTTTGACTCTCCTCTGAAGAGTGACAGCATTGGATTCTCAAAGCATCTCTCAAAAGATCTGAAAGATCATTCCAAGAAAAACACCTGCTACCTACTGTCAAATGTGGTGGAGGTTCCATCATGCTGTGGGGCTAGTTCAGGGACTGGGGCCCTTGTTAAAGTCGAGGGTTGGATGAATTCAACCCATTATCAACAAATTCTTCAGGATAATGTTCAAGCATCAGTCACAAAGTTGAAGTTACGCAGGGGTTGGATATTCCAACAAGACAATGATCCAAAACAGTTCGAAATCTACAAAAGCATTCATGCAGAGGGAGAAGTACAATGTTCTGGAACGGCCGTCATAGTCCCCTGACTTGAATATCATCGAAAATCTTTGGGATGATTTGAAGCAGGATGTCCATGCTTGGCAGCCATCAAATTTAACTGAACTGGAGAAATTTTGTATGGAAGAATGGTTAAAAATACCTCCATCCAGAATCCAGACACTCATCAAAGGCTATAGGAGGCATCTACAGGCTGTTATTTGCAAAAGGAGGCTCAACTAAGTATTGATGTCATATCTCTGTTGAGGTGCCCACATTTATGTACCTGTCTAATTTCGTTATGATGCATATTGCATATTTTCTGTTAAATCCAATAAACTTAATGTCACTGCTGAAATATTACTGTTTCCATAAGGCATGTCATATATTAAAAAGAAGTTGCTACTTTGAAAGCTCAGCCAATGATAAAACAAAAATCCAAAGAATTAAGAGGGGTTCCCAAACTTTTTCATATGACTATATATGCTTGAAAGTGGAAAGTGTCACTGTTTGTATATTTTTAAGTGTATAAAAATATTTGACCTGTAAAATGCATAGAAAATAGAATTCTATAAAACTGAATGTTTTGGCTACTAGGGTAAATGGTATTCACATCTTTTTAAAACTAATGGTAAGGTTATACAGTATTGCAAGTAACTGCAATATTATGTTTGTGGCATTTATTATTTTAATAGGGCTAGAAGCTATATAAATATTTGAAAAGAGAGATTGAAAATGTCTGGTAATTTTTATATTTGAATACAGTACAGTCGCAGCTCCTTGGGCCTGTGCTTGATATCCAAACAGGTCAAATGGGGAAGTATTTTTTATAGGTACTCCAGTTTCTTCACATATCCAAAAACCTATTAGGGGACAGTTATATAAACATCAGCTGAACTGAATTTTATGCAAACATGTCTTTCAGCTATAGTTTACTTGCTAATTAAATAGTGTGCTAGGCTTTTATGTTTAAGGACACTAATAAAGCATAAATAGAAATATCCTCTCAATGTAAAGAGATTAGATTCCAGCTGAAAGATTAACATAAATACTTTTTCACTTATCACTTTAGTCTCTCTGCCGAGTTCATTGCAGGGTTTGTGTGGAACGTGATCCTTTTCTACTAGCTAGGCTACACAATACATGAATCCACCAAAGCTGGAATGTGACTTTGTCACAAGGCATCCTTAACTAAACACAGTTACTACCTTTTAGAAAAGGAGTAATTTAGAAGTGGCACTTAGCCAAATTATATGTCTTCAAACTATGAAGGAAACTACTTTTTTATGAAAATTGCTACTGAAATGAGTGGGCTTTTTTAGCAGTTCTAATTTCAGCCTCTAGAACACACATAGACAAAAAGAAAATCACAAGCAAGTATCTGTTTTACAGCTATTAAAATATAACATCCAGCTGAGCTTTGGGTGTAACTTGAGTAGTCACATACTGGTAGAAGGCTAACTGGCTTATTCGTGTAAAATCTGACTTATGGGCTGTTTATGGATGGATCAATCGGGACAAAGAAAGTTGTGCTCATCCTACACAAGTTTTCCAAAGGTCCTAAAATCTGTATCACTGGGTTATGTTCTTCCAAATGACAAGTTTGTTTTTCTAATTACAATTAATGTTTCTGACACAACTGTCTTAGAAACTACAAAGTTCCTCATTAGTGGTCTTAGTTAAGAATAAAAAAGAAGCGGCATTGACAGCAGATATTTCAAACTAACAAAGGTAAGGAAGGCAGAGCACCAACATGTTCTCTGACACTTCAATGTCCTTCCAAAAAGAAAGCTCTTGGTGCACTTCTGAAAAGCAGAGTACCTCAGACTTGTGTGTAAGCAACAATTTGTGAAATATTTACAGAAGAAAGACACTTGAGAACACAGAAGATCCCTTTCTTTGGTGGAAAGAAAACACAAATAGACTTCTTGAGATGTTAAAAATAATTAAAAATAAATACACATATTTAAACCACCAGTGCTTCCAACAAGTGCATTTTCAGAACAGCTGAGTGCATTGCCACTCCAGATGGAGATCTGCATTAAAGCCAAAGTAAATATACTTGTCCTGTCCAGGCTCCTTAAGGTTTTTAAAATGTTTTATTGCACTTTTTTATAATTTGTTTTTAAAAACAGTTACAGATTTTAGCCTTTATTTACAGTTCCTATAGGCTGTCATCTGCAGTGACATGCTTGTATAAGTTAACTCTGTTTGTTTAAAAGGAAAACGTCTTCTTGCTTTTCTGCATATTCTGTAGTCTTCTGTTGGTGTTGATCTGCATTGTTTCAATAAAACATTTCATTGTTTAAATATTTTCAAATTTTTTAAAACATTTGTTTAAATAAAATTGACTGCAATAACGCCTTTTAAAACCATTGCATCCCCGTCAATTACAATGCTGGTGTGACAAGTGTTTTTTTTTTTTTTTTTTTTTTTTAAGCTATCCTAATAGTGTAAACAACCTGACACACTGCTAAAGCTTGATTTTGACACGATCATTATTAGCAAGCCACGTTAATTTTATTCTGAACTTTTATTTTATTTAACTTTATTCTGTAATCCAGGTTCTTTACTAATACATTTTGTTTCTCCATTTTGACTTCATTTATATGTTTTGTTTTTCTACCCCTTTCACAAATTACCTTAAAGTTACGAAGAAGTTATATTAGTGAACTTTACAACTTATTTTCAACTATAATAAACATATTATGGTAGTGATCGTTTATACTACGTATCACTATTCATTGCTAAAAACACAGGAATTCACTACAAGGGTATTTCAAGGTACAAATCTGATGATTTTTTATTCATGTGATTGTAGTATTGCTCTTCAAATTACAAAACATTTTTCTTATAATTGAATGTATTACCAGAAAGATGTCATACCCACTTTTTAAAATGTAGTTTTTTGTTTCTTTCCCAAGAATTATTTCCCACCTCCCATTTTATTTGTGTGCTTGTAATAGATATATATCTATTACAAGCAAACAAAAGAGTGAAAAGACCTAAGTATACCTTATTTTCTGTGTTTTGGCAGGCTGGTAATGCTTATGCTGTGGCAAATGAAAAGGGGTCAGCTATTTATATGCTGCATATGTACAGTATGCATACAAATGTACATTTTTACATACTGTGTGTGTATATACAGTGTGTGTGTGTATGTGTGTGTATATATATATATATATATATATACAGTGGCTTGCAAAAGTATTCGGCCCCCTTGAACTTTTCCACATTTTGTCACATTACAGCCACAAACATGAATCAATTTAATTGGAATTCCACGTGAAAGACCAATACAAAGTGGTGTACATGTGAGAAGTGGAACGAAAATCATACATGATTCCAAACATTTTTTACAAATAAATAACTGCAAAGTGGGGTGTGCGTAATTATTCAGCCCCCTTTGGTCTGAGTGCAGTCAGTTGCCCATAGACATTGCCTGATGAGTGCTAATGACTAAATATAGTGCACCTGTGTGTAATCTAATGTCAGTACAAATACAGCTGCTCTGTGACGGCCTCAGAGGTTGTCTAAGAGAATATTGGAAGCAACAACACCATGAAGCACAAAGAACACACCAGACAGGTCAGGGATAAAGTTATTGAGAAATTTAAAGCAGGCTTAGGCTACAAAAAGATTTCCAAAGCCTTGAACATCCCACGGAGCACTGTTCAAGCGATCATTCAGAAATGGAAGGAGTATGGCACAACTGTAAACCTACCAAGACAAGGCCGTCCACCTAAACTCACAGGCCGAACAAGGAGCGCGCTGATCAGAAATGCAGCCAAGAGGCCCATGGTGACTCTGGACGAGCTGCAGAGATCTACAGCTCAGGTGGGGGAATCTGTCCATAGGACAACTATTAGTCGTGCACGGCACAAAGTTGGCCTTTATGGAAGAGTGGTAAGAAGAAAGCCATTGTTAACAGAAAACCATAAGAAGTCCCATTTGCAGTTTGGCACAAGCCATGTGGGGGACACAGCAAACATGTGGAAGAAGGTGCTCTGGTCAGATGAGACCAAAATGGAACTTTTTGGCCAAAATACAAAACGCTATGTGTGGCGGAAAACTAACACTGCACATCACTCTGAACACACCATCCCCACTGTCAAATATGGTGATGGCAGCATCATGCTCTGGGGGTGCTTCTCTTCAGCAGGGACAGGGAAGCTGGTCAGAGTTGATGGGAAGATGGATGGAGCCAAATACAGGGCAATCTTGGAAGAAAACCTCTTGGAGTCTGCAAAAGACTTGAGAATGGGGCGGAGGTTCACCTTCCAGCAGGACAACGACCCTAAACATAAAGCCAGGGCAACAATGGAATGGTTTAAAATAAAACATATCCATGTGTTAGAATGGCCCAGTCAAAGTCCAGATCTAAATCCAATCGACAATCTGTGGCAAGATCTGAAAACTGCTGTTCACAAACGCTGTCCATCTAATCTGACTGAGCTGGAGCTGTTTTGCAAAGAAGAATGGGCAAGGATTTCAGTCTCTAGATGTGCAAAGCTGGTAGAGACATACCCTAAAAGACTGGCAGCTGTAATTGCAGCAAAAGGTGGTTCTACAAAGTATTGACTCAGGGGGCTGAATAATTACGCACACCCCACTTTTCAGTTATTTATTTGTAAAAAATGTTTGGAATCATGTATGATTTTCGTTCCACTTCTCACGTGGAATTCCAATGAAATTGATTCATGTTTGTGGCTGTAATGTGACAAAATGTGGAAAAGTTCAAGGGGGCCGAATACTTTTGCAAGCCACTGTATATATATATATATATATATATTTAAACATAGCAAGGTGAATATGTTTTGTTACCATTTGACTGTTTGAACTCACTATATGTGCTGCTTGCTTAAGTTACTTTGTGCTGTTTAAAATGGAGCTTTTTCAATTCCATAACACATTGCCACATTTGACTACATTCTCTGTCCAGTATTAGGTCTGACTTGTCACCCCAGGTTTCTCATTCACTCTATTTGGATATCCAAAAACAATGTAGCCTCTAACAATTAGTGCAAACCGATCCAACATTTGCTATTTGAATGTAATTCAAACTTATTTAAAACAATGTATTATTTGAAGGCAAAAGCTGACATTCAATTGTGTTTTACCCAGACTAATTTTCTCCAGACACGCTATGTAAAGCTTCAGTATTTTACAGATCAGTTTTTGCAATTAATTTACACAGTCAGCCATTTCATAATTTTGAATGGCTTGCTTGTTTTCTTCATTAGCAAAACTTCCCACCAGACCCCTTCACAACTTAGTTTTGCTTTGCAGTTGTTACCTGGAGAGGAGGAGTCATTAATTAGATTGAAAATGTGTATAGATTAGGCTTTTAAATAGCAAAGGACAGGATGAAAAAATCTAAATATATATCTGATAGGGTTATTTATTTAGATGTTTTAAATTGCACATTGTCATAGAATCTTATCATTCATGTATGTAACATTCTCAAAATCAGACCTTTTCTGACTGAGTATGCAGCACAACCTCTGTTCAAGGCTTTGGTTTTGTAATGTCTAAATTACTGCAACCAACTACTAGCAGGTGGACTTAAATGTGCCATCAAGCCACTAATACAGTGGCCCGTCTTGTATACTACCAGCCAAGATGGGCACATGTTACTCCTTTCTAAAGTTGATATTTTGACTCCCTATAGCAGCACACATTTAAGTTCAAATCCTTGATGTCTGCCTGTAGATTAGTCATTGGGTCAGTACTTGAATGTTGTTTGCTCTGTGGATATCTCTTATATTGTTTTTTGATATTTTTTCGTTATGCTAGCTTTAGATCTCTTCACTTGTCATCATCAACTTTTGTACCTAGTCCTGCCTGAACAGTATCTAGACTAATGTTATGATGACCTCCATTGTAGGTTGCTTTGGGTAAAAGTATCTGCTAACCAAGTAAATGTAAATATAAATGTGAAATAAGATAACATGATAACTGTCTATGTGTGAACGTGGTATAATGGCAAAGCTGGTGCTCATGCAGCTTCACTTAGCCTTCAGTGCTTGTCAGTCTGCAGCGGTAGCGTGATGCAAAAAATGAAACTCATTCCGCCTTTTTGGTTTGATTTCATTTGGTCTCATGTTATTCTCTGCACTTTAAAGAGCTAATTTATGTATGTAATGATATTTATAACGATACTGGACAAATGGCATCCCTTATTCATTCAATACTTACAATTCAATACAGTTTTATGTTCCAGTATGGGAAGATTATATGTTAGAAGGGACGGTGGAAAACCTGGTGTGTGTGAATGAAGTTCATTATCAAGCAACAACATACGAGACAATCAGATGCTGGAGACCCACTACTACTATAAATAGACTTGGATTCATTTGCCACTGCTTCATTAATAATGTTTAAAGCTTGGTCAAATTAACTGGAATAAATTAATGCCTTTAGAGGCTGTGTTAAAAAATTTAATGGCAGAAATTAACATGTTAATCGCACATGATTACTGCAAATAATCAGCAGCTCTACTAATATCCAAAATTAATTTCAATCAAAGATGAAGACTGTTACATCCATGATGAACTTAATTTTAACATACATGAAAAGTAATGGCTATGTATTATATTAAAAGTTATGCCTACTTACCTAATTAAGAAAAAATGTATTCCAAAACAGTAGTCTTTTTCTTTAGAAGCCCTGTTATTTTGAATTATTCAAAAGAGTTAAGACTGAAATTTTTTTTTTAGGCCTTAATGAAAGAGTTGAAGACTTGGAAAGTTGATGTTGTTCTGAACGATGGAGCTCCCAATGTTGGAGCAAGCTGGCAGCATGATGCTTATTCACAAGGTAAGAGGATTACTTCTTAATGCTGTTTTCGTCAAGTACCTATCAACCAGGTGTTATTCAATTGTAAACATTTGAAAACTGTCCGACTGTCTTTCTTTCACACACGCAGCTCATCTTTCCCTCATGGCTTTGAAGTTATCCTGTGAGTTTCTCTCTAAAGGTGGCTGGTTCATTACAAAGGTTTTTCGTTCAAAAGACTACCAGCCTTTGTTTTGGATCTTTCAACAGTTTTTTAAGAAGGTTCAGGCCACCAAGCCACAAGCCTCCAGAAATGAATCTGCAGAGATCTTCGTTGTCTGTCAAGGTAACTTGCGTCTCCTGAATTTCTTACATGTCTAATATATTATTCGTGTGTGTTGCATCTCCATTTAATTAGTATTTTGAGCTATATTTTGCCAACATAAATAGTTTGATACACCTATATAATGTACAAAAATCAAGACTTTGTAAACATTTATTAGGTATAAGCAAAAACTTAAAAATCAGACAAATGTAAGATTCCCCCCAAAAAGTCAGGTGCAGGTTGTTTATGTTGTCTCCACTTTGTTGTTTTAATTCAAACGCACTTAGTTTTTGGTGTATTATACTTACTGTTGTTTTTGGTCACTTTTGTGGGCTCAAAATTAATTTTATCAGATAGGCATCCAAAGAGTTATGCAGGATCTCCCATTGATATGAACCTTTTAACCTTTCGTTTTGTTTCTTTTGTGTTTGATATTCTGTTTATGTAACACATTTATTGTTTATATTGTGTACAATTTGCACGAAAAAAGTTAATGTGTGCTTGTCTCATCATCCAGTTTGATTTATGATATTTGGTACAAAATTTGACTCCCACTCTCCGATAATTTTAGTAGTTATGGAAAACCTTAAAATATTTTAATATGTACTCAAAGTATATAGCTGCACTCCAGGTCTAGTCATACACAACACCCCATACTTGCACATTTTCAGTGTGTCTCCTAACAGAATGTTGTGTTTTATTTGAAAAAAAATTAAAAAGTAGTCTATCTCAAGCATGCAGCTTAGAAAACCAATTGATCAGAGCCGCCTTTCAGCAATAATTCTAAAAGATTGCTACACATGAAATACAATACAAATTACTGCATAACTAAATGCAGTTTCTGGAAATTTCCATTGAAACAAATTAAATAACTAATTTAAAAAACATTTAAATCCAAAACCTAACAATTTTAGAAGTAATTGTGTTGGATTGCTTGATGAATCAGTGATGGCTTTTTGAAATTTGATAAGTTAGTAGTATGCTATTTAGCTGATGCAAGTGTCCCTATAGTGATTTGTATTGTCACACACTTTTTATTTCAAAATGTTGATTGTTGTAAAAACTAAAATCCAATTCAGCTGTTTTGTTTGTGAAACTGTAAAAACTTTTATTTCCAAAAGAAACGCAAGAACCTTTCCGTCACCAAATGCAAATAATTCTGCTATCTTGTTTTGCTGCTTGTATATGCAGAAAATGTCAGATGAAAGAGCTGCTTTATACTTCACGCTCAGAACACGTATGCGCACACATCATGGCTGTCACGCCTTCCCCACATTCGATGCATCCTCTGTGCACATCCTCAGAAATTAAGTCATGAGTTGCAGTACCAGTAAAAAATCAAGGGGCACAGTGTGTTCAAATTGGAACGTGACATCAGAGTCTTTGTATAGTATCAACATGTGACAGCAAGCTGCTTTGCAGATCCTGCAGGTTCGATGTGGAGTAAATCATCAAACTTAAATGCTGACATACAAATGTATTTGTGGTGCTTTTCTTCATCTATTTCATGCATAGGTAATAGAAATATTGCATATTCCCTATGCTAAAGACGTGAAACATTTTAAAGGTCTCACACTTGTATGATTTTTTTTTTTTTTTTTTTGCACCTTTGCAATAGCATCAGAATGTACAGAAGACTATTAGAATTTCTGTTTTGTAATTAAAATGGAGATTTCAGCTTTGATCTCATAGTTTATTTTGTCATGAAAGTAGAACATTGTAAACATCATCTTAAAAACCAACCCAATTGTAAATCGCTACATGCTTCTGAGGCGTCCTCCTGCACTGACAGCAGATTAAATATTAAATATATGATATTCCAGCTCTCTGCACATTTAGAATCCTTAGATTTATACTTGATATCACTTTCATGATGAAATATGTTAAGGCATGTATGCTACAATATACAGATAAATCATTAACTTCATTTAAATAATTAATACTGATAATAATTACAGATTTAGGGGCAGCATGGTGGTGGAGCAATAGCAGTGTTGCCTTGCAGTAGAGAGTCATGTCCCTGGTGTTCCCTGCTTGGAATTTGAATGGTTTCCTGGTAGGTTTCCACAGTGTGCTCCAGTTTCCTTCCAAGGACATGCAGGTTTAGGGTTTTGGTGATGCTAAAATGATGCTAGTGTATGTGTGTGCTTGCATTCACCATGCAATGAGTTGATGCCCCATCCAGGGATTGTTTCTGCACGTGCCTGGATTGCTGGATGTAATCATTAAACATCCATCCTTTTCAGAAATATTGTGGCAAGGTGTCCTGGGAGTTTAATGGAACACAGTGAAGCCATACATTGTTTTCTTATGTTGATATCTCTGCTATCTTGCGGAATCCTCCAGTTTAAACATAAAGTATGCACAAAACTATAAACGGTGCATCCTCAGGCACACTCGTCACTTGAAGTATAAACCCGGTCTAAGACTACTGCAAATATATTATTTAAAAATGAATGTTTATAAGGGATGGGTAGTCAAATAAAAAAACATATAATGTATAATGAGTTTAATTTTTTAGTATATAGTCATTTCACTAGTGGGACTCAGTGTGCCTTAGTATTGCTCATTGTTTATTCTTTACATAACACCACACAACACTTGCAAGGCAAAGTGCGTTTTGTGAAGAAAGTAAATATTGTTTTTTATGCACTACATCCTGGAGCACTAGTGAACAGGGAGTTAGTCAATTTCAGAAAATAATGTACAAACAAATATGACTGAACTTTTTAGGTATGCTTGAATGCTTTCTTTAGAGAATTGATGCATTTTTTGTCTCCCTCAGGTAGGTCCTAGCAACAAGAGAGCACCAAATTACAACCCAGCTCCCATAGTTAAAGGCCCTGAGAAATTAGTTTTTTCTCTCTCTGTGTGAAGTGGTTGGTATGGAGTCCCATAGATGTCAAGCAAAAAACAACAAAAAAAAAAAAGTTCGAACGGATTATTTTTTTCCCCCGACTCTTATTTCAGTAGTATGAAGCCCGTATTAATTTGTTCAAACTGATTATTATTTTCCAAACTTGCAGTCCAGTCCAGTTCTTATTATGGAGCTCCATGTGGTTTTCCTGGAATGCAGTTTAGTGAACTGTAAGGTGTGTGTTAAAATCAGTGAAGAGGAAATAGTTAGAAGACCACTGTGGTTGAAATGGTTATTTTGTGGAGTCCTGAAATGTTACAATAATGGGTTTATGGAATTTTCTCAGAGAATGTGATACTCCAGAGTCAGTGCTGGAAACGTTAATAGAAGAAAAGGTAAGTTTTAAAATGTAGTGGATAATGGCACTAAACAGCGTGAATAGACTGAAACTATTGGCTGGGTATAGTCTTTTGGTTCCAGTTCACTAAACTGCCTACCAAGAAGAATAGAGAGCTAATAATTTGTTCTAACGAGTTATGTAATTTTTGTGGCACTCCATAGCTCTGATATTACTTTGCAACGTTAAACAAAATGCTCATTACTAATATTCAGTAATTTTCACTGTAATGGTATTAATTGCAATCAGCAAATAACACAAATAACAATATATTAAGAATTAATAGTAGCCATTTATTTCAGTTTTTGACATCAAAGAGCCAGGAGATTTTTTTTCCTAACTTATTTAAACTGTGAAATCTGTAAATGAAATGCAAGATATTCAAAATTCTAAACTGAACTTCAAGCAATGGTCATAAACTAAACTTTGTGAGTGGCTCCTTGTGACTGCACTAGTTAACACAAAATAAAGGCTGTTTGAATTTCGCTTGATATTATTCAGTGACAGACAATGTTTTCTAATACACCTATGGAAAAATAAATTGAACAGGATGCTTTTAACATTTACCGCTTCTGAATGATTCTGTTGTGCCCGTGCTTTTTATAAAGAATCCATTAGTAGTATATTTAGCTTTACTCATCTTTTTGGCCCTCTCTGTTTGGCAGCTTTTTTTTTTTTTTTAAATTTATGCAATCATATAACCTCAGTGGCAGTTATGTACCAAAAGGTATTTCTGAATTTATGCTTGCAGTGTTTACTACTCCTTTGGTCAAAAATTGGTCCACTTAAGTTTAAGGACTAATATTTGTGCTGACATTTTTTTGTGCCTCATATGCTTTTTGTGAGACTTTACTGCCATCTTTAGAACTGTTGCCATAGTCCTTTCCCCATGTTTTACACATTTTTTAACATTGGCCTGTTTAGTCAACTCTAGTCTTTGTCTGGTTTTGGTGTCATGACATATAAATTGATTTATCATTATTTTTGCTCTTCCATTGCCCACCACGCAAACCTATCTGTCATTAGCATTACTGCTATACAGTAAACCTTATTGACATTGTTTGAGTAGATGAAGGAAAGTCACTACCATGCTGCTGTTGCCGGCATATAATGTCAGATAACAGAATAGACAGGTAAGACTCTTTTTCTTTTTTAGACCCTAATTTGCTATTTTTATTTTCATTTATTTTTTTTTTTCTTCTTCTATATGTTTATTTTTAAATTTTTCTTCCTAAACCTAGCAAACAGACACCCACCCTGATACACGAACACATAGTAAATCTTAAATTGAAGGGATTTTCCTTGTAGTCTTTCTTTGTTTCTTTTGATTCCAGTACTGCCGTAATAAGTACCTATTTTAAACATTTACTTCAAAACTGACTTTTTTTTAATGGTATTAATTCTACAGAATACATTACGAATGTTCTTCAGGTTCGTGCTGGCTTTTGACAATTAAGCCTCCTAGACTATCAATTGGCATGACTGGATTTGCAGCCCCGTTTCCGCCAACTTGATAAGATGGTAAATTCAGTGCCATCAAAGTCTTCATCAGCATGCTTAATTTACAGTGAGGGCAGCCGGAGTGGCTTCTGGGGATACTTTGGCTTTGTTGCAAATGGGGATTGAAAACCACAGGTAAATGCAAGCCCGTATGCAAGATTTGCTAACACACAATACCAACTAAAGGGGGTGATCCTTTATTAATCTCAGTATGACTTGTTTTTGATTTTTTTATAATTTTTCTGAAGTGTAGCTGTGATATCTTTCACTTGGATGTTAAAGGCTGCATTGAGTAAGTAAAACTGAGAAGAAATATTTTTTGCGTGTGTTTTCATTTAAGGACGTAAAGCAAAAAAAAATGGGAATATTTCGAAGGGAATGATTCTTTTCTATACCCGCTGCATACGTAACCTTCACATTAAGGTGGAGCACACTCCACAGCAAAATTAATAACATGGCACTTAACGATTTGGAAGGGTGTAGAATGCAGCCCAGCTCACAATTATGATAGGACAGAGGGAGATGAGGAAGCACAATGAAGTAAAGCGATATTATAGAAGCACAATATTTTTATTTTTTTTTATTGATTGACCTGAATTAGTTTACAAATGTTCTTTGGTACTAGATGATCTCTGATTTGCTGTGGACTGTTTATAAAATCAATTATCTCACCAATGAACATAGAGTTAAACACTTTTTTTTTTTTTTTTACATTTACTTTGATATTATCTAATGACAAGACAATTCTCTGCATTTCTGAAGATTGTTACTTACAGCTGTAATAAGCAGATTATCATGACACAGGGCATTTCACTCCAGTTCCTGAAAGAATTTTTCTTTTTTTCTATGGTGTGAACACGCTATCAGAGTCCTGCATGTGCTAATAGTTTCGAAAGTGCTTAAATCACACAAGAATCTTGTTTTTTTTTTTTTCTTTTCACAGTCCCTTCAAGGAGTTTGATGGCAATGCACACTTATTTGTCACTGTCATATGTGTTTTACTATGGAAAGGAATACTTTTGTAAACAATGCCAGTGTGGACGAAGATTGTTTTTGTATAAAAATAAAAACATAATAGTATAGATGTAAAGTCTAAATTTATGGAGTCCCTGATTAGCTACCACTTTCTGTAGATCAACACCAAGAAATAGTTTAAACATTAATTCTGCTCATTGTGTTTGCTTATTCTATAGGTTACCTTGCTCCAGATAAAATTGACAGTAAGTTTTTCGATCCCAAGCATGCCTTCAAGGAAGTGGAAGTACAGGTGAAGACTGTCAGGGAATTAGTACCTGTCCGCAAACCAAAGGTGAGTATTTGATATACACTTTGCTTGTGTGAATTGTGCAGAGAATATTTGTTGGGCCTCACACTTGTTGTAATGACTGCTAGATGTTGCTCTAGCTACAGAACTGAAAAAACACAGCCCTGTCTTGCTGTGGGTTTCACTCTACTATTTTAATTTTTCAGGCAGAGGGCTATGCTGATGGTGACTTCACGCTTTATCATCGTTTCACTGTTACAGAGTTTATCAAATCGGAAAATGCAGTTGAGTTTTTAGCCAAAGCAAGTGAGGTGAGTGGCAGGCTAATGTGGAATACAAAATTGGATGGAGGGTGGGGTTGGATCTCGAGAACCAGTTCCAAATTAGAACTTGTTTTAAATTTCTAAGAATGAGGAAATCTAAAAGACCTTTGAATTATGGTTTGACTTATCAGTTCCTACACACGCATTTTCAATTAACTATATGAGTCTAATAAACATCTCTGATGCAGTGACACACCTCTTCCCTTAGACCTGTTTTGTGACAACAGCATAGCCAACATAATGCATAAATGAGGTGTTGAATTGCATTGCCTAGCACCCAGGCTACAAACTGTGGACTACAGCAAATGCTCAAAAAATTGGCTATGCGAAGTGCAGTAATTGTGGCGATATAATTTCTTTTAAGGGTGGCTGTAAAAAAACATGTCAATACAATACTACAGCACACCATTAATTTAAAAGAAGGTACTGTCTTGTGGCCTCACAGCCTAGGTGACTTCAGCTAGCGCTAACACACAACACTCAGGAAATGTTACATAATGTAACTGGTAGGGATGGGATGGTTACCTGTTTTTAGAATTAACAGCAGTTAAATTCCCATTTGTTACTACACCGCTTCATACTTTAATTATCATGCTTACTTTGTTTTTCTGAAACGTTTGCTTAAAAGGTGATCATGCATTCACATCACAGTAAATTAAGGAGCTTTTTCTGCACATACATTGTCCTAACATATGTTACCCATGTGTCTGCAGTGCATTTTATTTCAGTTGGCGATCCAACCAGTATATTTTGTCCATTTGAATTGCTAGTACAAGTCTTGAAACAGGCTAAGTTTATGTATAGCCTTATGAATTAACCAAGAGTTAATCTTCAGTTAAATCATTCACATACATTGGAATAGATTTATATAAGAGAAAGTGGGGCACATATTAAGTAACTTTTCATGAGGGCTTGAAGTTTTGTAAAGAATTGTGGATTTTCTGCACATAAGTATTTTCCGCAAATTTTGATTTTTAATACACTACTTTCACGCACATATTTATTTGGTATCTCTCTTGCTTGTTACAAGAATATTCAACTTTTTTTATCCGTATTTTATAATTGTTTTTTATTTATTAATTAGGAATTACTCTTTTTCCCCATTGTTTATGCTTGATTAAGCTTGAATGCATGTGTAGTATGCCAGTATGTGTTAGTTTCTCTGTGGCATTCATCTATCAGATGAAAGCTGTACAAACACGATGCAGGAGTCAAAGAACCTGGCTGTCGCACGATGCCCTGAGTTTAAACTGTACCTTAAAAGAAACTCAAATGAACTTTCTTAAAGCTAAGGCTAAAAACAGGCTGAAGTGTATTCTTACGCTAAAACAATACAAACATTCAGGAAATTGACTTGGATTGTTTATTTAATTCACACATTGTTTCGCTTCTTTTTATTTGACAAACTAACTGCTGCAAGTGGTTGCATTTTGACACTTCAAGACTCTGTCCTTCTTTAAAATGTCTGTATTGGACTGGTTGTCTTTTAAACCTGAATCAGAAAATTAAAATCGGTGACACACATACAAATGAATAAACTGTGGTCAAAGCTAACTCAAAAAAATTGGCTGTAGCATTGGTGAAACACTTACATGTCCTTTACTATCTGAGCTGGCCTTTTCATATTGTAGGTTCCCTCTTCCCATAGTGAGATGGTTTGAATCCACTGCTGGAGACATATGTCTGAGTGTTGCACTTACTGACAGAAAAGGCTGCTGTGCTAATATTTCTTGTTCTTTTATTGTTACACGCACACTCACACTTTTTCCTTTGTGTATTTGTGATATTTAGGTTGAAGAATTTGTTTTTTATTAATTTTTTATCTTGAAATACTGTATTGCTTGTTTCACTTTGTTGTAAAACTTTTAAGTTGGACTTTTTAAAGAGATTAAAGACAGCTTTTTCTTATTGGAACATTTTGACCATTTTTTTTAACCATATTAGAATAGGAACATAGAATCCATAAGAACCACAAAGAATAAGCAGAATCAGATTCGGAATTGATAAAATCTTAATGATACCCAAAGCTATTGAAGGGCTAAACTGTGGCACCTTTGTCCCTTTTTTAATGATTTACTGGTTGTGTCCTAGATCACATTAGATGATGAGCAATTGAAGAACCACCCTGCCACCACGCAGGAGGTGAAGGAATGCTGTCGTGATATCAAGGTCCTCGGTCGTAAAGAACTTAGGTAGCTGAACTAAAACATGTTTTGTTTGTTCCCCCATTTAAATAGTCTTTCACGAATTTAAATTATACCTTTCACTGTCTCTCTTCAGAGCTCTTTTAAGTTGGCGGACAAAACTGCGCAAGTTCATTGCAAAGAGGGTTAAGGAAAAAGCAAATGAAATGGAAAATGAAATCCGGTAGGATTGACTACTTGTGTTGTCAGGTTTGTATATTTGCCGTTAGCATGAAGTGTTAACTATTATCTGTTTACCTGCAGATTGAGCGCTAGTGAAGCAGAAAGTGAAAGTGAGGGAGACAAGAAGCAAGCAATACCAGATGATGATGACGAGGAAATGGAGAGGAAGCTGGCAGAACTGAAGGCAGAAGAAGTTGCAGAGTTGCGCCGGTAACAACTTATTTTCTTGTGAACCTATTTGTCATGTACATTGTGAACTCATAAGTTAATCCTGTGAGACCTCAGATTCTTAAGGATTTGATTTTACTCTGGTGTTTGGCAATGTTAGTTTGTAAAGAAGTACTTAATCTTTTTAGGGATTGTGTCTGTCCTGGCTAAGTTTTTGTTTTGCACCTAGGATTGTGAGGAGAGGCATTGTCTTTCTTTGATGCCAGACTGGATGAGCGGGTTATTAAATTGAGTTTTAGAGTTTTTACTGTTTGAATTATATAAACGAGGTTCATACGGGTCCAGGAAAATTGGGGAAGTCATGAAAAATTAATAAGCCAAAATCCAGTACTATGAATAAAATCAGATGATGCTTAAAAATTAAGGAAAATATTGAAGTGAATTCCTGTAATCACTTATCATGAGATAAAATATCTGATGTTTCACCAACAACATTAGCTAAAAGTGGTAAGTAGTTAGCAAGGTAAATCGCATTGTGTATTAGACATGTCCCTGTGATTTATTGAGTAGTCAGAATGCCAGGAAAGTGTGCATTTAACTTGAAATGGTTGGAAAATGCCAACTAAAAGAGTGGCTTTAACAAGACAAATCAGATAACCATATGGCTATGTACTGTTACTGTATGTAGAAGTTTGATATTAGGATTATATGTTAGTCTGTTTTGAAAAGCCTTGCGGGCGGAAGTGAGCATTGTGAACTGAAGAGCAAGGAAGTGCGTGATTCTGTTCAGAAATTTTTTTGGATCCACAGTGGTGATCAAAGTTAGAGAATATTTTTTTTCTGAAATATTGTTAATCTTCATTGCTCAAATTTCGAAGGAATATTAGCTGAGCGTGTATCATTGTTCTACTAGCATGTTTTACCAAATAAGCCACAAAAACTTTTATTTTGTGGAAAATGCAGTGATCAAAATGAGAGAACAGTAACTGCTGTAGCAGAAAAGAAGGTTACAATTAAAATGTTTGGGGTGTTACGGCTTTCAATAATTAGTAGGAAGTATGGAGGCCCTCACTTGTTTCACGCACTGCTGTGGTTTGATCGTAGTCCACTCTTCTTCTAGTCTCTTCCACAATTAGGTAATTGTTGAGGGTTTCTTAGCCGTAACTTTGTCACCAAGAACATTCAGAGATTCTCAATTGGGTTTAGATCTGGACTCTGAGGTTGAAACTTCATTATTTCAGTTTTAATTTCAAGATATTGCTTTACCCATTTTGCATTGTGACAGGGGCCATTGTCTTGCATGACAATTGTGGGCTGATTGAAAGATGCTTGCAGAGTATGAACCACATGTTGCTGAAGGAGGTTCTAATAAACATTTGCAGTCACCCTGCCTTGTAGCTGTGTAAGAGGCCCGGCATCTGCTGCAGAAAATATATCCCTTAAACCATGACGCTTCCTCCTCCAAATTTAACTGATTTTTTTTTTTAATCACTTCGGTTTCAGTCTTCCCTCTGTTTGATGCAAAATGTAGTGGTTTTCACCGGACCCAAATAAATTAAACTTGCTCTCATCACTAAAGTGAGCTCTGGACCAGTTCTCCTCTGTCCACACAACATACTCCTTAGTAAAGATTAGTCTAGCCTTTTGATTCTTTCTGTTGATGAGAGCCTTTATCACTGCAGAGTGGGTTTTTCCAAATTGTCTTAAAAGTTAGACATTGTATGCCAAGACAGATCCTTACCCTGTTCCGTGCTGAACTGGGAAGCAATTCCTGCTGCAGTGTTGAACCAATTCCCAATTGTGAGTCTCCGCATTATCCTGTCCTCTCATGCATTGTCTTACATGGCCGGCCAGCATTTTTGGAGGACTTGAATGAATTAATGTCATTGTTAAACTGCAGTATTCTAGAAATCACAGACTTGGAATGGCCTACTTCTCTTTCAGTGGCTTAAAGGGTTATTTCTTTGGCCTTCATCAGAGCAGCCTGCTGTCACAGGGCTTCAGTCACCTTAGAGCAGCTTGCCACCTTGCAAAGTAATTAGGAGTGCTGCCAGATTTATACAGCTTATCAGATAATTAAGGAAATTAGCTCCAGGTGCAAGATTAATACCAATAAGTGGGAGTAGCACTGTTGCTGAACTAAGATTTATGTTATTATGGATATCACATGCAATTTATTTTAACTCCCCACTTTTCTTTATCCTTTGGACCTTTAAGTCCAATTCACATACAATGCAATCAAAGGCAGTACTTCTCTTACTGCTCACTACACTTTCTCCCGACATTTTAAACTTAGCTTAGGTCTCACCAATGTACCACTTTAGTAGATTCTCTCAGCCACAGGTGTCCATGGACTACAACCCCTATTTAGTGGCTGGTCCCGCATAAGCTAACATTAGAGCAAGTGTCTCAATATGAAGCTGCATCCCATCTTTGTCACCAGTTGTCTCCAGCAGGTGGAGCTTGCTCCCTGGGATTGTTCTTTATTGAAATTCAGGATATAATTGAACCTGTATATATACCCCTTCAGTTACCACTGCGGAAATAATCAGACAAGAGAAAAAAATGTATATGTGTGTGTGTATATATGTATGTGTGTTGTGTGTGTGTGTGTATATATA
>JANRMT010062813.1:112065933-112130754 GCA_026402145.1 Polypterus bichir lapradei | reverse complement strand
TATATATATATATATATATATATATATATATATATTTGACTTGCTTTAAAATGCAGCTTTCACTCCCAGTATGTAATCTTGTACAATCATTTATACATATTGCGCCTTGGTCCATATGCTGAATGAGTGGAACTGTGTTTGGCGGCAAATAAACAACTTTCACATCTGGATGCAGGTGATCTAGGAATTTCTCTCTCCAAGCAATAGTCGTGAATTTGAGGTATAAAACAATTCAGGAACCAGTCTCCAAACAATGCTTGAGTCACCCAGGCTTTTCAGTTTGCACAGAAATATACAGGCAGCATATACTTGGTCACATTCTTGAATGCATGCACGTTTTCTGAATGATAAATTAGAAGAGGCTTCAGCTTAAAACCTGTGATATTCCTGCCAAGGAGTAAAGTCAGAATGCCTTTAAATGCCTTAAAACCAGGCATGCTCTTTGACTTCTTTGTGAATGTTGGTGTGTTCTTGCATCCTTTTCCAAAATAATCTAGTTTCATCAATGTAAAAAAGCTACTGTGGTTGATACCTTCCTTCCATGATTATTTCATACAGACTCAACACACTTTTGAGCTCCTTCCTCATCTGCACTCTGTGCTTTTCCAGTGACTCAAACACTATAAAGGTTGACTCTTCTTTTGAATCACTTGAACCATCTGGTACTTGCTATAAATACTTGAGTGTAGTCTTCTCCGGCGTTTTCCTTCAAAGTCTGAAATAGACTTCTAACATTCAACTACACTGTAGCAGCTTCATGAATCCTTTCTTTGTCCTTCAAAATTTGTAAAATGGGATAATTAAAAGTCACATGCAGTAACATTCACTTTCTTTCTTCCTTCATACTGCTTGATCACTTTCATTTTTGTGTCGAGGTCAATGACCTTTCTTTTCTTCTTGGCAGATCCAGGAGTAGACAAGTGCACATTCCTCTTAATGGACATGTTTAGGGGTTATGAAAGAAAATGCTAATTGTAAGTCAAATGTACCTGAACGTAATCAAAACCACTGCAGGTAATTAACTGAGATTGAGATGAATAAGTCGCCGCATACGGCAATGCCAGCTAGAGATAGCAAGAATATAAGAGCTGGCATGACGAAAACTGTCATATGCCCAACACTCACACAGCCAAATGTGAGATGCGGTAGCAGTCATAAGTTGGACATTTGTAAACCGCATGAGTCGTATTTCGACAAGTGCCTGTATAGCAAGCTCAAGAAGTAGTTAGATAGTAACAAATTCTTACATACTGCAACCAGACTCCGTCCTTAAGCAGTTCTTCTAGAATGTATTGTAGCGATACACACTTTTTAGGTGAGACGTGTCTGAGGTGGCTGGAATACCTGGAGAAGGTAGCATCAAAGCAGCCCTATGTTCAGCATTTGAGACTTGCTGCTGCTCACAAAGCCAGGGGATAGTATGAAAATTGGATTGCCTGTGACCCCGGGTGGCATATATGAGTAGGCAAAAAGGACAAAGCAACTGAGATTATGTGCCACCACTGATAATACGGGTAACAGGGTGGAGGCAGCACCCGAAGATGTCAGCGGTCCTTTTTTAGGTTCACTCATTAGCATTCTGCATAAAGATAATGATTCCTTTCTTCTGTCTCTTGTACAGCCAACCAAAAACCACCCATGGTCATTACAGCAGAGTAGCATAGTAATGAAAGGTGAACTCATTTGAAGAAGCACTACTATCCACAAATTGGTTGTTGGTTACATTAAGCGCCACTTGCTTCAAATCCATTTTAATTTTTGTCTTACATTTGGAATAAAGTAACATAACTATTTAAAAATAATTGTAGGAGGTAATAATTTGTAGAGTGTTGATCTTTATTTCAAACCTTTGTGGCACACAGTTTTAATCAAAGCCTTGTCTAAAATCGCGATGGCTACTGTTATCTGATTTTGCTTTTCAACGGCCTACCATATACAGACATGTATTAGTGTAAACAGGAAAATAGTGGCTATCTGTGCCTTGGATCCAATGTTACTTGGACTTGGTGCAGCTCGCTTAGGTTTCATGTACTCGTGCATCCTGGACAAAGTGGTTAAATTTAATACAGCTGATTAAATGTTTGCATACAATGGTCTAATAGTTAGCACAGCACTGTTTTGAGAACTAAATACTTCCAGATTATGGATGATTCTCTTTCATTTTGGTGCAAAACTATTTTTTTAAAATGTCATGTGATCTAGAACTTTAATTTTACTTAATTTTTCTGTTAGCTGCTGCAAACAGAAACTAAATATATTCACACTTTTTAAAAGATTTTGTCTGGGATATAATCCCACAAGATTTGTTTAGGATTTAGCCCATGGTTAGTCCTATGACACCCATTCCTCTGAGAAACAAACTCAACTTATGCTTTGTGAATGTGTCCATGTTTGACAAAACCCAGTTCCTTTTTAGATAGAACTGTATTTGACCCCAAGGGGAAATTGGGCTTTTTACTGAAGTTCATCAAATGAATAAATAAATAGATAAATACATGTACACACACAAACACACTATTCTAACTTGCCAGTCCCAGTCACATGAAGGCATTTTACAGGCTTGTTGCTATTGGTGTAAAGTAACACCAGTAGCACTTCTTGACACACTTCTGCTGAATAATTTGTTGGTTGAAGTTCGTCAGTGTGTCAGAGAGATGATGTGCTACGTTGTTCATAATGGCATTCAGTTTTCTTTTAATTCTCCACTTTGCTATGACCAGCAGGTGTGGCAGATGTCAATACCCAGCTCCTTGGTTTTGCTGATGTTAAGTTGCACACAATTCTTTCTGCACCAAGATACAAAGTTCTCCATCTTACTCTTACACTCTCCCCCCTTTTATCAATACACCACATAAGTGCAGAATCATCTGAAAATTTCTGCAGAGTAAAGGAGACACGACTGTACTTTGTGGTGCCCAAGTGTTGCTCATATCCGTATCAGAAACACAGTCCTTGAGTCTTACAGACTGCAGTCTGTCTCACAGATAGTCCATTATTCTAGGACACCATAGGCTTATCCATCTGCATATCTCTGAGCTTACCACTTAACACGGATGCCATAAGCCTTTTGGAGCAGATAGATAATTCCATCCTCCACTCCCGTCTTTGTCCAACAAGCAAACTGGGTCTAGGTGGTCTACCACAAGAGGACTTGTGTGGTCCAGGACAAGTCTCTCAAAGGTCTTTAAGATGTAACAAGTAAGAGCCAGTGCTCTGTAGTCATTAGGTGTCTTTGGAACAGAAACAATGCAGGATATCTTTTACAGGAGCAGCACTTTCCGGAGCCTTAGGAAAAGATGAACAGGTGGCAAACAATACTCCAAATTTGGTCGGCACAGATATTAAAACCATGAAGACTAACTCCAGCATTAAAACCATGAAGACTAACTCCAGCTGGTCCTTTGGCTCTTCCTGTGTGCAGCTTCATCAGTTGTCTCCTCACTTTGTCTTCAGTTATGGACACCCCATACTGATGATGGAGTCATCACTGGTCATTCCAGTTGAAGCAATAGGAGTTATTGATGTTGTAGGGGGACCGGTCATTAGAAAAAGGTGGCAGTGGGAAGGAAAATCTATTTTAAAATTTAAAACAGTTCATAACTGGGAAAGCTTGATCTCTGAGAGGATGGGAACTATCAACAGAAAGCAGTAATTGTCACTTTCTGCAGTTGGTATTTTGAGGCAGGGATAATTGTAATTGTGATTAATATACGGTTAATTGTGCAGCATTATTAGGTACCATTGTTATTTTATAGTTGTAGAGCAAGAAAAGCAATAAAATATCTGTAAACACATTTTCCAGCACCAATTGAGTGCATTCATTTTGTTATAAGCTGGTGATAATGACGTATTAAACTTGGTGGTGTGAAATAACACATTAAAATAAGCGGAGCTGACTATTTAGTATTCATCAAATGTTATCAACTCTTATTAATTGAAAGAAAGAGGCCAGTGTAACCGAAAATAAGGCATTCAATTAATGAAAATGTGTGGGAAAATCAGTTTAAAATGAACTTATTTAAATAAGTTGCTTTTAATATCTAACAAGTTGTTGTTAATATTTTGGAGCAGAACTATCATTTTATAGTTACCATGTAATAGCATAAAATATAGTTTCTTTATCTATTTTGTGATCTTTCTTTGTCTATGATTCTATTAAAAAATAGATCCACAGAGGAGCTGACATGGTGCAAATGCAGCACAGATCAGTGCTTTAACTGCTCGGTCTGTTAAGAGAAGTCTTACACTTCCAACTAAGAGAAATAAATCACAAAACACAATCAACACACATAAAGACATTATGCTTTGTTGTAAGGCAAACGGACAAATAACGGCAAGAAATTTAATTTACTCATATATTGGGTTTGACACATGCACTGAACATGCATTATGTTTTCTCAATTTCTAGGAAAGACAACTCAAGACTTCTAAACTGAGCTAGGAAAATCTTTTTTTCAGCAGCACTCCATCTTGAGGTTGGAGTTTGTTTGTTAAGAATTCTTGACATTCTGAACAGCTGTGTAATTCCTTGATATGTATGTGGGTGGTTACCACTTACAGAGATGTCATTATGTAAATTTAAATTAGTATGGTATCTCTGTAGAGAACTTTGTTCCATTTACCAGATAATTTTTGTTTTGGCGGACCTGGTTGCTATGAAAGGCAATGTGTAAAGAGGAGTTTTTCTGACTTAAATTTTAAAGTGCAATGTTTTAGCAGTTAAAGCAAGAGAGTAACAAATTTATTGTGTTTTCAGAAAAGAGTTTTTTTTTTTTTTTTTAAGAGGATTTGAAGTCCTGCTGTACATTTATATGAAAAAGTTGCCTAATAAAGATTTATTGTCTTTGCTTCAGGAAAAAGAAAAAAATTCTGAAAGAACGAAGGAAGCTGCGGGAGCGCATTGAACTCAAGATGGACTTGCCTGGAGTATCTATTGCAGACAGTACAGACACAGGGATGTTCTCTCTAAAGACTATTTCTCAAAGCAAGGCAAGGCAATTTGTTTGGAATTCTTGGCATTTTCTGAACAGCATTTAAGAATTAAGGTCTCCATAACTCATTTTTATGCAATGCAGAGGACATCATAAGTCGATTTCCATATTTTGCCACATTTAAATTGAAGTAGCCTTCTTACCATGAATATATAAGATGGAGAAAAACCTCCTAAGCCTACACTTCAGCTTTGTCTGATTGAATAAATAGAAGCACAAGTTGCATATTAGAGATTTGTTTTTTTATGTTCTGATATCTGGAATGAATGTACAGTAGTAACCAAAGTTCTACATTGCATGTATGTAACAAACTTGGCTTTGTTAGCTGGAGTTATGTGTAGAATAATCTTTTCAAAAATAAGTGGTAGAGTATATCTGATTTTTGTTCCACAGGTCCTTGGTGAAATCTCACGTGGGGACATGAGTGTTGCTGATTGTTTGCTGGAGGAAGGTGGGCAAGAAGAGGATGATATCTATCTATCTGACCAAGATGAGTCTGACCAGGTTTCTGTTGCCAGTGACCTTGACTCTGATGACCTGGAAGAAATTAATGAACGCCAGAATCAGCTGAATCAGCGTAAAAATGCCTCTAAAAGGTAGGGCTCTTTACAAAATATAGTTTAACCGGCTGGGTCATTTGTGATGAATGTTTGATGCATGACTGGCCCGGTATTGCTCTACATTTCACCTGGTCATTAATGATTTTTAGAGAAAAAGACTTGGAAGGGGTTATAGGTTGCATTTTTGTTACCATCACTACTGTTTTTTTGGTTGTTGCTTCATATATATTTTCTCATGGATTCCCTTTCTCTTTTAGAGTGACTTTTACTGAGAAAGATGAGATGCCAGAGGGCAACAGCAATGAGCTGCTAGTGGAGCTGGAGGATAAACAGCAACAGCTTGACCATCAGACCAGCCTGTGGTTTGGGAAGGTGGGGCAAAACATTACTAATCTGTTGATGGGAGTCTTAACAGGAGTATAATGATGTAGTGATGGTGGTGGTAGGAATGAATGTGGTGAATTGATGATGTACTGAGTGGAAATGGTTGTCTGCAAAATGAATCCCACTGTACTTTTGTTGACTTGAGGTAGTTTTCTTTTGTAATTTACACTCACTGATATATCTAACATTTAGTTTACTTAACTCCATTCTGTTCAATTGTTGTAGGATGTTTTTGCAGAACTTAATTTAGATGCTGATGAGGACATAGAAATTGGTCACACTAAAAAGCTTTTTAGTGAACAAACAACTGGTAAGTCCATCTTAAAGCTCTTTGCATTTGTTTAGAAGTTCATAGTTTTTGTAACAGTTCCCAAAATCTGAATATTATCTTACCATTTAACTACATTTTAAAACATTGATGTGTGTTCTGAGGTTGTTCTTGTTTCTTGACTTTCATTTACCTAGATTTGCTCTATTATTATAACTGACTCCTTAAAGTCTCCTTGAACTGTGTCGTGGATGCCAATATCCAGCCAGTTATTCGCCGCCCCTCACCTCACATGCGTCCTGTATCCCAGAGGTCTGTTTACCGGGAATGGGTTCCTGTTGAAATTCGAATATCCCTTTCCTAATGACTGTAAGCTATATATTAAAACAAGAACTGACAACACTTTATACACGGGGCCTCCATTTTAGGGCACCATAATGTTTGGGACAATTGACATTACAGGTGTTTGTGATTACTCAGGTGTTTTCCATTGCTTCATTAATGAAGGCATAAGATACCTAGGCTTGCTTCTACCCTTTGGAGTCTGTAGTTGCCAGCGTTCAACATGAGGACAACAGCTGTGCCAATAAAAGTCAAAGAAGCCATTACGAATCTGAAAAACGAGAATAAAACCATCAGAGACATTGGTAAAACCTTAGGTGTACCTAAATGAACTGTCTTTATTATCATTAAGAAGAAAGAATACATTGGTGAGTTCAGTAATCTCAAAGAGATTGGTAGGCCAACAAAGACCTCCACTGCTGATAAGAGAAGAATCCGTACTATGGTAAGGAAAAAGCCCCAAACATCTCACCGACAGATCAGTAACAGTGTTCAGGAGGCAGATGTGTAGGTCTCAGAGACTACTACATGCAGAAAACTTCAAGAACAGAAATACGGAAGACACACTGCAAGATGCAAACCACTGTTTAGCCACAATAACAGGATGGCCAAATTGCAGTTTGAGAAAAAGTACTTCAAACAGCCTGCAGAATTCTGGAAAAAGGTCTTGTGGACAGATGAGACTAAGATGAGCCTTTATCAGAATGATGTCAAGAGCAAAGTTTGGAGATGAAAAGGAACTGCCCAAGGTCCAAAGCATACCACCTCATCTGTTAAACGTGGTGGGTGTTATGATTTGGGCTTGTACAGTTGCTACAGGTACTTGTACCATTATCTTCATTGATGATGCAACTGTAGCGTTAGGTGTATAGAAATATCTTATATGCTCAAGTTACAGTAAATGCCTACAGACTCACTGGACAGCACTTCACCCACAACAAGACAAGATTCCAGAAAGCTAAAAATTGGAAAATTCTTGAGTGGTCTAGCCAGTCACCCGATTTTATCCCAACTGAGCATGCCTTCCATATGCTGAAATGAAGACTGAAGGAGAAGGGACCCCGAAACAAGCAGGAGCTGAAGATGGCTGCATTAGAGGCTTGGCAGAGCATCAACATAGGAGATACTCAACACCTGGTGATGTCAATGAATCACAGACTTCAAGCAGTCGTTGCATGCAAGGGATATTCAACAAAGTACTAAATATGACAGGTTTAATATACTTGCCATTGCTATGTCCCAAACATTATGGTGCCCAGCAATGGGGGGGGGGGGCTATATATAAAAATGTAATTTCTCCATGGTGTGACTAAAATGTATGCAAATACCCTTAAAGTCTGTAATGTGCCCTTTAATCATGTCTTAGTTTTTTGATTTGAAATTTTAAGCTGTGGAGCAGAGGGATAAATCGACGAAAAACGAGTCTTGGTTCCAAAAATTATGGAGGCCACTGTATATAGAAGAAAAACAAGTAAAACAGTGAAAAATTTAGTGCATATGTATTTATCCCCTTTGCTATGAAACCACTAAATAAGATTTGGTCCAACCAGGTAACTTCAGAAGTTGCGTAACTAGGTGATTGGGTCCACTTGTGTTCAATCAAAGTGTCAAATGATCTCTCACATGAGTTCCATATAAGTAGACCTGTTCTGAATGGTCCCTACTCTGCAAAACCACAGAAGCAAACAACATGAAAACCAAGGAGTATTCCAGACAGGTTAAAGACAAATTTGTGGTGAAGTATATAACAGGGTTTGGTTATAAAAAATATAAAGGATAACACTGAAGAACCTGCAAAGATCCACAGTGGAGGTGGGAGTATCTGTCAGCCATACACTCCACAGAGTGGAGCTTTATGGAGGGGTGGCCAGCAAAAAAGGACTTGCTTAAAGAAAAAAAAAATAAGAAAACTAATTTGGAGTTAGGCCAACAGCATGTGGTGGACTCCCCAAACACATAAGGAAGGAGGTTCTCTAGCCAGTTATGACTAAAATTCATCTTTTCAACCATCATCAAACACCATGTGTGACACAAACCCAACACTTCCCATTACCCCAAGAGCACCATTCCCACAGTGAAGCATGGTCATGGCAGCATCATACTGTGGGGATGTTTTCATCAGCAGGGGCAGGGAAACTGGTCAGTATTGAAGGAAGATGAATGCAAATAAATAAAATGCAGTTCCTGAGGAAAACCTGACTGCCAGAGATTTGAGACTGGGACAAAGTTTCGCCTTCCAGCAGGATAATAACCCTAAACCTACTACTAAAGCTACACTGGAGTGGTTTAAAGATGAACATCCACAAAAGGTGGCTCAAAAAGTATTGACTTTGGGGTGTGAATACTATGGAAGTCAAGAGAGGACATTTAATATCGTTACTTTTTTAAATTGTTTGCTCGAGATAACAGCCTAATTTTATCGAGATCTCAAGAAAACAAACTTTGTTTTCTCAAGATAACAGAATAGTTTTATTGAGATCTTGATAAAACAAAAGATCTTGTTTTCTCAAAATTATGAAATAATTGTATCTAACGTTTAATGTTTAGCTTATTGAAGCCACTCCTGTTTGAAATGGCAGAAGAGCAGAACTGTATTTGATCAGCGCGTCACATTTTTGTTCCATCAAGGGCTGACGCAGGCTGAAATATGTTTGTGCTTTAGTTTAGAAAATAATAATGTTAGCGTCCACCATTTAAGAAGACCGTTAGCAAGGCTTCAGCTATATAGGCATTGCAATCGAAGCGAGCCCGATGGCAGGAGCAAAGGTTAAGTTTCATTTTCTCGAGATCGCGATAAAATTATTCCGTTATCTCAAGAAAACAAATTTTTGTTTTTTTTCCTTGACATCTCAATAAATTATTCCATTATCTCGAGAAAACAAAATTTGTTTTCTCAGCATCTCAATAAAATTAGCCTGTTATCTCAAGGAGACAAAAAAAACAAAACATATTGCTCATCCTATTTCGGCTTCCTTAGAATACCTATGCACACTCATGATTTTTTTTTTGTCTTAATTATTGTTTGTGTCACCATAAATATTTTACACCTTTCCAAGTGGTGGGCATATTGTGTAAATGAAATTGTGCGATTTTCTCCCCAAAAATCCATCACTTTCAGGTTGTATTGTGACAAAGCGGGACAAACTCTGAGACGTATGAATACTTGGCAACACACTATATATTCTGCATTATTCTTGTGCTAAGTTATCTTGAATTTATTTGTATACACACAGCATCACAGCTGTTCCCTGGTTGTGGTTTGTAGATTAGAACATAACTAGACATCATGTAATCTTCACCAAGTCCTATATTTAGTTAAATCTTAGCACACAACAGATTTTACTTACTCATTTTTTTTTATTCAGTTAAAATTGGTTATTTGTGAGAAAGGTACAGCATTACTGCTTACATATAAATCCTATTGTCTCAACTCTGATGCCCATCTTCTTCTTCCATGCCATTTATAGCTTTGTGCTAATTTATGGTCCATGTGCTAATGATATAGAGCAATTATCTTTCTGTATACAGGGCTGTTCTCCCAGTTTCACTGATGATTGCTTTTGAAAGGCCGTCTTAGAGATTGCAACTCTATCAAACACATTCTATGCTTTTTTTTTTTTTTTTGTTTTGTTTTGTTTTAAATCACTTCACTAACTTACCTATCCTGGTTCTGAGTCATCATACTGTTTTCTTTAAATTTTACTTTTAATGAAAATTACTGTATTTATTTAGAAAAAGGCACTCAAAAGGCCCCAAAAAATACTACTCATCAAGAGGTGAAACCTGCAGATATTCCACAGGAAAAAGAAGACCAAAAGAAGACTGAAAATGACACCAATGTTGATGATGATTCAGACAGCAGCAGCAGTGATGATGAGCGGTGAGAATACTGTAATTTTTTTTCTTTGCTTGAAACTTTCTGCATGGTAACTCACTAAAGAAATGTAAATCACTTGCTGAATCGCTTGGATGGTAAGATGGAGTGCAGGACTATTTTTTGAGGTCACTGTGACACTGGTGATATAGAAACTCTTTCCACACTGTTTTGGCAAGTAAATGCTGCTGTGTTTTGATAAGATGTTTTGACCTTCTATATCAAAGTTTTTAATTAAAAATTGTATATACAGCTAATTTGTTAATGTGTACTAAAATAGGAAGGATACCTAACCTACTGTGCTGTGAAAATGATTTTGCCTCTTTCATAAAACCCACTCTTTATGTATTTTACACGATGATTGGATGTGCACATTTAGACAAAATGTAGTTTTACAGAACAGGACCCTGAGTGAACACACAATATGTCCAGAAAGGTATGGGAATCATCCATGTCTTTCTTTGTAAATGTGAGCTAAGTTGTGATGTTACTCTTGGATAGCAGATGTTTCTACCTTTGTGCTGTCCCTTGAAATCCATTTTAGTCAGTCTCTCTTATTGTGGGGTCATGAACTTTGAACTTCTCTAATGCTAGAGTGGCCTGTAGTTCTTTATATGTATTTTTGGCATTCTTAGTAACTGGTTGATTGAGTCATTCCTGTGTCTTTGAGGTAATTTGGCATTCCAGCCTTTCCTGGGAAGATTAATCACTGGTTGAAATCTTCTCCATTTGGAAATAATGGCTATCACTGTGATGTGGTGACGTTCCAGAGCCTTAGAAATGGCTTTGTAACCCTTTCCTGAATTGTAAATTTCAACATTGAATCAGTGTTGTGGTAAGAGTTACTATATGGTGAGGTTTAGATTCAACAGGGCTGACTGTAATCAGGTTTGACAGTTTTCTATCAGCATAGTCTGGTTACCAGTTCACTTTCGTCAGCTGTTTAAGTGAGTAACCAAGGGGGCAATTACTTTTTCACATTTCACATTGCTGGATAATTTTATTACTTAAATATATTAAGTAGCAATTTACAAGTGGTATTCTATGTTTACTCTGGTTTACTTTATCTAATAGTAAATTTTGTCTAATGTGACTAACATGCAAAACCAGAGGATATCAGGAAGGGGGCAAATACTTTTTTACGCCACTTTGTGTAATAAGACCCTACACAATATTCACTCTTACCAGTGTACTTAGGCAAAAAAAATCCCAGAAATATAGTTCCTCATTTCAGATATAAATTCAAGCAACCTTTTAAGTAATAGACACTTTATAGCCAGTCTAAAAACAATTAAAAAAGATCTGATTAGAAATTAGTTCCTTAAGTTCATTTTGTAAAATCTCCTTGTCTTTGTCAAGTTCATTTTGCTAAATATTTTTGCTCTCATTCTAAAAAAATACAATTTTCTCCTGTTTTCAGGGAGATTCAAGACATGAAGAGTAGAAAGCCACTTCAAGGGCAGAAAAGAAGCAATGAGGAGGACCAGGATTTCCAGGTGGTCCCCATTGAAAACATTAGTAAGCATCAGGGAAGGGGTGGACATTTTTTTTTCTTCCTTTTTTTCTGAAATGTAAGGATATTTTATAATCAAATATGGACATTTTGCAAAATATGGAAATAACACTTTATTAGAATATTAAAGCAACTTATTTATATTCATTAATAATAGAGAAAATACACAAAGAAATTAAGCAGCGTATAGATTCAGTTTCCTTTGTTCTTTTATTAAAATTGTGAAAACAAATATACTAATTTAGTCAAAAGAAAACATGTTTCATTTAAGTCAGTGGTTCTTATTTTGTCAGACAAAGGTCATATTTGTTGAAGGTGCAATGGAGTGTCAACGAGCAACAGTTACTTTTTAGCCTAATTATACATTGGGTTTGCCACAATTGTTTTGCTATTTATTTGAAATGTACTAAAATTTAAACCAGATTTGCTTTTCAAAGCCCAGGATTTCAGCCAGTTATTCATACAAATCCTTCAGCCCTGAAGACAGTAGAACAGCCGCTAATGTACAACTGAAGCACTGCACGACACCAGCTACCTAGAATTAAATGAGTGCAATGGCCAGAGTTGGGCTCTCGAGACTGACTTTGAGGCAACTTTTAAAGAGAGACCTTTGTAGTGACCAATAAAAGTTCAATTAGAGAGGGACAGAGTTTAAATAGGAAGGAGATAATAAGGGATGATGATGACAAATGAGCAGAGCAGAAACAGAAGAGCACTGTAGTCAATTCTGGTACTGAAGTACGGGGGCCTAAACTGAGATCCTGGGACACAGCACTCCCAGCCACTTTCTTAATTAGTAAACAACTGATTGCTTAATAGTTTATTGGTATGGAACAAGCTTCTTTTATGATAGTTTTAATCAACCTATTTTTTAATATCCCGAACCCTCAGTTTTCTTTTTCCATTAAACAAGGATATACAATAATGAGATTTAAAGTGAGACAGCAGCTTTGTCCTGTATTCACCTTTGTGTTCATCAAACAACATGTTTCAATAAAATTATATGAAAGTGATGACCATACTGATGAAGTGAGACATACTGATCTGCTCTACTCCACAAAAAAATTAAAAGTATTCTTAGAAAACCGCAAATCAACAATTTTGGCGTGATGTGCCAGAGTAAGGTCACCTAAGGCATACAATTTAATAACTTGTTTCATTAACAGCAAGAATTGGCTTCTAATGAAGAAAATGGCAAGAGGGAAAATAGTACCCACCATCTTATCCCACCCCCATCCGGGACCTTTGAGTTTATAGAAGGTGATCAGATTTCTTGTTTTGCATATGTTTATTGGTCAGTTTATGGTTACGAATGAAAGAAAAATTATGAATAGTAACATACAAATCAATTAAAGTTAATGCAAAAGAAGCATGTTCCTTTAGCAACAGAAATGATTTACAAATTAATAAAGTGGCTAGAATGAAAAAAAACTGCACTTACTATAGCCCTCCAGAGTCTCATCTTCAGATCCCTACTGCACAAATTCAGTCAGCAACATGATGGTGTCTAAAAGAATTATAATAAACAGAATGGTTCTGGGCTCAGATGCTCGTTGGCTTTAAAGCCATTTTCCTGTTTTTTTTTTATTAACACAATTCTCACTTATTCTTGTACATTAATCTTGTTGGTTTCTCAAGATGGTGTGCTTAGTTGTGGTAGTGTCAGACCTTTCACTACAATCATGTCGTAGCCTGATGGTGTTATGTAAATACCCAAGAATGTATATAATGAAACTGATGTACCTGAGAAATTAAAAATTACTTTGGTCTGATATGATGACTGTCATCATATGATCCACTTGACTAGCGCCTGTGAACCGTAGATTTTCACTAGGCCACACATTGAGAGCTACTGAGATAAGCTTCCAGCCTAGCTTGTTAACACGTTTATCTAACATTAGCCAGACTGTTAGCTACCTAAAATCATCCTCTTCATCTTTCGGCTGCTCCCGTTAGAGGTTGTCACAACAGATCATCTTCTTCCATATCTTTCTGTTCTCTGCATCTTGTTCTGTTACACCCATCACCTGCATGTCTTCTTTCACCATATCCATAAACCTTCACTTAGGCCTTCCTCTTTTCCTCTTCCCTGGCAGCTCTATCCTTAGCATCCTTCTCCCAATATACCCAGCATCTCTGCTCTGCACATGTCCAAACCAATGCCATCTCTTCTCTCTGATTTTGTCTCCCAACCGTCCAACTTGAGCTGACCCTCTAATGTACTCATTTCTAATCCTGTCCATCCTCGACACACCCAGTGCAAATCTTAACATCTTTAACTCTGCCACCTCCACCTCTGTCTTCTGCTTTCTGGTCAGTGCCACCGTCTCCAACCCCTATAACATAGCTGGTCTCACTACCGTCCTGTAGACCTTCCCTTTCCCTCTTGCTGATACCTGTCTGTCACAAATTATTACTCCTGACACTCTTCTCCACCCATTCCACCCTGCCTGCACTCTCTTTTTCACCTCTCTTCTACAGTCCCCATTCCTCTGTACTGTTGATCCCAAGTATTTAAACTCATCCACCTTTGCCAACTCTTGCTACCTAAAATAACCCATTCATAAACCATCACCTTAAAGATTGTCATTCAGTTTGCAGGCTTTGCAGGCATGTTTAGCTTTTATCAATTGTTGCCACCCCTGAAAGCCATGGTTTGTCTGGTGGTGGTTTTCTTGTCCTTTATGTTTTACTGAAGATTTTGCAGTAGTTGGTAGTGCTTCTGCTACAGTGAATGAGCAGGGTTATGTATTCTGCAAACAAAGGTGGAATATGGGGAAGCTGTAAAAAATGTAAGATGAGATGAAGTAGTGTCAAGGATGAATTTTAGTAAGACTGTGAACATCATAACTGTTAAATTTGCTAATAATTTCACTTGGGTTTTAAGCAACAAAATTGTTTGAGGGTATCTTTACCCTTTCCAGCTCTGAATTAGGGTGAGGATTGAAGGTGCCAAATACATGAGACATTCTGTGTTGGTGTGCATTTCTCAGAAATATTTACTTAATTCATTCCTACTCCCAGATAAAAAGGCCAGAATACTGGATGCTGAGGGACTTGCTCTGGGAACAGTGCTAGCTACATCAAAGAAGAAGCAGCGAAATCTTATAGATGATTCATTTAACAGGTGTGTATGTTCTATTCCAGCCCTTCTAAGCGGCATGTTTGTCTCCTCTGTGGTTGACACTGTGGTCACTTACTGCTTTCTGTGGGGTTATTGAATTGTTTCCAGTTTTAGTAGTGGAAAGTCACAGGTCAGTGTGTAGTCTCCATACTGTTTTGTCCCTTTTGTTAACAATTTTCAAGACAAATAAATTGGTTGTATATTTGGTAACAGATACGCTTTCAATGAGGAGGAGTATGAAGCTCCTGAGTGGTTTGTTAATGATGAAAGGAAGCACAGAACCAAGCCCATCCCCCTAACTCGTGAAATGGTGGAAGAATACAAGCAACGCTGGAAGGAAATTGATGCCCGGCCTATCAAGAAAGTGGCAGAAGCCAAAGCTCGCAAGAAGAGGAGGGTGAGGCTAACGTAAATGATACGCCGGACCCTGGGTCATTGTCCTACAGGTCAGTTGCTAATGTGTGCCTCTCTATTTTAGATGCTCAAAAAGATGGAACAGGCAAAGAAGAAAGCAGAGGCTGTAGTGAATACGGTGGACATTTCGGAGCGTGAAAAGGTGGCACAGCTGAAAAGGTATGTGATACTTCGCCTACCTATATTGAAACACCGTTCGTGACTTCTTGTCAGCTTTCTAGACTTGTGGTTATGCACAGCCCAATAATCTTAATGTTCATCTTTGTCTTTTCAGCATTTACAAGAAGGCGGGTATTGGTAAAGAGAAGCGCGAGATCACATATGTTGTAGCTAAAAGGGGAGCTGGACCAAAGGTACGAAGGCCTGCTGGAGTGAAAGGACAATTCAAAGTGGTTGATAGGAGACTGAAAAAGGACACAAGAGGAATGAAGGGAAAAGCACAACAGAAGGGCAGTGGAAAGAAAAGAAAATAGCCACTCTGTGGGTCATACCTTCCAACAGGATACAAGACTATATCATTGCTTTTGTTTTCAACAGCGTCCTGAAAGAAAATGCTCATGTGATGATATTTTTTAAATACTGTTTGCGTTTGTTATTAAATGCAGTACTCTTGGAGCATTGAATTCCTCCTTTTGGCTTAATTATTCTAAAGATAATAATACTCACGTCTTCTGTGGCAGAAGTGGAAAAGTGCAATTTACAACTAAGCAACCGGTAGAAGCATGAAGATACTATGATTTTCCCAATTTCTGGAGTCCTTGGATGCCAGTCTTAAATGGTGGCATTTCATTGATAATTAAGTGCCTCTGGTTATATTAATCCTTTATTATGAGTGACAATGAAGTTTAGGGCCAGTGATTCAGGCCTTTTTTGGTTTTAAGAATTGACCATTAGGTATACCCGATGGTGTAGTGCCTGAATTGCATGTTTCTCAGGATTAAATATTTAGTGAAAATGTACATGGTATCCAAATAAGTAAAGAGAATTAACTTGGCTAACCTACTTAAGGTAGAATGTCATTTCTGCTTTGGGAGGTTTTTTTTTTTTTTTTTTTGTTTGTTTTTTCCCCCCATCCTACCAAATCACCAGTATGGAACCTAATGCCAAGTACTGTTTTTAAGGAAGGAGAGAATTTTTTAGCAAACTTTTCTTAAGTACTCCCTAATCCATGCTACTCCAACCTCCACAAGCTAAATGTTTTAGCATGACCTCCTAGTTCTTCATTCTGCATGAACATTATTTATAGTCACCAGTTAGTGTGTACAACAAAGCATGGCATCCTTAAGAATGTGCAAGAGGAGCTTCCTGGTGGTTGGATGGCTGGTCCTGTCACAGATAATGGAGAACACTGTTTTATATGGCAGCTTGCTGACTTGTTCCTATTAGCTGAACTTTGTATGTGAAGCAATGCTAGCCATTCTAAATAATATAATTGTTTGGCTGACACCTTTTATTCAATGAAACTTCCAACATCAGAGACACAATTCGTTACATTTCTTTTGTGTTTCCAGTTGGAATACAGGAATGTGAACCGTCTTGCTGTTGATCACACAGTGTCAGTAGTGGGATTTAAACCCACAAACTCATGGGTCCTAGCTCTGGGTGAAGCTGGGTAACGCAAGCTAGTAATTAAATAAAAAGCAGCTATTCCACCCAAACCACATCCTCCTTTTGAGTTGTACTTTAGTACTGCTGTACTACCTAAGTGGTTCTTATTATTTCTTGTCTATTCTTTTGCTAACAATAAGCAAATGTGCACAATTCAGAGGCCTGTATATTTGTGTGTGGTGTGGTCATCCAAACGAGTACAGCTTAAAATACAGTAATAAGCTTCAGTATATTTTTGGTGCTTATTAGATATGTACATTTAAGAAATGTTAATAGTGATATTTTAGTCATTCCAGTACAAAATAGACCATACCATGTTGAAAGTGTGCACATTCTATAAAAAGCCAAAGGGCTGACAGTCACTGGTCAGTGGTCTTCTTTTAGTGAGGGATAGCAACACCACTGCCTGTATGTCTACAAAGTGCAGTCATGTCTTGAAATACTAAGGTATGACATTAGAGTGTGTGATTGTTTATATGTTTGTGTAAAAGATAAGATAACCGAGCTGTACTTTGAGTTTGAAACATTGCGTTAATTTTTTTTTTCTGTCATTTTCAAAAGCAAAATTTGAGCAAAACACTTCAAAAATTAAATATCAATACAGCACTTATGTTTCCATCCTTTAATTTTATTTTTCTTGGACTCTTGCTTCCCATTTCATGTTCATGAGGAGCTAGTCAATATCCCAGGAGTAGCATTACCAACCGTGAATATGGGGACAGATTCTTGTGCCTTTTTACACTGTCATGACACCAGGCCATCTTTGGTTCACCACCAGACTTTGTTTTGGATGAAGGCGGAGGCCAAAGTAAGCCCAGGGAGTATCCACAGATGGTGAGATTCCTGGAGCTGAGAAACACTTGGTAAAGTATATTTACACACAGCCACTCGATATGAAGTACACCTGCTGGTTAAGGCAAACAGCCTGTTCCTCCATACAGCTTTTTGCATGGCTGCCATTCACCGTATATAGTTTGCACAACTTGGGAAAGAATATGAATTTTGAACAATCGAAGATTAGAAAGGACACCAGACTTTGATGTGATAATTTGATATTGGACAAGGTGGTTCTGTTCATTAAACAGTCCAGTTTCCCAGGATTACACTTAAGATGTGCAAACCCGCAGGTACTAACAACCCTTAAGTAAGCACTTCAGAGAGAGGATTATGCCTGACACAATCTTGTCTCTATTTAAAAAAAAAAAAAAAAAAAAAATCTTGACAGTGATGGTCTTCTGATGGTAATAGAAAAAAGGGTCTGATGGAGTAGCAAACAAGTAACAGTCAAAAGAGGTTTCAGTAGAAGTGTAGAAAAATACACAACTTGCAGTTTGGCACGGGGGATTGTCTTGAGTTGAGCAGCTGCCATACTAGGATGTGACGCCTCCTACAAGGTTATGACCGTCATAATACAGTGGCTTTCTTTGTGCCCAGAACTTGATCGATTTCAGCATCGGAGGAGTGACATTGGAGGTACTCCATCAGATAAATTTCAACAACTAATGAAGCTGGCATAGATCAACTAGTTACCCTTGCTGCAGTTCTGAGACCTTGTTGACGCCATGTTCTTGTGAATTCAGGTTGTTCTGTTTAAATGGGAACAAATGAGAGACTGCTTCTTGTGTCTAATAAGGTGTCACTTTTAATATTTATATTAACAATTTTCAGTCCCCTAATGTCATGTTTTGTCTTTGGTAAGCACCAGAATCACCAAAATAAATAGATAAATTTTATCAGTATTGCAACAAAGAATTTTGCTCCTGTTTTCAAAACTTAAATTTTGTATATTTCACATGAGAAAACAGTATTTTGTATTCAATAATAAGTTTTTATGTCAGTGGTGCACATAAACCCCTCTCTCAGATTGCAAACTTGAGTGCTGGTAAGGCCTGCATGTTGATGAACATCAGTCTGGCGAGTTACTTCCATCATCCAGACCACATCTCCTTAGCTACCATCTGAGCCGAGGTCAGAAAACCAAAAAATCAGTTGAAGATGTCCTTAAGGCCTATCGCACTAAAAGTTGGATCAACATTACCAACAGAGGAAATCCTTCAAGTAACAGTTCATTTGGAGGATCTGACAGAAAAACGATGGGGATTATGGGAGAGGGAGCAGAACTCCAATTTAGAGAAGCCCCTCCTGTCCCAGGATGTGTACCTCCTTGAACATACACTTCAAACATCAACGTTCAGGTAGGTAAATTGACAAAGAGTTTTGTTTTGAGTGATTGATTTGCAGATTTAAAAATTCTACCTTAAAGCAGAAACAGAAGGGGCTTGCAGAGAGACCTCCGTTTTTTAAATATTTCTAGAGTACTTGCAAATTCTGCGATTTATTGTTCTTGTAATTTCTCAGAATATCTTGCAATAAATGACGCAGTACTGGCCCAGTTCATGTTGAGTTGCTTCGGCCTTCTTTGTTCATTCAGTGTAATGCTGTGTCGTCACCGTACAGACAGAGGAATAGAGAGAACAGAAGAAATATTGGGGATATAAAAACAACCATTTCCAGAGGGGGGGAAAAAAAAAAGTTTTAATAAATCACACAAACATAAATGATCGCCTGGCCTTTTCTCAGTAAGGCATATGCAGAGGTGCTATAGGGAAGAAACGTTACAGGAGGAATAATGTGGTTTCGGTCCTGGCCATGGATCAGTAGATCAGCACCTCTCCCTGGTGCAGATGATGGCGGCTGCAATGGTCTGTGTTTTGTAGAACTGGAAGCAGCATGATCATGTACCGCTCTCAGATCCGGCACGATTATAATACGCGCTGCTCTATTTGAGAGGCAGCAAAAAGAAAAAGAAAACAAATAATCTGGGTTGCGAGTGACCAACACTACTTTCCTACTTCACCACTTCAATTATAAAGATACACCAGTGAAAGCAGGGTCAAGCAAAAATGATTATTAGAAGACAATACATCGGATCACTGTAACAACAACAATAAAAAAACCTTATACACATACTACCGCGCTGCAGCACTTCCCCTCCCTACACAGATCATGACACACAAACTTGAAAACATATATCACTAATAAAGACTTGAGTAAATGGAAACAACAAAAAAAACCAAAAAAAAAAACCAATGGATTTATAGTCTTTTAAATCTTATCTGTACGGAGCGGTGAGCTCAGTCTGTAGTGGGGAATGAGACGCCGACCATATCTCTTGTTCCAGGAAACGTATTGATTAACTGTTCCTTGTGTTGGCCCGTCAAGTCCTCTCCCGTATTCCTTCCTCCCGAAAGAAAAAATAATTTGATTGGAAATGAACCCGGGTTCACCTGACAATATCCAAGAGGTGTTAATCCTTTCCCTCGTGCCTCTTTCTGTTATGGCCTCCTTCTCTCTCCTAGCTTTTTTTTCTCTTCCTTTTTTTCCACCACCTATTTACCTTCGGATAGCTCTTCCCTGTACAGTCTGTTGGCCCTCCAAGCCAGGTGCTCCCCTCCCTCTGTATCAAGGCCAGCCCTAAACATAAAGGCGTACCACAACAAGTAAGGGAAAAGGTACAAACTTACAGGTACATACACATATTTCAGCTGACCGTTACAACCATGTTCTGGTGGAGGAGCTGCAGGCATACAGGGTAACAGGGCCACTTTTACATGCTATTTGTTTCCTATATGAAGAAGTGAGAACTGCATCCAAAATTCTTTGTCTTAAGTTGAATGTTTACTGTTGGTGTCACACAATGCTGTGTCTTGTCACCACTTCTGTTTGTGGTTTTCATGCAGAGGATAACAAAACACAGCCAAGGATGTGAAGCAGAGGTAGCTTTGTTGCTTTTTGCAAATGTCCACTTTGCCTCATCTGACTGTGACCTTCAACGTACACTCGAGTGATAAGCAGCAGGGATGAGGATCAGCACCTCCACATTTGAGGTCATAATTCTGTCTCGGAAAAGAGTTTGCTGCTTTCTCCAGGAGTCAGGTGTACAGACGTAGACAAATTTGTTAGCACCCTTATAGCTCCTTGATAAAGTGCTGTATAACTCCTGAAAATTATTAAATGAAAAGCAACTGTCCCACGTATACCAGCACGCCTTTGATATGTCATAGAGTAAAAGAAAGCAAGTGTGAAGAGAGGTATTGTTTATTTGACATGATACCCTAAAATGGCCTGGACAGGTTTGTTGGTACCCTTAGAAAATAAAAAAAATAAAAAAATAAATAACTGGATTGCAGTGATTTTTCAAACTGTTTTCTTTAATTAGTATCACACACACACACACACACACACACAACTCCAATCATGCAATCAGTCATTCAGTTTAGTTAAATGGAGAAAGGTAGTCACTGTTTGGTATCTGGTATTGGTAGAGAGTTGTCTGAGAAGATCAGAAAAGAAATTATAGATAAGCATTTTAAAGGTAAAGGCTTTAAGACCATCTCTGATCAACTTGATGTTCCAGTGACAACAGCTACAAATATTATTAAGATGTTTAAAGTCCATGGGACTGTAGCCAACCTCCCTGGACGTGGCCACAAGAAGAAAAATCGACCCCAGAAGGAAAGTGAGAATGGTAGACAAAAAGCAAAGGACAACTTCCAAACACATGCAAGCTGACCTCGAAGGTCAAAGTCCATCAATGTCTGATCAGACCATCCGCTTTTTGAGTGACGGTGGGCTCAATGGAAGAAGAGCACCCAAGAGCACTCCACTGTTGAAACAAAACCATTTAAAAAAAAAAAAAAAAAAAAAAAATCACAATGGAATTTGATAAAATGCATAACTGGAGCTTTTTTGCAAGTCACATTAAAAATGAAAAAAATAAGGCTTTAAAGAAAAGACCACCATGCCTACTGTGAAACATGGAAGAAACTCACTTATGTTTTGGGGCTGCTTTGCTGCATCTGCAATGGGGTGCCTTGATTTTGTTCAGTGTACACACTGAAATCTCACGACCATCATGACAATCTGAAGCAAAACGTATGCCCAGTGTCAGAAAGCTCCGTCTCAGTTGCAGGTCATGGATCCTCCAACAGGATGATGATGACCGAAACCCAGAGCTAAAAGCACCCAAAGAATGGCCAAGAAGAAAATATTGGACTCTATCACTGAATGATGTACCATGTAACTGAGATATTCTAGAATTACCAGTGACAACCAGGAAAGACTGGTTGATGATCATGAACAGACTGGTAGCAGCAGGCAGTCAGAGAGACAATAATGGTGGTAAGGGTTGGCAACCATAACCATAGCTTCTGAGAGGAGGCAACCCAATGCAAGCTACAGATCATTTAAAAAATATATACCCCTTAAGAGAGCCCGAGGTTGGGAGGTTGGGATAAACACCCCAGCTAGTCAGATAAAATGTTGACAAAGGGCTACAGATAAATGACAAAGAACGTGTTTCGTGCTTGTGGAAAGGTCTGTAAGAACAAGAGAAGCTTGAAGATCAATCAAGCCAGGAATGGATGCTTGCCAGAGGAGGCAAGGTCACCAGGTGTGGTCCCTGTGCAGTGTGAGATGCAGGAGGGGCCAGGCCCAGAATCAACCCACAACACTCGGTACCTCCATGTGACACTTAAACCCACAGTAAGCAAAACAAACTATGAACTGTCAATAGAATGCTGGAAGCATTTTCAAAAGGAGTGTGGACAGTTGGCTAAAAACAATGGTAACCATTATCACCAGCTTTGCCCTAGAAAGGTTTGTGACAGAGGATTGCAAACCAGCACCCCAGGCTTACTGCTCGATTGTTCAGTTTGAGGATCCAGCAGCTAAGAAAGGAGCTCAAGCCATTCAAGAAGTGGTTCAAGGCAGGAGGGGAGGTGGAAAGAGCAGCTCGGGCAGAGCTTCAGGCAATACTCAGGAAGAAACTGTTGACACTGCGTAGAGCAGAGAGGCATAGGAGGAGCAGATAAGAGAGCACAAGGAAGAAAACAGCATTCCTGGACAACCCTTTCAAGCTGACAAAGCAGCTCCCAGGATCAAAGTGTGCTGGCCAGCTGAAGAGTACCAAAGACAGCATTGATGAATACCTGATGCAGACATATAACAACCCTGAGAAAGACCAATCTCTTGGGCCATGAAGTATGTGAATACCTCCACCAATACCTAAGACAGAATTCTATCCTAAGGAGCGCGGTTTAAGTAAGGTAGAAACCGTGGTGAAGAAGGCTAGGGCGACCTCGGCCCCAGGGCCAAGCAGGGTACCATAAAAAGGTCTATAAGAACTAGTCAAAGACATGTTACCGACTTTGAAAGGCCTTGAAGGTAATCTGGAGGAGAGAGAGAGTTGCTGAGGCATGGAGGTATGCAGAGGGTGTGCGGAAACCCAAAGAAGAGAGATCAGAAAACATCAATCAATTCCACATAATTGCTTTACTCAGAGTGGAATTCAAGTTCTTGTTCAACATTGTGCCCAACTTCCTGTTGAGCAACAGATACACTGACACCAGTGTACAGAAGGGAGGTATTCCAAATGTCTCAGGATGTTTGGAGGACACAGGCGTGCTGACTCAGCTCATCTGGGAAGCCAGATGGGACCTGACCGTATTGTGTTTGGATCTTGCTAATGCATATAGATCAATTCCACATGAACTTGTCGAAGTGGCATTCGAGAGACACTACCTGTATGTCCAAGGGAAAATAAAACACCCCGTCGTGGATTATTATGGTAGCTTCAGAATGACGGTCCCTTCAGAGCTAATAATATCTGAGTGGCACCAGCTGCTGGCAGGAATTATCACCGGTTGCATAATCTCTGGAACTCTTTTCACTCTGGCTATAAACATGATGGTGATGGCAGTGAAACTGGAATACCAGGAGCTGATTAGCAAGACAGGAATAAAGCAGCCACCAATATGGATGATCTAAAAGTGATGACAACAGCAGTTCTAGGATCCAGATGGATCCTACAGGGGCTGGAGAGGATAATGACCTGGGCTTCCACAAGTTTTAAGCCAGCAAAGTCCAAGTCAATAGTGTTGAAGAAAGAGAATGTCATGTAGAAGTGGTATTTATCAAGAAGGGAGAGCAGCCAATAAAGCTCAGTGAAACTGGTCTGCTACACACAGCACGGGATTGGGTGATGTCAGTTAACCTAGAAAACCAACTCGGAATACCATCGCACATCATCCAGACCACACTGAGACCCAATATCCTCATCGGTTCAGAGGCCACAAAACAGCTCATCCTGGCTGAGCTTACGGTTCCATCGGAGGAAAGAATGGAGTAAGGCCAGAGAAAGGAAGAAGGAATAATAACAGAAGTGGGTAACGGCTGTTGGCAGCAAGGACGAAGAACAAGCTGCTTACTTGTAGAGATGCGGTGCAGGTTGTTTGTAGAGCAATCCATACGGAAGGCCTACAGAACCCTTGGCATCATCGGGGCAAGCAGTGCAAGAGTCATCAGGAATAACTTGTAGGTTGCAGAGAATGCCTCCTGATGGCTTTGGCTTAAGAGAAGAGAGCCATAGGGCTGTAGCAAGCCACTTGGGCACAGGCTGATCAACCTCAGTTGGGTCACCTGGAAGAGGACATACGATAGTTTGAAAGACCTGAAACACTCAGTGATGCCAGGTTCTATCACTGATGATATGTCCAAGTGCATAAATAAAATGATGCATCATGTAACTGAGACTATTGCAAAGTGGCCTTGTATTAGCCCTGATTTTAAATTCTTTTGACCCTCTATGGAAAGAACTGAAACATGCAGCCTGGAGCAATTTGCTAAGGAAGTGTGGGGCAAACTATCTGTTGACAGATGAAGTCTCGTTGAGAACTCCAGTAATTGCTTGTTTTCAGTTACTGCCTCTAAAGGTTGTGCAGCAATGGATTAACAAAATTTGTCCACATCTGCAAAAAATGTGCACAAAAAGAGGCTTGAAATGTAGTCAGGATATATAAAAGCAAACTTAATGGGAGAACATGCATATATTTATGGCAACTCTGACCCATCCGTATGCAACATTTCAGAGAAAGTATGACATCCTTGGGGTGGTTCGTCGTGTGGTGGGTGCGGCAGTGTACTGTAATCAGCACATACTCTCGACCTCCTCCTCCCTCTTGATCAAATTGGGAAATGCAGCCAAACCGGCTAAATGATGAGTCAGGCATATAATAACTCATAGCTCTGAGCCATTATTAGAATGTGGGCTGTCTTGACAATAATATTATACCTTAAAAGTGATGAATATGATGTACAGATTGTATTTTTGTTCCCTTTTACGAAGGTCAATGCTGCATATTTGCACTTGTGACAATCTGGGTTAGCTGCAGCTGCCATACCCCTTGAACTCAGGACCATCAATAGTCATAAACCAAGAATGAGCTGGGCAATGACGACACTTAAGATGTTCACTCCTTAAGTACTTTTATTTTCAAACACAAAAGTCAAATAGGGGTTCAAAACCTCAAAATGCATAATTGCAGTGCTTCTTAATAAATAAATTCAATAATAAACAATGTCTTCATTGAGGTTGGAAAGTCCAATAAATAAATAATCCAAGCAGTTAAATGGTTAAAACACAGCCAGAATCTTCTTTTAAAACAAACAAGAACCTTGGTGCTTTGCTTTAAAACTGATGTCTCCTCTGCTCTAACTTCACACTCTCCTCAGTATGAGGAGATGTTGACGAACAGGCACAGTTGTCCCTGACTTGTGTTCTCGGCATCTGCGAGGACCCAATGAGCCCTACTCCTGTCTCCCGACACCATCATTCTCTGGCTGTGGGAGTCTACTTGGAGCGATTGGTCACTTCTGCTCCTAGAATGCTCCGCAGGAGCATCAATGCCCCCAAGCATTATATACTCACTCATCTTGGGTCACTTCCTGACTGCCTGCCATCTTCCTGCAATGGCAAAAAACTCACCATAATTTTGACTTTCACGTGAGTTGCTTTCTCACCATCTAAATTCCAGACTTTGTCTTTAACAGTTTTAGTCCCCTGTTTGCTGCTCAGGATGAACTTTATATTTCTATGGATACAGGTATGTTGGCATTGAGCCCTCAAAGCGCTAATGAGGCAATCAACCGAACTGCACACCTCTGGATATAAATGCACAATCAGATGATCATCCCATCAATACCGTGGAGCTGCTCCACCATGCTACACCCATCCAAAGCCTAAGGCTGGAGTTATACTTCACGCGACGCGACGCATGCTGCAGAGGACGCTCCTGCTACGCAAGCGTTGTAGTGTTTATACTTGCGCGTGTACTTTACGTAAATCTGGAGGAATCCACCAGGGGGCAGTGCGAGATATTATCACGGTGAGAACATGTTCGGCTTCTCTGTGTTGTGAATTGCCTAAAACACCTATTAAATTCCGGTAACACCTTACCGCAATATCTCTGAAAAGGATATTTATTGATTAAATCCATAAATCCAGGGATGTATCCATTCCAGCAAGCATTGGGCACGACTGAGAAACAATCCCTGGACAAGGTCTCCGCTCATCGCAAGGTGAATACAAGCACTCGTATACACTAGCGTCATTTTAGCGGCACCAAATCCCCAAATCTGCATATCTTTGGAAGGAAACCGGAGCACAGTGTGGAATACAAGCAGGATATACCAGCAACATAACTCTCTGCGAGACAGCAGTGCTATCGCTCCGCCGCCGTGTCACCCCCATGTGTGTAATTATTAACAGTATTCATTATTTAAACAAAATTATATGTAAAATGTAACATACACACTTTAATGCATTTAATCATGAAAGTGATATCAAGTACAAATCTAAAGATTCTAAATGTGCAGAGAGTTGAAATATCATACATTTAATTTGTGTGTGGTGATATATTGCTGCTTGCCGCAGCTGTCGGGTCCAAGAAGCTCGCAGCGATTAAAAACTGGGATGACGTTTACAACCGTCTGCTTTAATGATAAAGTAAAATACGAAGTTAAAGTGGGCAATTTGAGATTAAAGCCGAAATTTCCACTTTAATCACAAAATACACGTTTTCACCGTGTCCTTTATTTTTTTCTCAGTGGCTCAAACACAGCGATATACATTATGTTGCTGTTGTTAAAGGTGCAAAAAAAAAAAAAAAAAACAACACGGCACAAAGATGTTATGTGAGACTTTTAAAATGCATCGTGTCATTACAATCGGGAATATGCGACGCTTGAATATAAAATCACCACGAATGCATCTGTATGTCAGCATTGTGCTTCATCACATCGAACCATTCACCAAACAGCAAAGCACGCACATCGATCCCCGTAGGATCTGCAGAGGCTTTCTGTCACATGTAGATAGTAAACAGAGACTCTGACACCACATTCCGACTTTTAGCACACTGCGCCCCCCGACTTTTTGCTGGTACTGCAACTCGCGCACGCGTCGCGTTAATTTCTGAGGACCTGCTCAGAGGACGCATGAACTGAACGCTGGGGACAAATGGCAGCCATGATGCGGGCGCGTACGCGTTCTGAGCGTGAAGTATAAATGAGCCCTTAGCGCTCCATTTTTTTTAACATTTAAATAAAAAACTGCACATCCCCATGGACCTCTATCTCATAACAGCACTAAAGGACCTTTTTGGTTTTTCAGCAGTTTATATTGGCTACTTGTTGTCACTTCTTGCCGACAGGTCAAGAATCTCTCAGCCATGGTTCACTCCATCATGCCTGCTATGCTGTAAGCCACTAACCAACCAGCAAGGCACTGCATACAGTATATGTTGTGGGCATACATAAAACAACTTTTTTTGTCAACATAAAAAGGCTATTTGCAGTAGGGCTCAGTTTTCCTAACATAATCAGTGCACTGTACTGCACTCATGTTGTAATAAAGGCACCTAGTGAGAATTAATCTGCTTTTGTTAACCATAGGTAGTTACATTCCATGTATGCACAAGTCATCTGACAAATATCATGGTTCAATGGCTTGGGTCAACCTATGATTCGTTTATTTTGAGGCAATGCATCTTTGGGAAAAGTGATGGTGCTATACATGGTGGCTAGCTTGTTGGTGGGGTAACTGGCTGAACCCTCGGTTTTTATATGGCCTGTACTATTTATTATAACAGCAATCATTACATGTGCCAGGTGATAGCAGCTACCCACTCAGACTCCGGAGCCCTGCACCTTTTCTTGACCTCCAGAACATGGAGTGAGCCTATAATGCAGAACACAACAAAGAACTTGATATGTCAGGCGGGAGGCTGCTCTACCAGCCAATGAAGATCTGCAGCATCATGATTACATCTGTATGAGGCTGATTAACATAGTACACATAGGATTATTATTTCAGAGAGGCAAACCAGGCGGAGTTTGAGGCATGTTCACTTACACACATTTACAAGATGATTGTGATTTATAAAAGGTACATTGTGTAGAAATGTGCGTACAGCAACTTTTATAAATCTGAGGGTTTTTTCTTTTGCTACTTGCATTTTTTTTTTGTTGTTTTCTTATTTTCATGCTTGAATCCATGTTTTATAAATGAGACAACTATAGATTGATTAATTAAGGCTAGTGTTGCGGACATAGAGACATAAGTATTAAATGGAAGAACCAACATTTCTACAGATTACATTCCGCCCTGGTTATGTGGTGCTACAATCCTTGATTTTTGAGATATTCAAATTGGAAAAGGGCCCGGCCAACAGATTTGTATTGTTTTGTGGAGAATTTGGTTGTCAGGAATAGAGCCGATGATACAGCAGCATAAATTACATATATTAATTACCCCATTTCAAATTAGAGGTGTATCTGTCATCACAGTTTAACCCATTTTTATGCTGCAAAATCCTCTAGTTTTTAAGATATTCAGCTTAGAAGACTGTATATCCAGGACCTTATTTATACCTACATTAACATGAACTATACTATAAGTAGTAACACTATGTGCCTTGTAACAACTAAAACGTTGTATATGAAAAGCAACTACTGTACTGGTATATTTTAGAATTATTCTGAAAAATGTTGAGATATTATAATGATTTATGATTACCTTTAGAACACTTTAATTACTGATTTACGCATTACTATCAAGCACGTGGATTTTAGTTTCATAACACTACAAATTAATCATCCATTATACCTGGGAGACTGCGAGCTATCTAAAAGCAACAAGCCATGTCATCACCCGTGACCTAGGCTACCGAGACAATACATCCATACATACTGGTACATACAGTACATATATAAATTGCATATTTGTTTAATAATTCATCTGCATTTTGATCTGTAGCTAACTGGGTATCTCAGCTACACTGCAACTGACCATTGAGTTTCGTGTAGCTGACGCAGGGACTTGTTAAAGGACTGACCTCCTACAATTTACCGTGATTTTCTGCTGCCACAAACCTTAGCTTTTATTATCAACTAGCTGTGTAAGCCCGTGCTGTAAAAAGCCTGGGCTCCTAGAAACTATTGAAATCATCAGATAAAAATTGAAATGCGGAGGTTTCGTTTTGCAGACGTACTCGCCCTCCTTGTCCATCAGCGGCTAAGTTAACTTTCTCTCGTTTGTCTTTCCTCTGTGGTTTCACTTTGGCGCCAGTGTCGCTTTCTTTCAGCTTCATGCTGTAGCTTCGCACTTCTTTCTTCTTCCGACTCGTTAACTTAGGGCAGCCTTGCCGGCTCTGAGTTTCATGAAGTAGCCTCGCACTTCCGGGCCAGGCAGACAGTCCTAATGTAGACGTTTATATATAAAAGATAAGCAACAAAAATCTTGGAGACAAGTGTGTCATTCCTGCATTCAATTGCACCTAGATATTTTGTTAAATAAAAAACAAAAAAACCCTTTTGGGATATTCGTTTCTGAAAGTAGTTATTTTGTTTTAACACAAGCAAGTAAGAATTTCTCTGGGCTCTGTACATGAGGCAGCATTTGGCCCTATAAGCATAAAAACATATGGGTTACTGCAGTTCCAACCATTATACAAAAGTCAGCTACTATCAAAAAAATTACAATGTAGTAAAAGTCTTTAAAACTCCAAGTTGTATTTTAACATGTTGCCATTTTTATTTTTCGTTAAAACTGAAGATTTTCCATCAACATGGCCATTATTTACACTTAACATTTTTTTCCTACTCTTTTATACCCTATTGTTTTCCCTTTTTGTCTGTTAAGCACGTCCTTGAGATCTTTGATTGTTTTAATAGCCTCTCATTTTTTTAGTGTTAACTACTACTGAGTTTAACCTGCAGCTGCACTACCCTGCTCTGCCTTGCCATTTGTTACACGGAGTATGGTTTAGACGTACGTGACCTGCTTGATTAGATTCAAGGACTCAAACCCCCTTACCAGGTTTAGGGACTGGCTGTGACTTTGTAGTGGATTTGTTCTTCCCTTGCAATTGCAGCCCTAAAATGTATAATGTAATGAAAACTGAGCATAGCACAACTGTAATAATGATATTTTTACCTTTACAGCACAAAATTCCACGTTGTTTTTCAAAAGAAGCCCAAAAGAATGTAACCTGTGATAGCCCAATTTTCCCTGTGGAAACCAATCAAAAATAGTCCAATTAGACAGGAAAATGGTGGACCTGGCAACACTGACATCATCTCTGACTAGTCAGTGCTTGCAAGCTGATTGGACGGTTAAATGTCTGCCTGGACCTTTAAGGTAACTGAACATGTGCCTGTTTGTATAAAAAAAGATGTTAATGATTCTTCTCTGTATCAGCCCAATCCGTACTGTGACATATCTTACATTTTTCAATCTAATTACTAATCGTAACGAGTGTTTCTTTTCAGCCTACCTTGACTCTGTAGTAAGATACAGCAACATAAAATCAGTACTTAAAATAATATACTGATGATATTGTTTTGTAAATATATTTGCTCAATGTAGTCAGTCTCCACACATGGCCATGAGATTTTTTTCAAGTCACACCCAACGCCCTGCTCTCAGCAATATTCAACCACGTACACGGCCCTCTAACCTCTCATTCGTGTGAATGCTTTTGACAGACACAGTTCCTGCTCTCTCAGCTCTTATACATTTTAATGTTTTCCTCACTTTAAGTTCCCAATTAAAGAAGATATATTATGTCCAAATCTTATTGAAGAATTTCATCATGAAGGGTTATTAACAGAAAAATTGAGTACAGGGCAATCCTAGCACCAAGAAATGACAAAGTCAAATGAAATTAACACCAAAAATGTTAATCGGTTACAAAGCAAATTGGTTAAATGTGTATCAATAGACTATGCTGAAACAGTTGGTGGTGATCGTGCAGAACATGAAAACATTAACTTGCAATATCCAGAAAAATATCTACAACCGTTAAAACCATCCGGTCTTCCACAGCATGAATTACTGTAGAAAGAAGGATGTATCCAAAAAAGGTAATGTAGTACGTCTTCCAGGATAACTTTAGACAACAAAGGAGATCTTGATATGCCATTCTTATTAAAATGTTAACAGTTTCCCCAATAGAATAGCTTTTACAAAGAATTTACAAATCTCAGAGCCAAAAATTTGAAAAAAGTTGTTTTATTTAATAGAGGAAGAAACAAAATTCAATCATGGGCAGTTATATGTTGCGTTGTCACTATAAAAGTCCAAACACAGAAGCACAATTCAATGCGATATTGATGAAAATTTAATTCAAAAAATTGTTTTTACAGAAGTTTTACAGTAAAAGTTGAAAAAGTATTTGCGTGTTAATTTCAAAGCTAAACAGAATGAAAATGTATTACGCAACAAATAACGCAACATGAAACAATTTACTTTCTAATTATTACGTTTTACTATTTTTTAAAATGGTTTATTACTCACTGTAATGTAAAATAGTTAGTTCTACTATGCATATGTAATAATTCCCATGAAAATACATATACATACATATATATATATATACACACACAACCCCAATTCCAATGAAGTTGGGACGTTGTGTAAAACAAATAAAAACAGAATACAATGATTTGCAAATCCTTTTCAACTGATATTCAATTGAATACACTACAAAGACAAGATATCGAATGTTCAAACTGATAAACTTTATTGCTGTTTTGCAAATCTTCACTCATTTTGAATTTGATGCCTGCAATACGTTCCAAAAAAGCTGGGATAGGGGCATGTTTACCACTGTGTTATATCACCTTTCCTTTTAACAACACTCAATAAGCGTTTGGGAACTGAGGATACTAATTGTTGAAGCTGTGTAGGTGGAATTCTTTCCCATTCTTGCTTGATGTACAACTTCAGCTGCTCAACAGTCCGGGGTCTCCATTGTTGTATTTTGCGCTTCATAATGCGCCACACATTATCAATGGGATTCAGGTCTGGAGTGCAGGCAGGCCAGTCTAGTACCCAAACTCTTTTACTACAAAGTCACGCTGTTGTAACACATGCAGAATGTGGCTTCACATTGTCCTGCTGAAATAAGCAGGGACATCCCTGAAAAAAGACGTCGCTTGGATGGCAGCATATGTTGCTCCAAAACCCGTATATACCTTTCAGCATTAATGGTGCCTTCACAGATGTGAAAGTTACCCATGCCATGGGCACTAACACACCCCCAATACCATCAAAGATGCTGGCTTTTGAACTTTGTGCGAATAACAATCCAGATGGTCCTTTTCCTCTTTGGCCCAGAGGACACGACGTCCATGATTTCCAAAAACAATTTGAAACGTGGACTCGTCAGACCACAGCACACTTTTCCACTTTGCGTCAGTCCATCTCAGATGAGCTCAGGCCCTGAGAAGCCGGCGGCATTTCTGGGTGTTGTTGATATATGGCTTTCGCTTTGGTAGACTTAACTTGCACATGTAGCAACAAACTGGGTTAACTGACAATGGTTTTCTGAAGTATTCCTGAGGCCACGTGGTAAAATCCTTTACAGAGTGATGTCGGTTTTTAAAGGTCACAGGCATCCAGTGTTGGTATTCGGCCTTGCCGCTTATGTGCAGAGATTTCTCCAGATTCTCTGAATCTTTTGATGATATTATGGACAGTAGATGATGAAATCCCTAGATTCCTTGCAATTGTACGTTGAGAAACGTTGTTCTTAAACTGCTGGACTATTTGCCCATGCAGTTGTTCACACAGTGGTGAACCTCGCCCCATCCTTGCTTGTGATAGACTGAGCCTTTTGGGGATGCTCCTTTTATACCTAATCATGACAAACACCTGTTTCCAATTAACCCGTTCACCTGTGGAATGTTCAAAACAAGTGTTTTTTGAACATTCCTCGATCTTCCCAGTCTTTTGCTGCCCCTGTCCCAGCTTTTTTGGAACGTGCTACAGGCATCAAATTCAAAATGAGTGAAGATTTGCAAAACAATAAAGTTTATCAGTTTGAACATTAGATATCTTGTCTTCGTAGTGTATTCAATTGAATAGGTTGAAAAGGATTTGCAAATCATTGTATTGGTTTTTATTTATGTTTTACACAACGTCCCAACTTCATTGGAATTGGGGTTGTGTGTATATGTTTAGCAGGATCATCCAGTAGATTTGATTCATAGCTAAAATCTTAAAGCATAAATATTTGGGTCGGCTGTTAAGCTATAACAGTCCACTCCTGGACATTCTAATCCAGTCCTTGACTCATTCAGTTCATATACATGCTTAGTCAGTGTATGAAATTTATATCTATGCAAGGAAAGGTGCCATCAAGCACCTGTTGTACTGCATTGATTCTAATGCCAGTACAGTACAGTATATTCCAAACAAGCAGGCTTCATCATTTAAAATAATTCCTGCTGATGAAAATCCGTGTGGTTGTACCTAACATTGTAACATTTTTTGGCTAGCCAGGAAGTATTCACATTTTCTAGTGAATGATCAAAACAAATGGGCTAAAAGTAGCTTTATTAATGGCCTCATTCCAAAATGCTAAACTGATCCGTTTGACCTGCAACTGTTGGTATCATTAAAGTTTCCAATGTGAGGAATCGCGATCTTTAAAAGAACAACTACCCAAGTGAAACTTCTTTGGGACTGAAGGCGAGATTAAATATTGAATTAACAATAAATACTCTGTACTAAAATTGGTCAGATTCTTATATTTAATTGATACTTCATTATGCTGTATTTAGCCTCGCTCTTTACCACTCCAACCTATCACATTATTCTGCACAGTTCCATTTAAGACATTCCAGCAGCCACAGTCCTACATCCCTACAAATTCTCATAGGTTAAAGCTGCAACAGAATTTTTAAATGTTATTTCAAAATAGACTATTGTGGAATGAAGCTCAGTTTACTTACTAAACAGACAATACAAACTAAAAGAACATAAATCACCATTAAGTAATGATAAACAAATGTAGTGAGAATACTTTAAAATATAGTTCTAAAACTACACAACCTGCCGTTTATAATCTTTCTTGCTGCATTGATATATGGAATGGAGTTAGTATGAATTTGACAAATGAGTGCTTGTGCTGTCAAATTAATGTGAAAGTATAATATAATTCTTTCATCCTAAATGGAGGGGGTGGCACAGTTCAGTTCAGTTTTGACCCCTGCAAGACACCCCTTACTCCCAGTGGTGGTAATATGACTTTAGGCAAAAAAGATACATTACATGTAGACCACTAAAATAAATACTCCAATGAATAATTTTTTTTTTTTTTAAATCTAATATTTCTTGCGGTTTACACTTATGGCTAAGAAATATTTTTAACCTCATGTTTTCATGTAGAACTGAGATAAAAAGGTTCCCATACAGTAGAACTTGGTGGGGGCGAATGCTGAAGAACAGAAAACATTATTAAAAATGTCAATGAAGGGAATTTCAAGTTACTCATGTCTCATAATCTGCATGCTAGATATCCAGTTGTTTGCTTACAGCATCCTACAGTAAATGTTTTATTTTTTTCATAAAATATTGTTAAACACGTAAAATCAGAGCAGTACAAGTAAGTGAAGCACACGAAGTTGGGATTGAGCTTTAGAACTGAAGAACCTCCTTGCCCCTCATTCATTGACCATGAGCCCCGTCTTCACTGTGATCCCAGCCGCATAGTAACACTTTCCTGGTCTGATCTGATGAGCAGGAGACCCATTAGCTTGAGGTGCTGTTCAGTGTTTTGAGAAAGGTCTGGCTGCAGACCCCAATGGCTGTATTTCATATGTAAAACTACAATATTTTACCGTGCAAACAGAGAATTATACAAATGATAAACATGTTTGTTCTGTATTAAAATATTTAATGTTAAAATATTAAAATACAAATTACAAATATTAAAATATTAAATTAATTAATACAAATATTAAAATATTAAAATACAAGACACACAGTTTCTTTCTGGTTACATAGGATGACTTTGTTTCTTGAATCTTTATGATAATGAACAGGCTGCATGATATCTAATAAACATGCCGAGTTATACCTCTGCTGGTAGAATTAGATGCCCTCTAAATAGTAGTATCAGTATTTGCCTTTTTGCCAATCAACCTACACCCAATAACCCAGAAGGACAATGTGAAAACATTTTCTCAAAAAGGTTTGCTAATTTATTAGGAATCAAAAACTGACACCTATCATTAATATACTGTAAGTATTTAAAGCTTAATTCAGTATTCTGTAGAACAGAGGTCGCCAACTCCGGTCCTGGAGAACCACCGTGACTGCAGGCTTTTATTCTAAATCAGGGGTGTCGAACTCCAGTCCTGGAGGGCCGCAGTGGCTGCAGGTTTTCATTCTAACCATCTTCTTATTTAGTGACCAGTTTTTGATGCTAATTAACTTCTTTAGCCTTAGCTTTAATTAGCTTAACTCAGGCCCCTTAGTTGTTTTTTCCTTAATTAGCAGCAGGACAGTAATGAGACATAAAACAAGCAGGACATGACCAGCTCATCTGTACCCATCAAACAAAATCTGAAAATAAAGATGAAGGTCTCAGTAAGGTTGATCCCTCAGGTTACCAAGACATTTTAGGAGTTCTTAGAAAAAAACAGAATATCAACAGTTTTGGAAATGTCTGCTGTGGCAAAAAGAGAGCAGCAACAAGCCATGGAATTGAATAACGGGTTTAATTAACAGCAAGAATCAGCTTCTCATTAAGGAACTGGTTGGAGTTTGAAGCCCCAGTTTAGCTGGTCATCTGTTGGCTCGTTTTATGTCTCATTTCTGTTTGGCTGTCATTTAATGAAGAAAAGAATCAATTCAGAAGACAATCCTTAAAAACAGGGCTATTAAAATAGAGGGACAAGAAGTTAATTAGCAGTGAATACTGGGCACTGATTAGGAAAAGGGTTAGAAAGAAAACCTGCACCCACTGCGGCCCTCCAGGCCTGGAGTTTTACACCTGTGTTCTAAACCCTTTTTAAAATGAGTGCCCTGTTTGTGCTGATAATTAACTTCTTGTTAATTCATTAATTGAATTGCTTTATGATTTGTTCCCCTGAATTTCTTCATTGTTCCTCTTTATTGCTTCATTTCTTTCCTTAAAATGGCACCCAAACAGAAATGAAATGTGAAGTGAGGGAGCCAACAGAAGGCCAACTAAGTGAGGGCCTCAAACTCCATCCAATTTCACCCCAACCAGCTGCTTAATGAGATGCCCAGTCTTGTTAATTCAACCCATTCTTTAATTCCATTGCTTGATGCTGCTCTCGTGGTGCATTAGCAGACATTTCCGAAATTGTTGATTTTTTCTTTTCTATAGGACATTGTTAAAATGTTTTGGGGACCTGAGACCTTCATCTTTGTTTTTCAGATATTATATGATGGACACCAGTTGTTTTGGCCCATTTTGTGTCTCATTATTATTTGGCTGCTAATTAAGGAAAAAGAAACAATTAAGGGTCTGAGTCTTCAACAGCAGGTCAATTAAAATGAATTCAAAAGAAGTGAATTAGCAGGAAAAACAGGTCGCTCATTAAGAAAAGGGTTAGAATGAAAACCTGCTGCCACGGTGATCCTCCAGGACCGGAGTTGGCGACCCCTGCTGTAGAAAACCTTTTTTCAGCAACTGAAGCTTCTAGTCTTCGACAAGCTTTGCACACAAGGATTTGGGCGGTTTATCCCATTACTCCCAGCAGATCCTCTCAGGCTTCTACAGAATGAATGAGAAGAGACTGTAAACTGCCATCTTCAAGTGTGGGCTTTGGCTGGGACGCTCAAGGACAACCAGAGACTTGTCCTGAAGCCACTCCAGTGTTGTCTTCTTGGCTATACCCTTTGGGTCATTGCTGTGCCAAAAAATGAACCATCGCCATAGTCAGAGGTAGTGTGCACTTTGGAGCAGGTTTTCTTCAAGGACTTCTCTGGCTGCAATCATCCTTCCTTCAATCCTGCCCTTAATCTTGGCCCTGAGAAGCACCCCCATAGAATGATGCTGGCGTTTGTCAAACATACCGTAGTGCTTGGAGTTTTACCCAAAGAGTTCAATTTCTGCCTCATTAGTTCCAGAGAGGCTTTTCCTCATGCTCTCAGTCTTTTAAAGTGTCATATGCCTTTTACTCAAGAGTGGCTTCAATCTAGCCTCTCTACCATGAACTCCTGATTGATGGAGTGCTTCTGAGATGGTTGTCCCTATGACAGGTTTTCCCATCTCGGCAAAGGACTTCTGAAGCTCTGTTGACCATTAGAGATTGTCCGTCACCTCCATGACCAAAGCTCATCTTATTTGATTACTCTACTACTATGCTCCTGGGAACACGAAGTTTAGAAATGGTTTTATACCCTTGCTCTAAATTGTGCCTCACCACAATTTGATCTGTGCAGAGTTCTACAGAGTCTCCCATGGATTTCAAGGCTTGGGGTTTGTCCCGACATACAGTGTGCCCTTCTAAACTATGTCTAATCAATTTAGTTTTCCATAGGTGGACTCCAATCATGTTTTAGAACCTTCTTAAGGATCATTAATGCAAACGGGATGCACCAGAGCACAATTTGGAAAGCCACAAAAGGTTCAGAATATTTATACAAATGATATATGAATTAAAACTTTTTCAGTTTGTCATTATGGGTTATTGGCAAAAATGACAAATTTACCCATTTAAAATTTAACATGCAACACCTTCTTGTCAGTGCATTCAAGTGCCACAACTTAAATGAACAGAGTACAGATTTAACCTAAGGCCCATTCACACTAGCGGTGTTCATTTAAAAATTTAGACATTTGTATCAGTTTTTGCCTTCCATCCAACACTACCCTGCCGTTTTCAACTGACAAAAACAAATACTTCAAAAAAAGCTTTCCAGAACTGAAGACTTTTGGTAATGCTGGTACCGTGTTTCAGTGTGTACTGGCAAAAACAAAGATTTTTGAAAATGTGTAGACTCCATTGTGCACAGGTTGGTTTGAACTTATAATGTGGATCTTCCCTGATTGGATCCTGGTCATTACAACGTTTCTTTCCCTGGTTGGTCACAAAAAAGGCATATTCTAACATTGTGGGCAGAGAAGAGTTCCTTTCCATGGCACTTGTTTTGTTGCTTTCCTGTATACACAAAAGTGGCATTTTGTGCAGTTTTTTTTAAATGTATTTATTTTCAGAAATATTGGTGAAGTGATTACTCACACTGCACGATAGTCTCCAGTCTTATAAATGCTCAAAACAGCACAAGCACATTCAGTCTAACTGACATGCCATAGCACAGGTTCTGGAACTATACATGTCCAATGCACACTCACTGCAGTCGTTGCAAAGTGAATTTTGGTAAATTTGATGGTGACATTAATAATTTGACTTGTGAGGCTGTTCACATTACAAGACAGCCAACTGAAAATTCTGACATGACAGAAATTCTTCTAATTCTTCTACTAATACAGTAGCCTATGAAACACAATCTAACGTACATGAAACAGCTGATGAAGCTGAAATTCAACTTCAACTTCAACTCCTTCCAGAACTTTGCCTATTTGAATATGCAAATCAATATAAATAGACCCTTCCTTTCAGTGTTTTGTTAAAAGACAATGGCAAAAATCACATGTAAAAGAATTTCAGCGAATGACAAATGGAGGTCCTACTTAGTAAAATGGAGGCGTGGTGGAGCCACTCGATTTCAGAAAGTTGCAATGTCTGATATTAAAAAAAGTGGTTAGATACTAAAGTTGATTTGAAAAGGTGAGTCGCAACTCGCCATCGGAGTGTCAACACAACTGGAGAAGGTAGTGGAATTCCGGGGCTCACACCATTTGAGCAGCGAGCTGCTGGAGTTATTGGAGAGACACTTGTACTGTATATCTCACCACAACATTAGACGCATTTTCATATCACAGATAATTTCCACATTAATATAGCAGAAATTCTTTCTATTTACTTATGCAAAGCCATTCTCTGTAGGCTCCTTTATAGCAATGTGCATGCAGTCGATCACTCCGATTACTTTTGGAAAGCCGGACATTGCTATGAATTGCGTTTTGATGTTTGCCAATTCAACCACAGTGTAAGGAAATCTTAAATATCTGGATGACAAGCGGATAATTCTACCCCATACAGCTGGTATGGCACGACTCAGTGATGACTGAGAAATAACCAATCAGTCAGTCAGTTCACAATGAAAAGCCTGAAAAAAAGTAGACAGAACTTGCAGATAGAGCACAATTCCTCAAAGTCTGCCTTTGTAAAGCTGGGCCCAGTTCAGTACACAGCTCCAAGGATAGCTCTTGGAAATCAAAATTGACTGAGAAGCCAGTCAGCATCAAGGGACAAGAAATCAGTATGATCTCTAAATATTCTCTCTTTTCTAACAAAGATAAACCAGCCATGGTAATTGGGATAGCTTGGCCATTCCGTGCACCATTATATTGTTACAGATTGATTAGAATCAAGTGCTTTAAAGTTGTAAATGATATGCAAATAATTTGTGTATTTGATAAAGCAGGTGACATAGATGCATATGTATAAAAAGGAAACAGAAAACACAAAGAAACAGTAGTACTGCTTTGAGGCTGGGTGCCACCCGTTTACAGAAACGTGTGCATGTATGGTCTGAGGCTGCTGTGAAATGTGTGTGGTATTATGTCAAGTTTAGCTTTTATACATCTCGACGTGAGCATGGAAACAGGTGTACACAACATTTTTGTGTGTACACACCGTTTATACATGAGGCGCCAGGCCTGAACAAGTAGTGTGATACAGTCATGATAGGAGTTTTATGATGGAAGGAGTTTTATGATGGAAAATAAAATGCATTATCTTTTATAAGAATGTACAGGGTGGTCCAGATCTAATTATGCAATTATGAAAAGGCGAACACATGGCACCCGCTGTTCGACTGACAACCACCATTTTGGAATGCAGGGAAGGTGCTACCATCTATCGGCAACAAAAATAATTTTTTGTGAATTCTCTATGTAATAAACTTAAGTTATAACGTAATAAAAATTGCATAATTAGATCTGGACCACCCTATAAAATATTGGCCTTTTACGAAAGCTTATCTGTTGTTTAGAACACTTGACAAATCTTAACGTAAATTGCTAAGTTGTGACTTTAATTGAAAATACATCATGTAAAGAGAAGGAGCTATTATACAGCACTTCAGAATGAAATTTGAAGAGTCGGCAACAAAAGAAACATACTGCAAGTGCAGTTTGTAGCGAGTTCCTCTTAAAGTAGGAAGAGGACCCCGGCACACACACACGAATCTCCTACTCTTAGGAAAAACTACTGTAATTCTATCGGGAATGGAACCAGACAGAACCTTAGCCCGAATTTGATCCCCTTCGATTGAGATGTCCTTTATGTATTTAAAAAAAGGAAATAACCACCCCAACAATTAAACAAATAAGAATATAAACAACCAACAAAACTATAAACAACCTTTAACCAATCCTAGCCAAATCCGGAACAAATAAACATATACTAATTAATTTGACCACCCCCTTGAGCCCCTCTAAATTGCATTCCCCAGAAAACGGCAAAACAGAAAAGGAAGAAAAAAGAATTATGAGCATTTACAGATAGTACAAAAATATTCACAACACACACATATATAATTATACATACAAATATAAATTAGACATACACGCTCCCCACGCGTTCCCCAGTCCCTTTTATATCGACTTTGTCTCAGCTTTGTTCCAACTGGCCGATAAATCCAAAACTAGCCAAAATATCCCACTTACATGTTAGATATAAAAGATGCGATCTCACCGGCTTGGCGACGACTGTTTAATCGAATGCTGAAGTCCGCTTCACCAGGGTGTATTGGCGTTAATGTCTCTCCCTGGAAGACGCAATAGTCACAAATTTAAGGTAAAGCCGTGCGCCCCAATGACCTTTGCTGGTTAGCCAGCAATCTCTTTTTGCCGTGAGCCCGAACCATTCTAATTACGCAGCATTATTTGCTTTACAGATTGCTTCCTTGCTAATCCACCTTCCCAGCTCCTTCTCGAGCAATCCTCCTTTTAAAATGCGCGCTTCCTTCCCTTTTGACGTCGGTTCTCCTTTTTCCCCACATACACCTGCGCGTTTAAGCAAGCACTCACAGGCGTGGTTTGGCCCCTGCTCGCCTTAAAGAGATATCCTCCAAGACACTCATTCCCTCGGACATCTATTCCAAAGGGAGCAAGCGGCAGAAACAGGTAAAAGCGCATACAATATGTAGCAGCCGTTACAAGTTAATCAAAAAATGAGTGGTCATTTAAAATTTGAACAGGACAGTTAACAGAAGTTCCCAGAGTGTAGTAAGGAACCACAAAGAAATAATTACTTTGGCCAAAAGCGATGTAACAAGTCTTTGGAATAGCAAAAAAAGTCTTGGCATCATGGAGTCTCATGTGTCTGGTCGGTGGATATGAGATTACGAATCATGACGACTGTACTTGTCTGGCAGAAGATCATGCCCTGTGATGGAGTGACATCTTATCTGCGTTCTGTTCTTAACTTGCAGTTAGTTACAAAGACGGTAACTAAGACACTTTGTCAAATTTTACGACAAGAACAGACTGGATATAAGCATTTAGGACATTTTTGTTTCTTTTCTGTCTGCCTCTCTGTGCAGCCAGAATTTGGTGTGTCAAATCAGTACCATATTGAGAGTATGGTGTTTAGCTGTGTTTTTCTGCTTGGCGCTTTTACAGATTAAAAAACATATATGCTGTATATATTTTGGATATTTGAGGACAGGTCATTATGTGACTTCATAGTTTTCTCGTTCCTCTGATTCTGTACTGAAAAAAATGGAATGATAAAATGAATGAATGGATTTAATGATGAAAAAGCAAACTTAAATTTACAAAAACTGTATGGAACAGGAGACTTCATTCCAGCTTCATTTCTAATGTTAAATGAAGTCATAACAATAGTTGTCACACCAATTGGTGAACTTTGATCATTTGTGTAAATGGTACCTGGCGTTCAGTGCTGAGATTTTTATTTAGCACAGTAAAAGGAATGACCATTCATCAGTTAACCTTAACCCAACGGTTACCTTTTTGCTTTTTGATGTGATAGCAAAACTTTGGCCGGTTATACTAGATTGTAATGGCAAAAAAAAAAAGTTTGGCGTACTGAAAGATGTTTTGCTTACAAACTAATGTGGGATGTTTTGAAGAAGAATGTCTTAGAAATTCATAAAATTCAAAACAATCGAAATATATCTGGGGCATCTGTATTGCAAGCTGCTTTAGTTGATATGGGGGACCGCCAGGAATATACAAGGTCTTGCTCAGCCCAGAAGAAAAGTATATGGGTACTGACAATGTAAATCACTATGCCAGTTCAACAACCTAGTGAGAGCTAGCTAGAGATGTGCCTTAGGGTGTCCCAGAAGGGCACTGAGATGGCCAGGGAAGAAATACCAGAGCTGGTAACACTTCCAGAATGATGAAAGGTATTCTGCTCCACTGCTAAGCAAATGGGACCAAGCTATACCTCTGAGAGAATGGACCCCACTAGTCTTGCAATGGAGTCCTTCTTCTTTGTGACAGAAGCAATGTCTGGGGAGTAGGGACACCAGGTGCTACTGGTGCTTTAAAACAACACAGCTGTGTATTCTGTGTATATAAAGCAATAGCTGACTTCACCTTGCTGTTTACATACTCTACATTTTTTGGGCTCGGAGAGAAAACGTGTGAACATTTGAAAAATAAACCTGAACACAAGTCAACTGTGTATTTGTTGTGTGCAAAGCCCAGTGAAATTCCTCCTTGGCGTCAGTCTCTACAAGGAAGGGGTCAGGTGACCCCCGTCTACAGTTAAGTTGCTTGTGCACGTGTGTTCTGAAAGAACGTTACAAGCCTCCAGACTGGTTGAGGTTTAGCTTTTCCACATGCTGATACCAGTGTCTGATGACTGTCTTTCTGGGACAATCCTGTACAATCCAAGCAGACCCTGTGTGACTCTTTATCTCACACCTCAAAACTTTTTGCAGGAAATGCTGGAGGTGCCCTTCCCTTGCCATAAAAGGAGCCATTGGCTGGCATTGGTTTGTGGCACTAAGAAAACCAAATGGTTAGGAAAAAATATGAAGACAAAAAGTAACTTCTACAATGCTAGGCAGCGTTAAGTCTGTATCTGGATAGCTACATTGCACATACATTAAATGCCAAGATGATGTTACACATTAATCCTATATGAAAATAAAAGTTGTACAGTATGCAAATGTTTATGACATACTGTAAATTAGGGGAAATAAACAACTTATATCCCTGGACAAATTCAGTATAATTTTTATTATAATATTATATGGTATATTTCGTAATACATTAGTTGTTGTTTTTAGTATTTACTGTTGGTTTTAATAGTTCCTTTCTATACAGTAATTAAAAATAAAGGAATTATGACTATAAAATGTTATAGCCTTACAGGATTGTATTAGGTGCTGTTATCCAGTTAGCAGAAAATGTAATTAAATTTCAGACTAAGCTTTTGACTCTAACAATAACCACTGTACTCCTTGATCTTGAAGCTCTGAAGGTCCAGCCAAACTTTTCTGTGCTGTATGTAAGGTGGAATACAAGCAGGATAGTGTGGAGCAGCATGAGAGGATGACTGTGCACTTGCTGAGCCTTCACCGGATCCCACCACCCACCTACTATGGTGTGCCCGAGAGCAATGGGGGCTTTCAGATGATGCTACGCAACGGCTGGGATTCAGAGACTGGCTTGGGACCTGCTGGAAAGGGACATCGATTCCCAGTCAAGATGCTACTGAAAAGGGACCACAAGGGTCTTGGCTACACAACCTGTTTGAAAGCCAAAGTGACCCATTTTCAGCCCCATGACATTCAAGCTGTCGAACACACTTTGAGCAGGCAGGTCACACGGACAGAAAGAGTAGCCCTGTGAATAGGCAAGAAGCAAAGAGGAGACAGCAGAAAGACAAGGCTTGGGAAAGAGACCTTTGTACCTGCATTAAATGGTGAATGACTGCTGGACATGGCTTTCATGAGAGATTCAGGCTCTGGGAAATTCAGTTTGTCTTAGAGGACATCCATATTCCCTTGAGTTCCAGAAGGAGGGTACAGAGTACCTTGCTGATATGACCACTATTATTATGACCATATCTGTGACATCACTTCCGCCTTTCAGCTTATAAAGCCGCCATCTTTCCTCCACTAGTCAGTTCAGTGGAGAACTCGCAATAATGCACAGGAGTGTTGTAAAAAAAAACCTTTTGCAGCCAGGAACAATATATGGGTGGCTGCCCCAAAACTTTTTGTGTGTGTCAAGGCTATTCATTTCACAACCTCCAAATGAATTTTAAATGGATATTAAAGGTAATAGGCAAGAGCCTGCCATGAACTGTCCATTGCAGAATCTCCAGACTATCTTTTTCTCCATAGTGGTTTCTTTCATATTACAGTAAATACCCTAATGGCTCATTGTAAAATCCAGTTCTAGGAGACCATCAGAATCAGGGCAGACAAACTGGTACTGCTGATGTGTAATATTACATTGAACTGAAATGCAACACTTGCACTGTTTTTCTCAAAATTCACATCATACAATTACAGGAACACTCCTGAAGTTTTTATTACAATCATCCTACATATTTTGGCTATAATTAATAGCTCACTAACTAGTGGAATAGTACCTTCCAGTTTTAAACATGCTATCGTGCAACCTGTATTAATGATACCTTGTCTAGACCCCATTGACCATAAAAACTACAGGCCAATCTCCAAGCTACCCTTTATTCCCAAGGCACTGGAAAAGGTTGTATTATCCCAGATCTCCTCCTACTTGAACACATTTAATATATTCAACAAATTCCAGTCTGGCTTTAGAGCGCTGCATAGCACAGAATCTGCCCTGCTGAAGGTACAGAACGACGTTCTTCTCACTATCAATTCTAGTTCTTGGGCAGTGTTAGTTCTGGTCAATCTTACCGCAGCTTCTGACACAATTGAAAAATGGTATTCTTTTAAAACTCTTGGAGGTGGAAGTTGGTTTGCAGGGTCCAGTGTTAAAATGATGTACCTCCTACCTGAGAGACAGAAGCTTCTCAGTCAGAATAGGTTCCTCATCCTCTATTCCCATTAAATGTGGCATTCCCCAAGGTTTGATTTTGGGACCTCTTTTATTCTCACTATACATGCTACCCTACCCAACCACATGGCTCTAACTTCAAAAATACAAGTATCATTGTTATGCAGATGACACTCAGTTTTACTTGCCAGTTACAGCTGATAGCACCTACTCTCTGAAGAACCTTTTCACTTGCTTAGATGATATTAAATGTTGGGTGGCAAGGAACTTCAAAACAAACCTGAAATAATTATATTTGCCCCCCCCCCAAACTCTATCACTAGTTTTAGCAACATGCTTGGTCCACTGTCCGTAAATTTGCATAATGAGGTCAAAATAAGTCAGCAGTGTTGTAAAGGGCAGCTTTTATCATATTAGAACTATAGCCAAGTTTTATCTCATGAGGAAATAGTTATCCCCACTTTTATCACCTTTCGGCTTGACTACTGTAATTCCATGTATATGGGATTGTCCTCTTCTACACTTTTCTAGCCTTCAATTGATTCACAATGCAGCTGCTAGACTTCTAATTGGAACAAAGAAAAGACAACATATCACTCCTGTTCTAACTAATTTGCACTGGTTACCTGTAAAATACTGAGTTGATGTTAAATTTTTGCTTTTTTGTTTTTAAAGCACTCAATGGATTAGCCCCTCAATATATTTCAGATGTGCTATTTCTGTATTTAGCCCACAGGTCACTTATGTCATCCTCAATTCCTCTCAGTTTCTCATTCACGTCTCAAAACGAAAGGTGACTGGGCTTTGTCTGTAGATGCTCCTAGACTTTGGAATAGTCTCCCATCCAACATTAAGTCCTGCCCTACTATTCTTCTTCTTGCAGCTGCTCGCGTTAGGGGTTGCCACAGAGGATCATCTTTTTCCACATATTTCTGTCCTCTACATCTTGCTCTGTTACACCCATTACTTGCATGTCCTCTCTCACCACATCCATAAACCTTCTCTAAGGCCTTCCTCGTTTCCTCTTGCCTGGCAGCTCTATCCTTAGCATCCTTTTCCCAATATACCCAGCATCTCTCCTCTGCACATGTCCAAACCAAAGCAATATCACATCTCTGACTTTGTCTCCCAACCGTCCAACTTGAGCTGACCCTCTAATGTACTCATTTCTAATTCTGTCCATCCTCGTCATACCCAAGGCAAATCTTACAGTTTTTCTGAATTGCTAAAACACTAAACCCCATTCTCTGAACCAAAAGCTCAGTGGCATAAACTCATTTATTGAATCATTCACTCTTTTGACAATACCATAAACAATTATCACCTAGTGGAACACAATTTGCAGATCTCATTGTCTCTTTTTGCAAAACTCATTCTCATGCAATAAAACACATTTTGCACTAAATTTCACTTGTGGTGAATAATGGTAACCCCAAGTGGCAAAAAGTAAACACAAATAAAGCACAGCTGTCACAAATTAAACACTATGACTCAAAATTGATAACACTTGTTTCAAATGATGTGACACAACCAATATAAGCCAATTGAAAGTGCACACGGGTTGTTAAAGGTTCATATCAAAAATGGACAGAAACAATCAGAGATACAGAGGAAAAATGCATGTAAGAGGCAGGATATGAGGAGGAAGAGGGGATTGAGAAAGAGCAAGACAAAGAGTAGTAATTTCTGAGTTACTATCATAGACATGTTCTTGTCCATGGAATGAATGACAATGAGGGAAGCAGGACAAAGAGTACAACCCAATTTCATCAGCTTCTCTGTGTCCACCATAATCCACAGATTTAGACAAGAGGACAGGTACAGTATACAGTAACTGTTTTTTTGTCTTTGAAAGTTCACAGTACTACTGTATGCAGATGTTTCAGTAGACTGGGAGGAAAGTTCATCACTGTTTATATTGTGCTGCATGAATATTTTTGTAACTGCACTTTCACTTTTTGTTGAATTGCAAGACTGCCACAGGAGGATAGAAGGACAGCTATGTTCAATCAGCAACAAGAGGCCATTATAGTTGACATGGTCCATCAAAACAATACCATTAGACTGCGAGAAATATAGCAAGAAGTTAATGAAGACAACACAAATATTGAAGGAATCAACAGTGTCAGCCTTTCCACCACTGACCGTGTCCTCCAACGCAACAGGGTGTGCATGAAGTAAATGTGTACAGAGTACCCTTTGAGTGCAACTCAGAAAGGGTGAAAGAGCTGCGATTTCAGTTTGTTTGTTTACAGTATATTACTGTATTCATACTACTGTCAAGCTCAATGGCATCACAGTATGTACAATGTATGTAAATCAAGAGTGCATATAGTGTACTCTAGAGCATAGGTCTGTTTTTCTGTAGCACTTACAAAACTACATCTGTTTCTACATACAGAGAATGTTTGAATTGGCAGACCCCATGAATACATTTTTGTGGATGAAGCAGGTTTCAGTCTCCCAAAGAGGAGAAGGAGAGGCCACAACATAATTGGCCAGCAGGCCATTGTTGAAGTCCCTGGCCAGTGTGGTGCCAATGTGACACTATGTGCTGCCATAAGCAACCATGGGGTTCTACACCATCAGGTCACACTGGGGTCATATAACACCCAGCATCTTCTTAAATTTCTTGGTGGTCTTCAAGATGTCTTGTTTGGATTTGAGCAGCAGGATCTTGAGCTGAATGAGCATCCTACCTATGTTATAGTTCAGGACAATGTCAGTTTTTACTGTTCTGAACAGATAAGAGAATGGTATAACATCAATGAGCAATTTAACAACGTGTACCTGCCACCATACTCCCCTTTCCTCAACCTGACAGAGGAGTTTTACTCTACATGGTGGTGAAAGGTATATGACAGACAACAAGACACCAGGGTAAATCTCCTACATGCCATGGAATTGGCCTGTGGTGACATAGGTGTGGAGTTGTGTCAAGGGTGGATTCGGTACACGAGAGGATTATTCTCCCGTTGCCTGGGGAGGGAGAATATAGCATGTGACTTTGATGAAATGCTGTGGCCATGTTATACTAATAATGACGTGAAGTGTATAATGTGTGAAGACTTTAGTCCAAATATCAAATAAACACGTGGACTTTTATTCAAGAATATAACCAAAGAAAAAAAAGCATTTGATTTCCATGTAGCTGTCAATTAGTTAAAAACTCAAATATCAATCGACAGGGAGCTTACACGTATTCTTCAATGGTGCAGAGATAACAACTGCTGCCTTATAACCCGAAGGTCCAGGGTTTGAGACTGGGCGCTCTGTGTTTTCAGTAGTGAGCTGCTATTATTATTATTATTATTGTTATTATTATTATTATTATTTCTACAATATAATAAAAAAACATTCATTTTGATTTGAGTCTGTAACACCTGGTGCAAATTTTGGCTACTTGTAAAAGTTAGCACTTGTTTTTGTATTATTCAGTTTTATTCTCTCAGTGACGTTCCTGTGGTACAATGAACTTGCCTCTCCCTCTCTGAGTTGATTGCATTTATCTCTATTCTTTTCACAAGAACACCACTGTGGTTGATGCCTGCTCAGAATTATTTGTTGTACCGGCCATCAAAGATACAATGTCCCATCAGCGCTTGTAGAAAAGAAACATTTTTATATTAGCATAAATAGCATATTAACATAAAAAGTAATTAAAAGCTTCTAAAACATTAGATTAAACATAAATTAGAATGTTAAGCAAATAAGATAGGTCAAACAAATAGTTAACTAAAAAATCAGTCATATTGCATTATTTTTTAAGCTTGAAGCAGAATTGTTAGTGTGGGAAAAGAACAAAACAAGAACAAAAATGACGTGCCAAAACTAACTTAGGATAGGATAAGGAGAATGAGAACACCTGTGTTCAAGGCTGGGAAGCTAAGGAACGATACCACAGAGAGAAAATGGCTCTGGTAGGCACGTAAGAAACCAGCTGGATTGGTGAATCAGCAAAAAGGCAACAAAAAGATTTTGCCATAAGCAAGGTCACAATGATGTAATGTATGAAAGAACAATTAGTATATTCAGGCATTAGCAAATAAATATAGAAGAATATATTAGAAATTAACTTTAGTGTAGAAATTAATGCAAGTCAGGACTCCCACACAATGATTAAATAAAAGCACATACCATGTTTCTTTTTAATTAAAGCTTAGCTTTGGGCATCAGACAACCCGGCTCAAGTCCGAGAAAGAGGGAGTGATGAGAGGAAAGCCCATATAAGGAAGATGAATATCTGTACCGGCCTTGGCCAGTGAAAGAAATAAGCAAAAACAGAAACTAGAAATGAACAATAGACAGTGAAATACCAGGGGCCCAGCTGCAGGGAGATGAGAAATTGGCCAGACAGGAGTAGAAGGGAGTCAGAAAAAAACAGCAAATGAGCTAATTGAACAAGGTCGGAGTGATAAGAAATTGTTATATAAACTTCGATTGCTGAACTGTTCGGGGCTCAGCTCAATTTGGCTGTATTGGGTTGAGTCTGTGTTGTTATTTGTGTTGTTTTATTGCAATAAAGATTTAAAACTCTGTCTATCCTGAGTCCTAATAGCCTTCATTCTCAGGTAAAAAGCCTTCTGGTGATGAATTTTTCGCCATGACACACTATCAGACTGGACAGTAGCAACACGCAGCTTCTGCACAGCACTTTTACTGCAACGCAATGCAACTCTGCTTGGCCCCATAAAGAAAAATAGGACTTCCACCTGCAGCTAAAGTCACTTCAGTATGTAAGCAATTTGCCACGCTAGTGTTTAGATCAGACAGCACGATGTGGACTGTGTATGCGCCCAAACTTTACACTGGCTGTTACAAACTGAAATCAAAGGCTTCTTCTTTTTGAATAAAAGCACACATGTTTATTTGATATTTGGACTAAAGTCTTTATACAGTACATTATACACTTCACGTCATTATTAATATAACATGGAAAAGGTTTCTGCTTTAGGCATGTATTCAGCATTTCTTGCATTTCTTGCATTTCCTTTCATCCTACACTTACCCAGATCTTTGTAGAGACAGAACACACATGAAATGTATTCCAAATCACGATATACTGTATTATTTACCCTATACATCTCCAGGCACATCACACGCAGATAAGGAACCTTCGCTTGAGCTAAGAGAACTTTTTGCCTGAGTTGAGCTCCATTAAGGCGGGAGATGGGACAGCAGGCTGCTTGTGCTGATTGACACATTTTCAAAACAAAAGATGCTCATGGAGTGGTATGAAGGGATTTAAGGTTGGTCGGGATTGCAAGTTTTTTCGTAGGCTTCAGGAATTCTAGTATAAAACACTAAACCACATTCTCTGAACCAAATTCTTGGTGGCTTGAACTTATTTTTCAAATGAAACACTGTTTTTGCCAAACCTCAAACACTGTTCGAGTACTTAGACACAATTTGCAAAACTCATCCACTCTTTTTTGCTAAACTGTAACCACATTCCCAGTCACTAAACACATTCCACACGGTGATAAACTGGTGTTGCAAAATTGTAAACATTGGCAGCAAAATATGAACACAAATCCAAAACAGCTGTCATCTCTTACACACAACAAGTCAAAATTGAACACACATGTTTCTAATGACCAATTAGGCTGAATAAAAGTCAGTTCAGAGTGTGCAGGTGGCATATGTGCATCCATTTACGATGGACAAAAGCATACAGAGAAGCAGAGGGGGAAGAGTTCATGTAGGAGGTGGTGGATGAGGAGGAAGGGGATGAGGAAGATCAAGAACAATCATACTGATGAAATTCGAGCAACTGTTGAACACCATGTCCTTGTTCATGCGATGACAATGACGGAAGTTGGACAAAGAGTCCAACCCAATTTGAGCAGGTTCTCTGTGGCCGGTATCATCAGGACATTCAGAGAACAGGTAATTGTTCTTTGCTGTACAACATTTGACATACAATATACTATACTGTAAGTACTGTAATGTTCATTGCAATACTATTTCTACTGGCTGCATACGTTTGTAAGTGTATTGTCACCTCTGTAGAATTGAAGCATGACCACATGAAGGTGGAAGGACTGCTCCTTTCTCCCAACAACAAGAAGCATTCATTGTTGACATGGTGCTTCAAAATAATGCTATCCAGCAGAGAGTGATTGAAGACAATGTCAATTTTGATGGAATCAACAGCGTGTCCTCCAAAGCAACAGATTTAGCATGAAACAGGTGTACAGAGTACCTTTGAAGTGCAACTCTGCAAGAGTCAAAAATCTAAATATCAGTATGTGCAAATAAGTGGAATCTATACACATTTTCAGCACTGATGCTTCCAGTACAATTCTATGCTCATAGGCCTACTGTTACTGTGGGCTAGTAGTTGCAGTTGCTACCTTTACAGTATTGTGAACTATATTGTAATGTGCGTAAATCTGGAGTGCATATACTGTAAATATGTTATTGCAGAGGTCTGTCTTTTTGTATCACTTACTGTACTAAACTACTTATTTATTTCTATAGAGAGTATCTGCACTGGAGTCCATTGAAAGGACCCATGAATACATTTTCATAGATAAAGCAGGGTTCAATCTGGCAAAAAAGAGGCGGAGAGGCAGGAACATAATTGGTCAACATGCCATTGTGGAAGTCCCTGGCCGGTGTGGTGGTAATGTGACCCTTTGTGCAGCCATAAGTAACTGGGGTTTGGGGTTCTCCATCATCATGCAAACCTAGGGCCATATAACACTGAACATCTCCTTACATTTTAGGGTCTTCAGGATATTATGCCTGTGCATGAGCAGCTGGATCAGCAAGCAGTGCTTCCTGTATATATCATAGTTTGGGACAATGTGAACTTTCACTGTGCTGTCATGATAAATGAGTGGTTCACCGACAACCAGCGCTTCATAAAGGTCTTCCTTCCACCTTATAGCCCCTTCCTCCAATACAGAAGTTCTTTTCTGCATGGCGGTGGAAGGTGTATGGCCAACAGCCCTACAACAGGGAAACTTTATTGGAGGCAATGGAACATGCCTGTGATGATATAACTGTGGAGTCTTGTCAAGGCTGGATTTAGCACATCAGAAGGTTTTCCCCCATTGCCGGGCAAGGGAAAATATTGCCTGTAATGTGGATAAAGTCCACTGGCCGGACCTGGCACAAAGACAATGTTGGAGAATTACAGTTTTTTTCAATTGCTTAGACACTAAAATTAAAACTTTCTCACAATTAACAAATCCTTATACTCAAGGAGCAAAACACCGGCCTAGATTTGCACAACTGTAAGCACATTTTCAGCTTCACACTTTTTGCAAAACATAACACACAGTGATTTGCAAAACACTAAACACACTTAACATACATTACACACAAAAATCTATCATGAAGTCACTTCCTTGCAATACCAAAGCACTGACTGTCAAATTACCGTACCGACCAACCAATTGGTTCAACACAGTCATCAGGTGTGCAAACACTTGTTTGCTTAATTGTAGACACACCAATCAGGTGTTTAAGCACTATAAAAAGGCAACAGGCAAGTTCACCTGTCTTCAACAAAAATGGACAGTGTTGGAAGAAGAGGAAGAGTACGGATGAGAGGGGGAATCTGGAGAGAACAAGGTGGAGGAAGAGGCCAAGGTAGGGGAAGAGGAAGAGGGAGAGGAAGACCTAGAGGAGGGGTAGGACATGCACAAAGAAGAAGACAACCAAATCTGTGTAACGAAATTCGTGCTACAATTGTGGACCATGTAATAAACCACGGACTAACACTGAGGGAGGCTGGACTGAGAGTACAGCCTAACCTAAGCAGGAACACAGTGGCATCAATAGTTCGGACATTTCGTCAAGAGCACAGGTGAGAAACTTCTGTCAACAGAAAATCCATAGCTTACTGGATGTACTATATCAACTGTTTTGGTATGTATTCATGTTTCATTTTACAGTAAGCTACATGTATTTTGTTTGCCCAACATAGGATTGAACGTCGAGAACACCAAGGAGGGAGGCGCCCTATATTCACACAGGAGCAAGAAAGAGAGATCATAAACCTCGTTTTGGCCAATAATGCAATCAGACTTCGAGAAATTCAAGCCCATATTGTCAATGATCACCAAATTTTCAATAATGTCCTACAGGTCTATCTGTCAACAATAGGCCGTATCCTTAAAAAACATCAAGTTGTGATGAAACAATTGTATAAAGTGCCATTTGAAAGAAATTCAGACAGGGTGAAAATCCTGCGGCATGAATATGTGGCGGTATGTTTTGTTCACTGACTGTAGTATTGTGTACTGCACACATAACCTTTTTACAGTACATGTAATTTTACTGTATAGCAGACCTACAGTATATTGATAATGCAATGTGATATTTTGCTGTATTTCAGAGAGTTTTGCGAATGGATGCGGAAGAAGTCCCGCATGAGTTTATATACATTGATGAAGCTGGATTTAACCTGACAACAGTGAGAAGAAGGGGAAGAAACATCCTTGGCCACAGGGCTATTGTCAATGTACCAGGGCAACGTGGGGGTAACATTACCCTTTGTGCTGCCATTACACAGAATGGGGTCCTCCACCGCCATGCCAACTTGGGTCCTTACAACACTGACCTCATTCTTACATTTTTAGACCGATTACACAATATTATCACAGCAGCAAACCAAAGGGACCAGATGCAATACATTGTCGTCTGGGACAATGTGGCTTTCCATTGTTCCGCCCAGGTCCAAAACTGGTTTCATCAACACCCACAATTTACAGTTCACTACCTTCCACCATACTCCCCCTTCCTAAACCCCATCGAAGAGTTATTTTCAGCATGGCGGTGGAAGGTTTATGATCTCCGGCCCTATGTCCAGATGGCCCTCATTCAAGCTATGGAGGAAGCATGTGATCAAATTGTTTTCATTTGTTTGCTGTAGTGTGCAATGACTGTTCAGTAGAGTTTTGGTACTGACTGGCTTGATGCATGATCTGAAAGCAGTATTTTTTTTGAGCAAAGATAATATAGTTTTGAGAAGATTGATTTTGCAAGACGAATCAAAGGTTTTGTGAGTATAACTTGAATTTTAGGGTTTGTACTTAATGTTTTGAGAAAAGGAGAGGAGATTTTAGGAAATGTGTTTTAGCAATTCAGAAAACTCTAATGTAGTATGTTGTAGCTGGCCCTTTGTGGCTGCCAAGGATGTTCCTTTTTGTCAGTGGTGCACAAAAAAAAAATACAGCCACCAGCAGTGTTGATGGTTATAGGATGGGAGAAGATCCTTGCACATGTTGCATTGAAGGATTAGTTCTGGGCTGATGGCTGCAGTTTAGCCAGTCGTGGCGTGTCTATATAAAATGACTTTTGTATTAGGTGCTTAACTAGCCCTAATGTGTGAGTGTGCTCAATCTGCAATGGACTGGCATCTTTATAAAATGACTTATACATTGGCCCTCATATCTAACAGGGTTACAGAAGGACTGCATCAATAAGTATGAGTACTTACAAAGGAAGACGTAAATAAAAGTTTCAAACGTTTCCATGCAACACTTCCCATTCTCCAGCCACATGATCAGTGAGCAGAACTGATTCACCTCAAAGCTTCTGTCATGCTTACCTGAAAAATCTCTGAATGTTTTTCACAGAGTAATTATGAACATTTGATGTCAGAACAAAAGAAAAAAAGGTTCAAGTCCTTGTTGAAAAAGAGGTTTGTGTCTGAAGCATCATAGGATATTGTAAATATATTATATTCTCTATGTTTTTCCTTGTGTGTTTACTAAATTGAAAAAACTGCATGTTATTACCAACTTTCATATATTGTATGAAGCCCCAGAAAAAAAGGCATTCAGATGTTAAGGCAGAAAAAGTTCAATGCTTAGAATGGGAGTTAATTCAAAGGCTACAATATCTGAAAAAACACATTTATGCAAAATTTCTGTGTTTTACTGTATTAATAATATAAACATTAAGCAAATCTCAGATGCTTTCTTATGTGTTGACAAAAATAAATTTAACTAGTACCAAAGGCAACAAAAAATAAAGACACAATAGCTACAGATTAGCATTTGATGTGCTCTCTGCATTGCATCCATCACTTCTGCTATGCCAGTGATGTGTGATAGGATGTCCTTTCTCAAAATACAGTATGCAGTCTGATTCTATGCTACACTAGAACTTCAGCTAGAATTATTTAATTTATTACACAATAAAGACCATTAATAGTAACAGCAATCTACAGCATTAAGTAATCTGTGAAACCCCTGCTGAAACAAGTTGTATATTCAAATAAGCATAAGACTTCTTTCATCAAAAAGACATACATTAGATTGGACTTCCTTAATGTCACTTGTTGTAGACAAAATGCTTCTTCATTCCTTTCACTGACCACACTAAATAGAAATACAATTAGACATTGTGTACTTTTACTTCACTTGATGCTTCAATTTAAAATCTGAATTCCTTGAGTACACAACAAAAGAACTGCATTGCTGAAATACTTCAGGAGGGCGTTGTATAACCAAATAATTAATGTTCTGTCTGAAGAAGAACACTCAAAATGCAAATGTGTTCATTATATCCATTTCGGATTATGTGTGCCCAAACATTTTAGTAGTGACTCAGCAGCATGGTGCACTCTATGACTCTACATTCTTACTAGAATGAGGTGTAGCTGTCCCTGTAAGTTTTGTTCCAGAACAGACCATCATCAAACTATATTCAAATTCCCATGTTCCCCTCCAAAAATATGACAGACATGCAACTACAAAAATATTGGCATCTTTGCACTTTTTTCAAATAATAAAACAATCTCTTCAGAAAACTGTAAAAATGAAAAACGCATTGTTATCAACCTCTGCATTTTTTGGTTGTAGTAGAATAACACAAAGAAATTCTGGAAAAAATACTTAATTACCTTACCCCATGCATGGTAAAAGTGACTAGACAAAATTATTGGCACTTTTTAGAAGCTGTAAGACTTATTTGGATTTGAAGCAGATGATTCCCTTAGATTGGACAAGAGATGAGTGGAAAAGCAGATGCAGATGTCATTGGTATTTGGCAAGTATTTAAGAAAGAAGCCATCTTAAGGACCTGTGAAGTATTTGTTTCTCAGACTAAGCACTTCAATGTCCTTCTCCTGTTATGCAGTTGCCCATTTGGGCCTTCCTTCCCTTTTTTCTATCCTGGTTAGATCAAGGTCACCCTCTTCTCTCAAAACAGTATAAGACATCTTTGAATGCAATTTTCAGTTTCTTTGCAGTCTGTCACAAGTAATAACTTTCATTCTGCCAAAACACACACAAACATAACAATAGACTGACATGTTTCGTGAGAAAGCTGTTTTAGTTTGGTCATTTTTGGAGCCAGAACTAAACTTTAGCAATGCCAGTACCTTGTAACCCAAGTGAACAGAATAACAGGTTTCAGCGGTGCTAATTAAATTACAAAGGTTTTTCCAATAACCATTTAGTGTTAACATGTGACTAATTAAGGATAAGCTAAAGGAGTTGATCATTTGGACACAGCAGCAATTGCTGCTGAAAATGGGAGTTTATATTAATGGTTTTCTGATAAAAAAGGAATCAATTTCTATCAAAACATGGAGATTTCTGAATGATTTCCAACTATTGAATGCTAGTTTATATTGCACAAGGTAGGCTTTGAACTTCAGCAATTCCCAGACACGAAATCAAATATGACTCAGTTGTGGTGCGTGACCAGGAAAGCTGCAAAGCCACTTGCAAAGGGCAATGCTGTCGATCTCTACTTTTCTATTCATTATAATGAAATGGAGAAAAGCTCCTACTGCTTACATTCAGATTTGTGGATATGTAGCAAGAGATGACGTTCAGGGGTCTCAGTGCAATTTGAGTAAATTAGATTGAATTTTTGTTACCTCTAAACAAAATGGACACCAGCTATTTGCATAGATTTTCATGAAGCCAGCTTCATGGGCTGAGACTGGTTTAGTGTCCCAATTGATGTACATTGTGTGAATCAACAATCCTTATAATTAACTTTACGTAGGCATATTATTATTAGAATGATACAGTATGTTTGAAGAGTCTGCAGTCTGTTCTCGTCTGTCTTTGACTTAGCAGTCAAAACTTTAATTTTTTTTATTAACATTATTTAGTATTCTCTGCCCAGGACTCAAGGGTAGACTCAAGACTTGATTTACTGTTGCTTAAAGGTGTCTACAGGTATACGCTAGTGCACTCTTCACAACACATCAGACTATGCACATTATTTCAGGGTAAAGAACAATGGTCACCTAAGGATATTCAGAGGCTACTGGTGCATAGTGAATGCTGCAGTTGTTTACTACTTACACATTGTGAATGCTCCATTCCTTGGGATTATTATTGGAGATGAATTTATAAAGCTATAATTGAAGAGGCATGTCAGCAGTTAGATAATGTTAGTGATGTTTCTGTTGCTACAAACAATATAGACATGTTCAGAATGGTATGGCTAGAAAGGTGACAGCAAACTGGCAATATTCCAAGGATCATGACAGGCATTCCTGGTGTCAACCCATATGTGAATGGCATTCTTATTCCAGAACAAAATATTATTTCAGCATTCACTGTTGATGCTTATTTTAGCCCATAAAAGGAAAAAAATGATTTTTTTATGTTAACTACTGGTTCTGAAACAATGCACACAGAGCTGTGTTATACAACTATGAGTTATGCTACAGATCTCTGGAATGTCAGTGCTTTGCTTACTTACCTGTGTTCAACCCTGGAGAAGACCTCTAAAGGTTCAGTTGTAGAAACCACGTATCAATGTAGGTTCAGCTGTTTTTGTGAATGTAACGGAACACTAGGATAGGTGTGGAGGGCTAAGATGAGGCTTACATCTCCATTACTAAAACCTGTTATGTGTTTGCAGTGTGCTGTGGTGGACTCATTTGGAGGGTAAGATTTGGTAAGGGAAGGAAGTCCTGTCTATGCTACCTGCACACTGTTCCAATGCAGAACCTGGCAAAGAGTTGTGTGTTAACTGGGCTCAGACATGCAAGCAGAGGTGGAAACAAAAGCTGTAATATTGCTAGGAACATTTGCCATGAAGGCACCACTTCACTTACAGCATCAGACCATTATAATAATAATAAAAATAATAATTGACTGCATTTATATAGAGCTTTCCAAATTAAGGACTTAGACAGGGGGAAACCCTTTAACCTCTGCTAATGTATAGCATCCACCTAAATCATACATGTCAAATTCAAGGCCCACAAGCTGGATTTGGCCAGAATTACAATTGTATTCAGCCCACGATATTATAGCTTATGTCATCAGAGCTGGCCCACCAGTATATATAACACACACCACTAAAACTACAAATCCCAGAATGCACTGGAATAGCTAGTGCATTTAACTTTCAATCATGGCCTGCAAGTGCCAGCTCTCCATGTCCCTCTGCCCCTCATCAGTCACCTCTTGAACTAACCTGGAGTCATATTTAAGCTAGCCACTGAAAATGGCTAATCGCAAGGTGGACTCTGAAAACAGAAGTTTTAATGTACTATCTAATCTGAAATGTATCCTTGCTTTGTTCATAAAGTGCAGTACTGTATATAAAATATTTATTGATATCTTTACTCTTCTCTGCTTTCCTTTTCCATTTTTTTCTCTGGTAGCCATCACCACCTGTATGAAATCCTCTGGGATGAAGCCTAAAAAAACAATAGGGAATGACTTATGAACATTTATGTTAGGTAGAATTTCCAGAGAGGGCTGATGATCTTTTGGCCTTGGAATTCATGCAGGTTTTGTTTTTTTCTCCGGTCTTATGGAAATTTTGATATCTGACCTTGTCATCTGACTCATCTTTAACTCTTTGAGGGCTGAATTATATTTCCAAAAAATCTTAAGTTTTCTGCAAAGCACACAAAGCAATGGTTTCACACATAAATCAACATAAAACGTCTGTTGCTATGTGCTGTTGTTGGCGCATGTTCGGCATCACAGCAGGAGGGCGACGGTAGTGGTCTCAATGTGACACAATCTGGTTTGTACTACTTGTCATCAAAAGTGGTGGTCCTCCCAGGCGAATGCTGCTGTAGGGGACCGATCAGAATGCCGGCACCTCAGTTTCGTTTTTGATATCCATCTCCAGATCACTTACATCAAACTTGGAGTCTGACAAGTAAGAGTCCTATTCAACGAAATTATGTAAAACGTCCATGGAGTATTTTGCTTTGCATATTCGCTTTGGACTCTCGCTAGATGTCGATGCCATTTTAGAGGTTGTTTGCTCTTCACTACTCCTGCATGCGTAGGGAATCGAGGTTAAATCAGCAAAACTATGTAACTTTCCTTCTAGCAAAGAGAGTCAAACTAAAACATAAGGGCGAGTTTTGTCATAGTTTACAGCTGATTACTGTCCTCTACCCCTGAATTTTGACAAAAGTCGACATCAGCCCTGAAAGAGTTAAAGACTTAGAACACAGAGCTATATATTGTACAAGGAATCTGCTTTTCTACTATTTATCTATCTATGTTATGTAAGCCTGTATTGATATATCTTTGTTATTTATTCATTATTATGTTTAACTAATTTTATTTCTTTTCTTGACACTATTTCTTTAACATTTTGTAAAGCACTTTGAGCTTCATCCTGTGTATGAAAATGTACTATAAAATAAATGTTATCTACAAACCTGTCCTGAACTATGGTTCGGCAGCAATAATATTTCTGCTGTTTCAAGCACAAACATCATTTGACTTTGATGTTTACACCTCTTCACTTTTTGAAAGATGGTTCCATATTCATAGTGTAACTAAACAAGAAGGATGAGTCTAATGAGAATGTAAACATTTTTCAAAACAGGCATATACAGTGCATCCGGAAAGTATTCACAGCGCATCACTTTTTCCACATTTTGTTATGTTACAGCCTTATTCCAAAATTGATTAAATTCATTTTTTTCCTCAGAATTCTACACACAACACCCCATAATGACAACATGAAAAAAGTTTACTTGAGGTGTTTGTAAATTTATTAAAAATAAAAAAACTGAGAAATCACATATACATAAGAAGTATTCACAGCCTTTGCTCAATACTTTGTCGATGCACCTTTGGCATCAATTACAGCCTCAAGTCTTTTTGAATATGATGTCACAAGCTTGGCACACCTATCCTTGGCCAGTTTCACCCATTCCTCTTTGCAGCATCTCTCAAGTTTCATCAGGCTGGATGGGAAGCGTCAGTGCACAGCCATTTTAAGATCTCTCCAGAGATGTTCAATCGGATTCAAGTCTGGGCTCTGGCTGGGCCACTCAAGGACATTCACAAAGTTGTCCTGAAGCCACTCCTTTGATATCTTGGCTGTGTGCTTTGGGTCGTTGTCCTGCTGAAAGAGGAACTGTCGCACCAGTCTAAGGTCAAGAGCGCTCTAGAGCAGGTTTTCATCCAGGATGTTTCTGTACATTGCTGCAGTCATCTTTCCCTTCATCCTGACTAGTCTCCCAGTTCCTGCCGCTGAAAAATATCCCCACAGCATGATGCTGCCACCACCAGGCTTCACTGTAGGGATGGTATTGGCCTGGTGATGAGCGGTGCCTGATTTCCTCCAAACGTGACGCTTGGCATTCACACCAAAGAGTTCAATCTTTGTCTCATCAGACCAGAGAATTTTGTTTCTCATGGTCTGAGAGTCCTTCAGGTGCCTTTTGGCAAACTCCAGGCGGGCTGCCATGTGCCTTTTACTAAGGAGTGGCTTCCATTTGGCCACTCTACCATACAGGCCTGATTGGTGGATTGCTGCAGAGATGGTTGTCCTTCTGGAAGGTTCTCCTCTCTCCACAGAGGACCTCTGGAGCTCTGACAGAGTGACCATTGGGTTCTTGGTCACCTCCCTGACTAAGGCCCTTCTCCCCCGATCGCTCAGTTTAGATGGCCAGCCAGCTCTAGGAAGAGTCCTGGTGGTTTCGAACTTCTTCCACTTACGGATGATGGAGGCCACTGTGCTCATTGGGACCTTCAAAGCAGCAGAAATTTTTCTGTAACCTTCCCCAGATTTGTGCCTCGAGACAATCCTGTCTTGGAGGTCTACAGACAATTCCTTTGACTTCATGCTTGGTTTGTGCTCTGACATGAACTGTGGGACCTTATATAGACAGGTGTGTGCCTTTCCAAATGATGTCCAATCAACTGAATTTACCACAGGTGGACTCCAATGAAGCTGCAGAAACATCTCAATGATGATCAGGGGAAACAGGATGCACCTGAGCTCAATTTTGAGCTTCATGGCAAAGGCTGTGAATACTTATGTACATGTACTTTCTCAATTTTTTTATTTTTAATAAATTTGCAAAAATCTCAAGTAAACTTTTTTCACGTTGTCATTATGGGGTGTTCTGTGTAGAATTCTGAGGAAAAAAATGAATTTAATCCATTTTGGAATAAGGCTGTAACATAACAAAATGTGGAAAAAGTGATGCACTGTATTTCCCCACAGCTTCTATTGGGACACCTACACACAATGAAACGCTCACACCCTCACTCCCTCCGAACCTAAATGGCTCCATGTGCGTGACAGGAACCACACAAGAGAGCAGCACAAAAGTCACAAAACACACCAAAGCAGCAATCACACACTGGACTGTTTGCTAAAGGGTCAGTGCACTTCTGTTCAAGTATTTCAAAGCACTCTATTTCCGATTATATATGGGATCCTTATATATTTGTCTGCTTTTTCTCAAAAATCACAATTATCACTATAGCTTGTTGAGGACAAACATATTTCCAAACGTGTAAAAGCCTGATAGGATAAAACTCCGTCTTGTCCAGCAGCAGCAGGTCTAATTCCTGTGATGGTGGTGAGCACCTCATGGTAAATTGTGTGTTTGATTTGTGTGTGCAGTCCTAAATAAGCAGGTAAGTATCGCTTACCACAGAAATTGAGGTTCAGAATCAAAAAGCACATTGGCTATCAAACAGGCAAAGGTCAGGAGAAGTCATAACAAAAAGAAGAGCTGCACTGCATTCAAATTTTACTTAACCTTTTCAAAGTAAAAAAAGACAAGTCAGTCCAGTTCACCAAGTACCTTTCTGTAATCTATCAAAGTGCTGCACTAAGCAAGTAAAAAATTATAATTATACCCTCTTTTAATTTTAAGCTGAATGAATGAATGCTACATTCATTGTTTTTTTAACAGCAACTAAGTATGCCATGATTGCTCATATTCAGAAAGGAAAACAAGAAATAAGACCAAATATTTATCTACAATCCGCTGGTGACAGGGTGTGTTGAGTGTCATATTGATTCATTAAATGCCAGCATCACCTGGACTGCCTCAGGGCACCAATTAATCTTTCATAGAATACAAACACCTGGACTCCATTTCCCAGAATACACCGCATCTCAGCTCTGCCAGATCTACTCTTGCCTGGAGTATAAATATTTACATCTAAAACACTATTGATGAAAATGATTAATTCATCTGTCTGGCAATGAAAGTAAAGACAGCTGTCGTTCCACACTTTTATTACAATTTCTTTTGTAATCACAATATTAAAAAATAACATATCAAGTTTTGGGTGGACACATGTGGTGACAATCTGACCTTTAATAAGAGGAGCCAAGGGCAATCATATTAAACTTTTATAAACCTCACAAGCTTAAATGGTTTTAATACTTAAACAAGTAAAAATTGTAAACATAACTTTAACCTGAAATAGTGAAAAGTGTGCTCAAACACTACTTAACGTATATGAAGATTGACACACAAAACTAGATGCAGGTAACACAGCATTGAATTTAAATCCACACAGAAAATACATGTCATTATTATTACGTTACTGTACAGAAAATGCAACGTTGATACACGCAAAGTGGGAGTAATAATAAAACAATCAATGGTACCAAATGCATTTGCTAATTGTATGCACACATTGTTAATCATCCACTTACTCAGCATGGAATGCAAACAGAACTGAATGAAGCAGCAGTGCACCCCAAATTCACATAATGAAAATACCCCTCTCCGTAAAATTTTAGTTGTTACCATGCACAATTTGAAGTTTCACCTTCCCACTTCCATTTGTTAATGTGAGTTTCTGGCCTCAGTATTAAAAGAAACATGAGCTTGATGTTGATTTATTAAAGAAAAACTGTATTTTTCCATGAAAATAAAGCACAAACTAAACATATTAAAGGTCACAAAAATGCTATTTGTGACTGAGCAGGTTATATTTATTTTTTATGCAACTAATCTGAGGGCGAAAGGTCAGCATTACATCCCAGCTCATAGAATTCAGGAAGCATTGTATTCTATGAATTGTCTAACGTAACATTCCTGACACAGAACTTAGTTTTTCCACCTGTACCCATCATACGATTAAGTACATGCATTCAGCAGAATTTCATCTTGTTGAACTTCACAACAAGCTCATCCATCCTATTCATCTAGGTTGTCCCAAATAACATCAAGCTAAGATTTGAAGGAACCTAAAGTCCAACTCTCCACCACACTATTTGACAATTTATTTCAACATTTCTGTGAAATCTGCCCTTAACAAGTTTTCAGCAATGTCACCCTGTTCTTGATGAAGAATCTATTTTAAAATAACTACTCTGATGTACTGTACTGTGTTAATTCCATTTATAATTTTAAAGACTGTACTTATGTCTTCTCTTAAACTCCATTAGTTTAAACTGAAAAGGTTCAACACCTTCAATCCCTCCTCATAGCTCATGCCTCTTAGTTCCAGAATCAGTTTAGCTGCTCTTCTCTGGACTTTGTCTAATGCTATTCTGTTTTTTTTTTTGTAATATGGAAACCAAAACTGAACACAGTACTCCAAGTGAGGCCTCGTTAGTGCATTATATGACTTAAGCATAACCTCTCTTGTCTTGTACTCCACATATTGTGACATATAACCTAACATTGTGTTAACCTTTTTGATCACTAGACAGCAATGAGTCCATTATAACAGTTTGCTCCATCTTATGAGACGTACTTTAAAGTTTCAAACCTCTCATTGAAACCTAACATTTCTACTTCCTTTGTAACACTTTAAATTTACTAACATTAAATTTAATCTGCCACAAAAATGCCCAAACCTGTATGCTATCCAAACCTTTCTGTAACAATTTAGCTAATTCTACATTATCTCTCCTTCCACCTAGTTTGGTATAATTTGCAAATGTAATCAACTTATTGATTATATAGCATTTAAGCATTTCACTCTTATAGTGCTCCTGTGTAGTATAATTATCTCCTGTACCGTCATCAGTCCACACCTTGAACCTGTCCCAGTCATTCAATACATAAGACATAATGTTCCTCCGGATATCAAGAGTGAGCCTGATATGGCCGTGCAATATGTAACAAAGAGAATAGAAAAGGTAGGTGCCATCTCTGGGCATGGAAACCACTCAGTAAGTGACAGTTCTTTGATCGATAGTGATCACCTCGATAGACATGGTAATGGGGGTTGGAATGATAAAGGAAATGGGTACCTGAGCAATGTAAAGTAAGTCTAAAATACCTATACAATAACTATAAT
>JANRMT010062813.1:112040142-112060933 GCA_026402145.1 Polypterus bichir lapradei | reverse complement strand
ACACTGAATCCTCCAGGCACTACTTACAAAAGGTTACATTGACAATCGTGTTACGTTATTTTTAAAATGTTTAATTTTCTTAGCACAAGCACAGCTGAGAAGCTTCGATGCATGTGCTCCATAACGCGTTAAAAAATAATGCATTTAATCACACTTTGCATTACAATCAAAGGGGAACTTTTGTCAATGCATGATTTCCTGGTACACCGATTACATTGATCAGCGCATCCCAATTCATTTTAGCCTCGCACCACCTTGGTTTGAGAAGAAGTATGAAAAAATATGAGGTTAACGCACAAAAACAGATCACCAATTCAAGCTTTATGAATAATCGATTCGCCATCAATAATTGTTTTGGTAAAGCCATACTCAGTGTAATCCTCCTTCCATTTTATAATTTTTCCGCCACTAGCCATGATTAAATGAACGGTAAAAAAGTAAGAGCGAAGCGAGGGTGACTTATTTAGGCAGGCATGTATATGACAGCAACACTCATGACAATCATGTTACGTTATTATTAAAATGTTTCCTTTTCTTTTTCATTACTTCTTTAACACACTACTTCTCCGCTGCGAGGCGCGGGTATTTTGTATATGAATGACCTCCAAAGAGCGCGGAGACTTTTGATCATGTGAACGTGTCTGCAAAAACTGGCGTCTCCTGCCCAGCAAAAGTCGAGCAGCCGGCGCGTGCGCATAGCTGTGCCGGCCTTTCAGACGCTGACTGCGCTTCTGCGGCAAAATAATATTAAGGCGCTTCGCACTTTATTTTGCACGTATACGATTATGAGGTCGTCAGCTCGGATTATGAAGACACGCACAGGAGTGAAGGACTGACAGTGCCATCACAGCCGATTAATAGCTGGGACGTCTCACCAGTCTGCGCAAGACCCACCGCGACTGTCCCCAAAAGGCGCTCATATCGTCAGCGAACACGTCTCTCTATACCAGTGGTGGCGAACCTATGGCACGCGTGCCAAAGGGGGCACTCAGAGCCCTCTTTGTGGGCACGCGCGCCTTCAACCCAGCACAGAGTTCGTTACTATAAAGCCAGAGGGATGCGGGACCGGGCTGCTCCCCTTCTTCACGTGCGCCGGAGGACTTTTCTCACATCACCCGCCCCTCTGCCCAGCAGCCCAATGGGAGCGCTTCCACCCTCTCCTGTCTGGGGTAAGGCGGGCGGCTCACATGCGGCGTGAGGGTGCGGCACGGACTGCAGCCTGTTGAGTCTGTGATTCCCGTGGTGGGGTTGGAGGGGATGTGGTATAGCTGGTCCACAGCTCAAAATTGAAAAGGCCAGTTTTAATAGATAATCGCCGCACTCGCGGCTTAAAGGGGGTTATGGTAGAGTGGCCGGAGCGGTTTCCGGGAGCTTTGTGATGCGGGCAGTCCTCGCTTAAGCGCACAGGTGAGGAGTCGTCCGAATCTGTAATTGTTGCCGGGAGATGCTAATCGCCACACCTGATCCACGACCCCGTAATACAGAAGAGAAACGTGAGGTGGATGGAAAGGGGATAAAGAAAGAGAGAGATAGATAGAGAGAGAGAGAGAGAGAGCGCGCACACGGGAAAGGGAATGGAAATGGAAACGGGGGTTAATGGGAAAGACCTGCGTGAAACACTTGAGAAGATAGAAGGGATGACAAAGGACAGCACAGTTACTTCTGAAAATGGAATCCTTAAAGTGTGGAATTCTCTGCCAAATAATTTTAAGTCAATGAAGGCACTTGGGATTGCTTTCCTTACTTTGTTTGGAACATCTTATGGTTGTGAGCAGCTGTTTTCATGCTTTGAATTATATCAGCGTTTCTCAACCTTTAAGTACTTGCGACCCAAGTTTTCATAACAGTTTTAAATGCGACCCCCAAACGTTTTTTGAAACCCTAATAAAATGTATTCCTATATTTTTTGCTGCCAATACACCGCTACAAGTTTAAAATTTCCCTACGAATACCGAACTTACGCCACATATGGCAACATTCGTGCCCCCTTTTTTGTTACTTTGCGCGGCCCACAGTTTGAGAACTGCTGAATTCTATCAAATCTGACACCAGAAACAGACTAACAGATGACCTGAGTGCTGCATGTGTTGCTCTCAAACTTACAAAGTGTGAGCCAAGGTTAAACAAATTATCAGCATGCATACAACAGCAAAAATCACATTAATTGTTCAAAACCATACCGAATGCAGACTTTTACCTTTCAATAAAAAGTTGTTTGTATCATTGAAAGCTCTGTTATTATGTTTTTCTTTTAAGACAAAAGATGTTAATATATGAGTTGTTTTCAGGTTAAACCTGTCAGTATTCAGGTTAAATTGCCGTGTTGGCACTTTGTGATAAATAAGTGAGTTTTAGGTTGCAGTTTGGGCACTCGGTTTCTAAAAGGTTCGCCATCACTGCTCTATACTATATAAAAGAAAAAGGCAACTTTCCTTTCTTTACACCTTTTTTCCTTTTATCCCAAACCAAAGCCTTTCTCTCTTAACACTGCAGAGGACACAAAACTAATTTTCTTTAATTGCTGGTAAGGCACATTACCAGAGGCAGAAATTTGGACTTTCACATAGAAAATGTAATTTCTATACCACAGCCGTCGTGTAGCGCCTTTCAAAAGGGATCTACTACCGAGAGATGATCCATATACATTTTAGCTGCTGTTAGTACTACTTACCTCTTCTGTTATACCGTCTTTAAAATGTAGTTTACCCGCAACCACTCCAGTAGTGCTCAATGTAACTTTACTTCTTAAAACGTTAATGTTTTACTGTTTAATAACTTATAGACTACATTTTATTATTTTTCCCTTGCACTCAGTGATCAAAGCTATACACACACATATAGACACATACATACATATATATATACACATATATTTATATATACCTGTGTGTATGTTTGTATGTATGTGTATACACACACACACACACACACACATACATACATACATACATACATACATACATACATACATACATACACACACACAAATTTTATATATGTGTGTGTCTGTGTATGTATGTATGTAAATGTGTGTATATATGATGTAGATAGGTATGCATTTATATATATGTATATGTAGATATGTATATAGATATGTATTTTGCTATATATATATATATATATATATATATATATATATACACAACAATTACATTAACAATCATGTTACGTTATTTTTAAAATTTTTCCTTTTCTTTTTCATACCTTCTTTAACACACTACTTCTCCGCTGCGAAGCGCGGGTATTCTGCTAGTCTACATATACACACATACATATACATACACACACATATATATAAACATATATATACATACTGTACATATCTACATATACACACACACACACACACACACACACACACACAACTATCGTATATGTTGAAGTTCTATTTAAATTTTAAATAGAAGGAATTTTTATTTAGTCGACAGAATATTATTCCGGAATAAATCAACTCAAACCTTAAATAACTTATAATATTTTGCTCTCCATAAAAATATATCCTGTCTAAATTATACAAGTTAGAAATAAAGTAAATGTTAAATGAACAAACATTCAAATTTCTTTACTCTTATGTAATTTTATATAAGAATTTAACTTAAATTTTAAATATCCCAAAAGATTTTGCTCTCAATAAAAATATATCCTGTCAAAATTATACAAATTCAAATATGAACATGGTGCATAACAAAACCTGGAAACATAAATAAAATTTGTTCTTTTCAGCAATAACAAATCAAATCATTCAGTTTATGAACAAAGTGCGTATTTGGGAACACTGTAGTGTCGACTTGGTTCAACATTACTTGGCAACAGGGAAAGTGGGGCAAGTTGCACTGGTGCATTTGTGTCTCCCATAGAAGTAGCTTCACTTGAAATCACTTTGTGATTTTGCACGGGTAAAAACGTCTGCTGAAGTGTCAGATTCTTCTTAAACTCTTCTGCTTTCTGTATCTTGTGCATTGCATTCAGGTCTTTCAGGTTATCCTGATGTTTTGTCTCATAGTGCCGTTTTAGATTAAATTCTGTAATTACACCCACATTTGCTCCAGAAATGAGACACACGGGTTTACCGGCAATGTCAGTAAACATATACTCAGCCTCCCATCGGTTTTTAAAGGCTCTATGTTCAGAATCACCTTTTCTCTTCGGCATCGTGTGGGCTAGCTTCGCAATAACTTGCAGCATCATAAGCTAGACTTGATTAACGCAGTAAGTGTTCGGCAAGGCAGCTGAAGCGCTGCATTATGGGATCTGTAGTTTATTGTATTACCAGCGCTTCATATCCCCGGGCCATTAATAACAATAATACAGTATATAAAATGATCTCGCGGGCTGGATATAATTACACGCCGGGCCGGATGTGGCCTGCGGGCCTTGAGTTTGACACATATGGACTAAATAGAACTTGAAAAGATATATTTTTTCAAATGTGATCGCGCAATTCAGATAGAGTTGACGCGCACTACGGTACATCGAGCCCGCGTACTATTGTGGTTTTGCCTGCGTGCCTCAATAAGTCATCCTCCCCTCGCTCTTACTTTTTTACCGTTCATCTAATGAATACACTGAGTATGGCTTTACCAAAACAATCATTGATGGCGAATTAAGTATCCATTATTCGAGTATGTAGATCGGGGTATATATATACATATATATATACCCGCGTATCGCAGCGGAGAAGTAGTGTGTTAAAGAAGCTATGAAAAAGAAAAGGGAACATTTTAAAAATAACGTAACATGACTGTCAATATACAGTAATTGTTTTGTGAGTGTTACTGAGTGTTGCTGTGATCAAGGATTTAATTATCATTATTTCTTTCAATCAGGTTCGTATTTGTAGGATGTGTTGTGTTCAAGTTACATTGCGTGTTTGTCAATCGTTGTAAAGATGACAGGTTTCATTCATCGATTCGTTTCTTACTGCATCAATAAACAGCTCGTCTTCTTCTTTATCTGAGACCTGACACACTGCATGCACGGGTTTTTTTTTTTACACTGTCTTCCTTTAGCAGGACATTGACTTTTTCCACCGTGTGCTTTGTTTCCGCAGCAGCTGCACTTATGAATATTCTTGTATGTATCAGACGCTTCATATTTTTTTGCTGCCTTTTCAATTGTGTAATTCGGTTTCTGTTCAGCGCTCTTTGGAACTGTTGCTTTTTGTCTGTGCACTGCGTCAGTTCACGTGAGCCGCTCGGTGTACATGCATCGAAGTTTCCCAGCTGTGCTGGTGCCATGTCGTGCTATGTCCATGGCTGTATTTAATGTTACCAAAGTCCTGGCACTTAAAACTTTCTCTCGCAGTTTCGCTGAGTTTGTGCCAAACACCACCCTGACCATCTCATCTTCCTCTGCATAAGCACCGTCCTTCACCCGTGAATATTTAGTGGCAGTTTGCTATTGGATTGCCGCTGACGGACGGCCTTATATGGGCAGGCACTAAATTACAAACGCCAGCGGCAGCCTGTCTATGAACTTAATTTAAAGTTTAGGTTTACATCGTGCTTTGTTTCCGAAGTAGCAGAACTCATGAATATGGTTGTATATATCACTCGCTCGCTTCTTATTGTTTCGCTGCCTTCTCAATTATATAATGCATGTTTTCATCAGCGCTTTTTGGGGCTCTTCCTGGTTTTCTACGTACTGCGTGATTACGTAAGAGGCGTGATGATGTCACACGAAACTCCGCCCCCACGGCTTTCAAGCTCATCTCCATTACAGTAAATGGAGAAAAAGAGCTTCCAGTTATGACCATTACGCGTAGAATTTCGAAATGAAACCTGACCAACTTTTGTAAGGAAGCTGTAAGGAATGAACCTGCCAAATTTCAGCCTTCCACCCACACGGGAAGTTGGAGAATTAGTGATGAGTCAGTCAGTGAGTGAGTGAGTGAGTGAGTGAGTGAGTGAGTGAGTGAGTGAGGGCTTTGCCTTTTATTAGTATAGAAGATTATATCAGTACAAGAATATTATTACTTTTGACCCTAATCTTATTGAGTTCAATACATGGGCATTAAAAACATCTTTCTTCTCCAATATGAAGAGTCCAACTCCTATAGGACTATTAAATTGTCTATTAAACTCCCAAGCAAGGTTCCTCTCATCTATCACCTTCATGTGAGGCCTGGACAGCACAGAAATTATGAGGCATCAGACAATATGTCAATGGCACAGTCATAGGGATATTGTGGGGCTCACTCCAGGGATCTCTGTTTACTTAATAAAATTCACTAGTGAGTCATATTCTTGTGGGAAAATCCCTGTAACAGGGAAGTAAGTGTGGAAAAAAATCAATGATAGAAAAATCCTCTGACAGCATGACCCCAGTTACTGTATATGCTCAAAATGTGTAAAACATATTTTTTTTTACTAATATATTATTAAACAGTTAACTTGCAGAATATTCTAACTTTCTGATCTGAACACAGGGGTGAATGAGGGGAAGAGCTGGGTCTTTTCAATTCAAAAGTTATTCTTCAAAAATTGACCACCACTACAAAGTACATGGGGTAAGTAAAATAATAATAAAAAAATGGATTGATTATTCCTATAATCCCAGATTTGGACAAAGGAATATTTCTTCTGTTAAAGTTTTGACAGCACCTGATTAAATGCCCCAATTCACCACAACAGAAGCATAATTCATTCCCATTCATCTTTTACATTCACTGGAACTTAAACCTGCATTTTCAGGTATCACAGCGTTGCAGTTCTCATTATTAGTGATAGTGATTTGTTCCTCTGAGTTTAATGTGAATTTCAGTACTGAGTTGACTGCCTCCTCAAAAATGAGAACAGACTGCTTCCCTATGGATTGCAACTGCTGAGATACCTCAGGCATATGTTCCATTTTTTGGTAACTGTTTACTGATCCTAGCTTTTATGGAGGAAGTGATTGAGGCAGGCTTTAAAGAAACTTGAAGGCAAGAAAAAATAAATTGGAGTACATAAACTCATAGTCATGGTAAAGGCAGAAGTTAAAACACAAAGGCAGCCATAGACTATTTTGTAAGTTATCATTTTTAAAATTTTCATCAGCTTTTTTTAGGCATTCTGTGTCCTTCACATCAAGAACTGTCAATTTCAATTGCTAGGTCTTTCTTTATTAATTCATTGCCAGGCAACACCACTAAAAGTTACTGTACACAAAAGAGTATGGCATCAGAACACTAGGTTTATTGTATTGGGACTGTTTAAGATCATATTCTAGGTTTAATGTATTTGGAGTGTACTTTAAGATATCTTAATTTTAACCTTTTCTACACCACTTATGGAGTGTTTGTTTTGCTCTGGGCATGCACTATCTTTTGGCATGTCAGAGGACTGGAACTTCCTGAAGTTTGGTCTGTCTCACTCAGGGAGGCAAAATAGGGGATGTTGGGGGTGAGAGAAAGAGAGCATTGCTTTTTCTTATTTATCCTTTCTACCCCTTTAATGTAAGTGCCAACATAACAATAGGTTTCATAGCCGTAACACCTGGCAATAATATGAAATCTTGGTCAAAGCTATCATATGTAATAATGCACCACCTTAACCTAAGACAACAAAGGTTCAAAAGCAATGATTTTATGCCCTAATAGTGAACTTTGTGAGCTGGAATGTGAAAGGCCTCAATCATGAATTAAAGAGAATTAAAGAATTAATGAGAAAGAAAGTATTCTCTTTAACAGGTTTAAATGATAAGATAGTATTTTTACAGGAGACTCACTTAATAAGTAAGGACCAGTTTCAGCTGAAAAGGGAGTGGATTGGCCATATTTTTTACTCCAGCCATACAAAGAAAACTAGGGGTGTGGGAATCTTAACACACAAAACTATTCAATTTTTAGTGTTAGACATAATATCTGATCCATAAAGGGTGATATGTCATGGTGATGGGCAGTTTATTTAATATTAAAGTGATTCTGATAAAAATCTATGCAACCTAATGTGAATGATAGAGATTTCATTCAAAATGTATTCACATCTATTCCTAAAGTGAACACTCATAAAATTAAAATGGATGGAGACTTTAATTGTGTTTTAAATCCAAACCTGGATATATCTTCAACTACAGCTGTGATTACATCTAATTCTGCAAAAATAATTGCACAGTTTGTAATGGATCAGAACTTATTTGACCCATGGAGGTTTTTAAATCCTACCCTAAGAACATATTCTTTTCACAGGTTCATCTTTGTTACTCAAGAACTTATTGTTTCTTCAGAGACAATAATGTTTTGTCCATTGTCAAATCTTGTAACATCAGTGCTATTATTATCTCTGACAATGCCCCTCTGACCATGGAGCTTAAATCACTATGCCCTACACACTCATCTTGTAGCTGGCATCTTAACCCTCTATCATTAGCAGATGAGAACTGTACAGAATTCATATCTAGGCAAATTGATTCCTTTCTGGAGACAAATGCATCCTCAGAGGTTCTTGTGGGAATACTCTAGAAAACTCTGGAGGCATTTTTAAGTGGACAGATTATTTCATATCTTTCTCACAAAAATACAGTAAATTGGAAACCAAGAAGACATCTGAGTTAATCAGCGAAATTTCCAGAATAGATTTAGGATACGCCAGGTGTCCAAATGAGGTACTTTATAGGAAAAGAATTTAACCTCTTGATTACTAAAGCAAAGGAACAGCTTATCTTTATATTGTAACATCATTATTATGAACACAGAGAGAAGGCCAAGATTTTAGCCCAGAAAATCCACAAGCAGGAAGTCCGCAATGCAATAACAGCAATTACCAAAACAGATGGAGATAAAATCATTAACCATAAAAATATAACCCACACATTTAGAGAGTACTATTAGTCCTTATATTATACTCAGTTTAAAGAAGATAAGACACAATCTAATGATTTTTTTTATTCATTACAGATATCACAGCTAGATACTCTTAATGCATAGGAAATGGATAAACCTCTGACAGTGTCAAAACTACTAGACACCATAAGCTCACTTCAAAGTGGGAAAGTAGCTGGCCCAGATGGCTAAATTCTACCTCAAACTTTTTGTCAAACATTAATTACCATCATTCCAAAGAAAAATAAGGGCTTACTGTGCTGTGCATTATACAGACCAATCTCACTCCTCAAAAATGACATTAAGATACTCTCCAAAATTCTAGGTAGAAGGACTGAGAAAGTGCTTCCTTCTGTAATATCACAAGACCAAACCGGATTTATTAAAGGCAGACACTTAACTTCTAATCTTTGACGTTTGCTTAATATAATATATTCACCCATTAAATATAACATCCCAGAGATCTTACTATCTTTGGATGCAGAAATAGCATTTCATGTGGTTGAACAGGAATACCTATTCACCACATTGCACAAATTTGGGTTCAGCCCAAACATATGTACACAGATCAATCTACTCTATACTAGTCCAGAAGCTCCAGTGTGTTATAACAACATTATTTCAGACTACTTCACACTAGAATGTGGTACTTGACAAGGATGCTCCCTCTCACCAATACTCTTTGCAGTTGCCTTTGAACCATTGGCTGTTTACTTTTGAAATGCATTAGAGATAAAGGGGATTTTCAGAGAATTACTTGAAAAGAAAATATCACTACATGCAGATGATATGGTACTGTATATATCTGACCCAGAAACTTTCATGCCAGCAGTTCTAAAAGCACTACCAGATTTTCAAAAGATATCTGGTCTCAAAATCAATTTGAATAAAAGTGTGCTTTTTCCAATGACCTCTCTAGCACACAATATTAGACTGGACACCTTCCTATTTATCTTAGCAGATCAGTTTAAATGTCTAGGGGTAAATATCACAAGTAAATACTGTATAAATCTGTTTTTCAAGACAGATCACGGCTCCAGCAGACCCCCGTGACCCTGTGTTCGGATTCAGCGGGTTGGTAAATGGATGGATGGAAGATTTGTTAATGTATATGGGGATGCTTTGAAATAGATAAAAAAGCATGAGAAGGATGTTCATCTTAACAGTGTTGATTCTCTCTGCTAATGTGAAGTAGAGGTTGGAGGTTGGACCATCTGTCTCAGGATTTGAGTGGGGCTCAGGGCAAGATTAGTGGCCTGGAGACTTTTGTCCTAGATCAAGTGTTGATGGATTCTGCAGTAGGGAGGTAATGGCAGGGTGTAGCATTGAGGAAATTAAGTAGTCTCCTAACTAGCCTGAACAGTTCTAGATAATATTACTGGTACAGTCACTTGTCTCACAAGCAACCTCAATGTCACCCATGTCCCTCTCTTCTAAACTCCTGGCATAATAGCAAACCTTTCAAAGACCCTCCCTCTTTCTGCTTCCTTGTTCTTGACTTGTACCTAATGTACTCTTTGACCTTATCTCTCCTTGCACTTGTTTTTTTTTCCCACCAGCAAACTTTTTTTTTCCTTTCAAACAAGCTTACAGTAGTTAGGCCACATTCCACAAGAACATTTAGCTTGCAGCTGATGACCTATAATGTGCTTTCTATTTTGAATAATGTGCATGCCTTTTCAGTAACTTTAGATTTCATTGAGTGAAAACAATAGTTTTGTATGTTCCTTTACTAAAATACTAGACATGTATGAATGTATTTTTACGTATGTACAGTATATGTGAAGAGGGATTGTGCATTTGGTAGTGTTGGGTTTACTAATGCAAGTCCCCCCAAAAAGCATAGGGGTCTGGTTGGCCTACACCTTCACTCTCATTTTGAGATGGCTCTGCTTCTTCACTCTGCCATCCTGAGCTCAAATCCTGCTTGAGTATTGACTTTATGTGTTCTCCCTGTTGTTGTTTTTCTCCCCAGATTCCAGAGACATGCAGGTTGAGTTGTAAACATATAAACCTCTGTATGTATGTGTGTGTGACTTTGCCTTGTAATGGACTGGCTCCATCCTGAATTATTTCTAAGTCTGTGATATGCACAAGTACACTGTAACCCCACACTGGACATATGCCATTCTAGTGGGGTAGATGCCCACCCTAAACAGATTATGGAAGCTGCCATATCTATGTATGGTTGATATGCCTAATCAACCTTTCCATATGATATGGTCCTGCACCTCTTCCCCAGTCAAACCATTTTTCTTTAAATTTTATTTTATTTTATCCATCCACCTCCACTACAGCCTCCCTCACTTTCCCTGCCCTGTACTTCTATTTCCATTGTTCACTTGCTCAGATATTCATTGTCTCTCCTCATCACATATCCATACCACTTCAACTGACTTTCTTGTACTCTTCTTAGATGTGTATCTCATCATTTTTATAACTCCAAACATCCATCTCAGTCAGTCATTGTCCAACCTGCTATATCCTAACTACAGGGTCACAGGGGTCTGCTGGAGCCAATCCCAGCCAGTGCAGGGCGCAAGGCAGGGACAAATCCTGGGCAGGGCACCAGCCCACCACAGACATCCATCTCAACATTATCATTTCTGCCACATCCAGCTTCATCTCTTGCACTCCCTCATGCTTATGACTCAGCTCTACGCATCATTGCAGGTCTTACCATGGTCTTATAAACCTTACCAAGGAGGCAAACAAGTACCGGTAAGTACGTCTTGGTGCCATTCCCAATCCCAGAAAAATAGAAAAGGTTATAGTCAGGAAGGGCATCCAGCTGTAAACTTTAGCCAAAACCTTAATGATGGAATCAGTTTAACTTTGGAAAACTGCTGTATATACTGTATTTCTGTACTTAAAAGAAAGAATAGTGACATTAAAGCGTTGTTCATGATGTGTACACACACCTGAGACTCTAGTCTGATGGCTAAACAGCTGATTGTAGTCATAATCCTCTTAATTACTGTCTACACTTGACACTAGCCAAAAGTAAAGCTCCTTGTGGAACCTGTGAACAAAACATATAACTTGAGTCAATAGATTTTATTGTAATTGCTTTGTTGTCTGAATGTAATTGCTACACAGAGCATAAGTAATTGCTTCATTCTCTGAATTTAATTTCTACACAGAGTTTCGGATTAACAGATTAAACATGGGAGCGTGGCAGAGCAGGAGCATCTCAAACTGAAGTAAAATAGTGTTCCTGTAGTGAGCTTTCTCAGAACATGACTCCAGCAGACCTGATGTGCTGGACATTGTTGGACAGAGAAACTGAGAACATTGGGAAGGTGGCCAAGTTCGCCTATCTTTACAGACTGACAAATACGGGGGACAGCGAGCTCTCACGTGGCGACTCACATTTAATGAATGGGTGACAAAACTCAGTGGGTGCGGAGAAAGTCCGCCTACTGTACCTGTTGGCATAGGCGACCTTAGGGGCCTAGGACTGACCAACCCCACGCGGAGCCGATTACATCAAACGTTGTTACCGGTATGTGTGGACTGTATAAACTTGCACGCGAATTTAATAAAAATAATATTAACATGCACCGGATTTCCTCATTACACCATTCAGCTACATTTTTGCAAGATATCAAAATATAACGATATAATTTATTTAAAAAGTGCAATTCATAATTCATGAGAATACCACGACAGGGCGAAATGCGATGCGGTGTCATTCGGAAATTAGCAGGGCCTCTTCTAGAAAAGTACCCAAACTGCAAGTATACTCTGAGTCTCGATATGCTGGATGTCATAATCATGACTCACGTTGATGTCATTTCAGCCGGTTATCATTAGCGATGCATGTTTTTGTGCATTAATATTTGGACTAGGGAATGTTTTCAAAGACGTACATGTACGGAATTTGACCTTGAAGAGGGATTTTAAAAAGGTTCCTATTATATATATACTGGAGAATATAATTTTGACAAATCCGCTCGAACGGTACACACATACTTCAAAAGCGGAGCCCCCTTAAACGCGGGGCCTGGGGCGATCGCCCGACTTGCCACCCCCAAACGCCGCTCTTGCCTGTTGAACAGTGACGCGGAGAGGCCCCTATGGCGGTCGTGTTACGGCAGCGGAGCCCTAGAAAGTAGAGAAGGGTGTACTAGCAGGTGCCTTTCATCTACCCCTCCCTGGAGCTCCGCCCAAAGGGAGGATGCGCTGCCAAAATTCCAGGAGTTTGAGCGGGAGGAGAGCCACAGGTAAACTCCTGGTGTACTGACTTTGTGCAGTGCGGTGTGCGGTATCACCGAGTGATGGGAGGTAAAGCGAATTACATCGACGAACACTGCCAGCTGATCAACCATAGAGAGGAGAATGAGATGGTGAGTTCCGTAATATGGGAGGTCTAGGGAAATTTGTTTTATTTGGTTTTGCATTGGGGCTGAAACTTCAAAAACTGTTAGTAAATGTTAAGCATATGTGATCCCAAGAGTCCAAAAACTGAATAACGTTTCTATCCAGGGTGTTAGAAACAGCAACACCTTTCAGTATTGATGTATTTTGCTATTAACGTTGTAACTGTATTCACTGTATCTGCCCGATTCACACTGAACACTCTAGCCATTCACACGAAATATTGCAGTGACTGACTGGAATTCCCTAAGTATACAGTACAGTGATTAGTTCTTTGGATCCTCATTGAATGATTCTCAGTTTGTCCAATCTGTACTCAGAATTCACGTATCATTCTCAGAGCTGCTTTCAGGGTGTCCCATTCTGTCCTTATGAACAATTTGACTGTATTGCTAACGCTGAGATTTGGCATGCATAGGCCGTCTTCATTACCGATTGAACACGTTCTGCAAGTGAAAGCGATTCATCGTGCCGTCTCCACTGTGTGTCTTAACTTTGTCTTGGGTCATTCCCTAGTACGCGGCCCCAGCACAAACAGACCTTCCCAAATACTTTACCAACCCATTGTGCCTTTACTGGTTTAGCATATGCGGTTCATTTGTCATACAAACTATCCAAGCGCAGCAATTCATTATATGTAAAAGTATGCATACTGAAGTTGGCCTGAAGTTTTGTCTTACAGATCATCGAGGTGTACTTGACAATATAGTTAATGTGATAAAAAATCTGAAAAGTGTTTTCTCAGCGGTCTCGTGCACACAGCAATGACAACACACACAGGACCAATTTCAACCTAACACGCAATTCTTTAGGGATGTATGGCACAGTGACCAGATGAGCTAACCACTGCGTCACGGTGTGGCACCCCATCTACTTTTTGTTCAGCTTGTTTTTAAAAAATAAGTGTCAGTGTAGGGACGTCCGCTGGAAATCATCGAACGGATCGGCAAAATCATGGACATCCATAGCCTTTGTGATCGAGGAGACTCACTTAGAGATTTCTGTCTTTCTGGATGTGGCTTAGTTCGAGATATAGAAATGTACGGATATCTGGTTGGGGGTAGGTTAGAGAAGACTCGAAGAATAATAAAAGGGACGGGGCTGTGACTTGTTTCAGGAAGTTTAGGAGATTAAGGATGTTGTTCATCTTCAAAGGCTTTAAAAGTAAGTATGCGGCATATATCACTTACTGACTTTAATAATTGCCTTGCTCAATTCACAAAATGTTTGCCGATTAATTACCAAATATTCAATATCCAAAATATAATAAAAATAAATGGAATTATGGGAATATGCCTATCGAGCATCTGAAAAGGTTTTGGACCAGGTAAATCATTGCAGGGAGAGAGAGGAGACGTTTTAAAGAATAAAAGAAGAAAACCCTTTGGCATACAGATAAGATTTATCGACTTACTAAACTCGGATCTCTCCACCAGAAACTCACAAAGCTAATAGCAGGCAGACACTGCATAGAAGATCACTGGCATAACACAGCCCGCAGCACTCTAAAACTTGGTGCATTGCTACGAGTGATTAGTGACAGATTCCCATGCAAATAGACTGAGCCAAAAAAGTTAAAGAACTTGAAAATGTGAACGAAACAACTGCCTGATTATTTTTTTTTTCTTTTTGCATATAAGGTGCAGAGTCTGCTTTAGCAATCTTTTGTTTGAATGTATAAATAATCATCCATTCATCCATCCATTAACCAACCCGCTATATTCTAACTACAGGGTCACGGGGGTCTCCTGGAGCCAATCCCAGCCAACACAGGGCGCAAGGCAGGAAACAAACCCCGGGCAGGGCGCCAGCCCACCGCGGCATAAATAATCAGTACCGCATAATATGTAATTTGTACACCACTGTTGTCGCCGTTCTCACTCGTACTATCAAATGCACATCTTGATCTTCCTCACTGAAGTCAGTCACTTCCAGCACCCTGCAAAACTCTATGTGGGTACGAATGACCACAGTGTGAGATCGGCATTAAGGTAGAATTAATATGGATTTAAACTCATAAATAATAAGGATATTAGGTAATGGGCAGAGATAGTCGGGCTGGAAAAAACTATCTGGAGCGATCGTCAGCCAGAACCTTGATTTTTCGTAATCCCCGGCAGTACGACTATATGGCAGTAAAAGAAACTTGCCCAACTGGATTTGCAGCTTCGCAGTTTGCCCGAGAGCCTGAGAGTGGTGATTAGCATCCATTCCGCTGAAGTGATTCAGTTCGTTGCGTGTAAGAAATACAAACCTGTCATTAACCTGTAATAAAAGTGAAAAAGTTATGTGATATCAGTGATGAATGTCACAGATGCTTTACTTATTTTTAAAAACAATTCAGAATTACAATGTTAGATGAATTATCACCCATCACTTCAAATCCGCGCGTATTAATTTCAGGGGCATTGGCGTAAAGCAGGAACTCTTCCCGGAAGAAATATTGGAACAGTGTTGGAGGCACACAGACAATTGGCCAAATTTTATCGTGAGAATGGCAACTATAATTGTGCTTACTCCCATATCAAGTGCACCATTCATACAATACTGTCACCTGTCAACGGTACATCACTGTCCCGATGAGAATGGGCACTGACATGGTGGCGCGGATAACCTAAACATTATATGACACAAAAACTTGAAACTGGAGCTCGCGCCACAGATGAGTCCTGCTTGGAGTTTGTATGTTCTCCTGGTGTGCACGTGGATGTCCTCTTGTGTGGGCCACTTTCTTTCCACAGTCCAAAGTCTTGCAGGTTAGGTGGCATTGTTGAATATACTGAGTGTGTGTGTGTTTTAACCCTGTGATTTACTGGTGCCTGGTACTGGTGTTGTCCCAACCTTGCGCCCGAAGATTTCTGGGACAGACTTCAGATTTCCCAACACCCTGCTCTGGACAAAGAGAGAAAAGAGGCTAGGAGCATGCACTGATACAGCGCATTGCCAAACCCACCACACGACAAACCATCTCAGGATCCAGATTAGGACCCAAGTTCAGCCATGCAACAGGTGACACCTCAGATGGGTCCGATGGAGTGGAACCAGTGTGAGTTTTTTTTATTGTGGCTGGAGTGCCAATTCTGCCACCAACCCCCAAGTGTTTCCCTTCAGGTTGGAGGGCCTACATGCAGGGCTGGATGCAGATTAATGTCAAACCCAGGATGAAGTAATTGCAGGTTAAGGGCCTTCCTCAAGGGCCCAACAGAGTAGAGTCCCTTTTGGCATTTACGGGATTTGAACCAGCAACCTTCCGATTACCAGTGCAGAACCCTAGTCTCAGAGCCACCACCGCACCAAAGAATGAGATGGACAAAGAGGTTTAGAAAATGTATGGGCGAATTAAATGATAGCCTGAGCTGGCAGGGCTTAATCGGTAAGACAATGTGTGCAGCCACTGTAAAACTGGATGTGGGAACAAGTGCCCTTAACACTTTAGAATATACTATTCAAAGATTTCAATTTGTTATTTAAATCTGTGTAACACAAGCAAATCCATTTCTAAAGTCTTTTTACATAGCAGTGGGTTACTGATGGTTGAAAAATTTCCTCATCTTACAATGCCACTGACAGAAAACTTTAAGTCATATACGTTATTGTTACATAGCAATGCCTGACTAAATAGATGCAGCTACAGAGCCACTATTTGTAAAATGATGCCCAATTGACTACCTTGTCGCCGGAGGACTTGAAGCGACATCTGTGTCTCCTTCTATGGAATCGCTGAGATATGGCACATCCCATCCATTCAGTCTTTCTGTATTTTGGGAAGGGTTATTTGTCTTCATCTTATTAACAAAAATTCAGTGACATTCCAGACAGCATTTCCAGCATATGAAGCAAGGGTTTCAGATGATCTGTACAGGAATCTTGTGATATTCTGTCCTTCCATTAAGATTCCAACAGAGTGAATTGCATTTCTGTAAACTGTGCAAACTTCTAATTGTTTTTTAAATCAAAAGATACTTACCGCTCTTTGAATTGTGAATTATTTCTGGTGAACAGACAGAGGTTTGAATGACAGATGCTAATGTTTTATTATTTACATCGGTGACCATTCATCAGAAATTTACAGTTTTATAGGAACCTCCTAGAGAGAAATGGTCTGACTCCACCATAAAAGGTTTCAACAGAGGAGTGAGCACCATACTACTGTTCAATTCTTGTATCAAAAACTATAATGATGCAAAACAGGGATTCCAAAAAAAGTAAAGAACTAATCTGCATTTGCATCTAGTTTTTAGCACCACTTCACTAAGGAGACTGGGTTGCTACATTTACACTCACTCGTATGAGGCTAATATTAGCTATTAGGCTTTTGTAACCTAGAAACTGTAACTAGCTTGTATTTTCTTCTGAGCTCACTTGTGATGATCAGTTTTGTAATATTGCCCTTTCATACCTGTTCGCCAGGCTAATGTTTAGTCGACTATGTTGACCTCTTTTGTAAGTCACTTTGGATTAGTGTCTACTAGGCAAATAAATATACATTTAAGTTTTGCTTTTTTCTTTGGAATAGGGACTGGAGCTCAAGAGTAAGTAGGGGTCCAGATTAAATGGAATTTTGAGATTCTTGTTTTGTTTATTTTAGGCCTCTGTGTATTTAACTGACTTGTGGACAGGCAGTTATTTTAGAATCACTTGTACTGTCAGTTTCATTGCTTGTCAGCCCTCTTATTCAACTGTGCTCACCTTGTATGGTGCAGCAAATGGTTTTGAATTTTTGTTTCCTGGATGCTGTGTTTGTCTTGCTGAGTGGTGACAGTTTAGCTATGAAGAAGCAGTTTTTGTATGGTTCCAATTCACTTGTCTAAGACAACTGAACACACTTCCTAGTAACTTTCTTTTTGTTCTAACAATCATCCAGTGCTGTTAAAGCTGCAAGGCCTGTTTGTTTAAATACAAAATGTCAGCAGCAACCAACTTCATTGTCTTGTCTGCATGGCCAGCTAAAATCCAGTGACGACGATATTATCCTTTTATTTTTCTACACAGCTGACTAACTTCCACCTAAGTCTACATGGTTACTGTTGTCCTCTGAACCTGCTTGACTCAATGGTTTCAACTATGTGTTTAAGCATGCTGCCGACTCATTCTAGCTGAGCTGTTATATTTTTGTTAAAGTTTACCTGGTTTTGTTCACTTTTGTCTCTTAACATTTTATTTTTCCCATGTTTTGAGGCATATTCTTGGTTTACTTAGCTAGGTCCTTTACACAATTATGGTCAACAAAGCTTGGGCCGTTATTAAATTTGTTAGTTGTGGACAATAAACATTAATAAAAAGGAGTAGATAGAACTTTGAATAAGTAGGGGCAATCAAAAGCTAACAACACAATAGGATAGTAAAGGATAAGAAGATAATAAAAATTAGGGTGCCTCAAACCAAAAGCAAAAAAGGGTAATAAGATTATAGAAGTGCTATAATCTAAACCAGGTACATTTTTAACAAACTTAAGAGTCTAGCATGAACAACTCAACAGCAGTAACATGCACAGACCTTTTAGTGGGCAGTGGTTTGCAAAAGCGGAGAAGGACACTTAATAGGACAGAGATTGTGACATTTTTATTCCCAGGCACCAATTAGTGCTTACTTTTATTTCTATGTTTTCATTGAAAAGTAGGATTTAACATCAGGGGCTTTATAATGTTCACAGCCTTGGAAAAAAAATATATGTCCATGATTGCTGATTATGTCAGATTACAAGAAAATAAACTGCTCTTCCTCTACTGCACATATATTTTCCTAATATAATGCATCTTAATAAGATGAACTGACAAAAAAGGACTCCCCATCTCATTAAACAAAATACTAAATGGACTTTAACAGCAAGAGTTCACATCACTAGAACTTAAATGATATGCATAAACACTTGTCTTACATTTGCATGATTTGTAACTTTAAGGCAAAATGAACATGATATTATGGAACACCATCACTGGGTGACTGTTAAGTTGACAGGAAGTAAAATGAAAAGATTCAGTGTTCAAATATTAAATATTTAATCTAACAATAGAAGCAACAACACAATACAATACAATTTATTTTTGTATAGCCCAAAATCACACAAGAAGTGCCACAATGGGCTTTAACAGGCCCTGCCTTTTGACAGCCCATCAGCCTTGACTCTCTAAGAAGACATGGAAAAATGCAAAAAAAACATAGTAGGGAAAAGACTGGAAGAAACCTTGGGAAAGGCAGTTCAAGGAGAGACCCAGGTTCCAGGTAGGTTGGGTGTGCAGTGGGTGTCAAACAAAAAGCGGTAAATACAATACAGAGAACAGAACACAAGTAATCCTCAGTACAATAGTGCAATAGAAATGTTACAAGTACAGAGCAGAATTCAACAGTAGATGATAACATAACAGTAGATCACATAAAGTGACTCACATTTGTTCAGAGTCCTGGAGACCTCGGCCATCAAGCTGTCTTCCCCTATTGGCCATTCCACAGCTGAGTCAGTGCTGGTTCAGCCAATCCGATGAAAGGATGCCTCTACCCAACGATTCCTGCGATCCTGTGACTTTACCTTAGGCAGGCAAAAGAACTTGGCAGTAGGGAAGTGGCACCAAGTCAGTGGCATAGCGTAGTGGGGGCGGCAGGGGCGGCCCGCCCCGGGCGGCACTTTTAAGAGGCGGCAAAGAATTACTGTATATTTTAGTTTTCCTCTGCCCCAGGCGCCTGACACCCACGCTACGCCATTGCACCAAGTGCTACTGAAAAGAAACAGAATAGATAAGGGTTAGTAACAAATTATAACTATCATATTACTTATGTTTTAGTGCTAATGACTAACAACAGAGATCCAGTCTGTACAGTTAATCAGCAGCTCTAGTCAGGATATGCTAAACTGAAGTAGTGAGTTTTCAGCTGGGATTTGAAAGTTGAGACCGAAGGGACACCTCATAGTAGCAGGTAGACCATTACACAGTTTATGGGCCCTGTAACTAGAAGCTCGACCTCCCACTATTATTTTATTAATCCTTGGAATGTGCGTTCTGGTTTGTAAGCCATGATAAGTTCAGATAAGTAAGCTGGATCTTGGCCATTTAAGGCTTTATAAGACAACAGGAAGCAACCAGTAATACAACACTTCATGTTTCCGTTTCTTTTTTCTTCTTTTCCTTCCTCCCTCACCTTTTCTGTCCTCACCTAGTGACACAAGTACAGAACACAACATATTCCCCCTTTACATAAGAATAGTACTTAAATTACAAAAAGTTAAACATCACTAACATTGTAAGGAACACTGAATTACATCAGCATGCATATTTATGTTACATAGTCCTCAAGCCAGGGTGATAAAGGATAAAGATGGAAATGTACTCACAAGCGAGGAGAGTGTGTTGAGCAGATGGAAAGAACACTTTGAGAGGCTGATGAATGAAGAGAATGAGAGAGAGAAGCAGTTGGATGATGTGGAGATATTGAATGAGGAAGTACAATGGATTAGCAAGGAGGAAGTAAGGACAGCTATGAAGAGGATGAAGTATGGAAAGGCCGTTGGTCCAGATGACATACCCATGGAAGCATAGAGGTGTTTAGGAGAGATGGCAGTGGAGTTTTTAACCAGATTGTTTAATGGAATCTTGGAAAGTGAGAGGATGCCTGAGG
>JANRMT010062813.1:111999440-112015375 GCA_026402145.1 Polypterus bichir lapradei | reverse complement strand
ATATATATATATATATATATATATATATATATATATATATATATCATTCGAAGTCTGAATCACAATATGATTGTATGGGTGGTTACCTACCAGGTGACGCGTGTGGTTGGTCTGCAAGTCGGCAGACATGCGCTACGGGTGCCCTCTCAGTTGCGAGAAGCAGATCATCGAATGTTACATAGTTAACTGTCAGATAATGCAAAGAGTACGCGACACGTATTTCGCCCTATTTTGGGCTCATCAGGCGTTACACACTCCACTGCACCCCTCATTGGGGCTCGAACCTCGGACGTCAGACAAATGCACTACGAATGTGACATTGTGAGAAAGAAAAATCCTGTCCCAATTCCACATCCAGCCCATACCCTCCCTAAACAATTTTTTTTAAACTCTTTCTTTAGTCGATATAAATTGGAAGGCTAACTAGATCATATCCGGAGTTTTGCAGTAGCTCGTGTGTTTGATCGTGCGTCCGGGATGACCAGTGTGTGAGAAGAAAAGAGATCTCAGACTGGCCGCCCTGTAAGTCAATCAAGTGGCAAATGCCATAGGGAGGATATATGATAGACTAACGTTTAAAAAAAAATTTTTTTGAATGCAACGCGATCTACCTGCACTACCTTTACGATCTACCGGTCGATCGCGATTTACGCATTGGGCACTGGGTTTAACTGATAAGACCACAGCATTCAACTAGTCTGTGCAATTTACAAGTCATAATATTAACACCCATATAAAGTGAATAAGACATTTAACAACCCATGTAGAGAGAGGGTGGGGGACAAAAACTGCACTAATTTCCCCAGCTGAACAGAAAATAAAATCCCAAGTTAATTTAAAACAGCCAAATAAAAGAAAGCTATGAAATGAACTTGGTTCTTTGTACTTCAAAAGGGAAGCCAAAGAGGGCACTTTTCTTAACCACCTGTTCAGGAGTCATACAAGCCATCAAAAAAGAGCGTCAGTTTTCCCAGCCCCCGCATGCCATTGTGTCTTGCTGCTGCCTACAGGCTCAATCTAGTGGCTGTTAAGGCACTAAAAAAACCGCTAGCCCCAATTTAGTCCTCACCATATACAGTCCAAACCAAAGGCTCTTCAGGCATGGTTGAAACCGTAAGCCCAAAAGCAGTCCTTATTACATGTACTCTGAACTAGCAGCTCTTCGGGTATGGTTCAAACTGTAATCCTTGACTCAGTTTTTGCCACATAAAATCTGCCCCACCAGTCCACTACCCTTTAGAAGCACTCCACGTACAGAGTCGTTCTCCACTATTTTTCCTCGGATCCAACTTTTTCCATCTCAATTATGGAACTCCTCCTGTATCCAATACAGCACCTGCATTAATCAGTCCCAAACACACATGTGGGGAGACTCCCCTTTCTCTTGCAGACAATCGCAGTAAACACTGTGCTCTAACTGCTTCTGCAGTTGCCTCTACTGCCTGCTAATTGCTGTTTGATAAACACTGCTCATTACATTAGTAACCCAAATATGATTACATAATCATATTATTCACGGACAGAGCTACCTCTGTTAAGCAGGTTTCTCAGAGGCCAATAATCTAATTACTCTAATTGGAATAAGGGCTTACATGGTTTTTTAAAAATCAAGTTTCTTTGAATTATCTGGTTATCAAAGTGCTCTAAATCAGTTTGTCAATTAAAATGTAGGTTTGGATTGTATTAGAAGGTGACAAGAAGTTTATAAACAGCAGTCTTGCATGGTTTTTTGACAGTTCCAAATGCTCACACAGTAAATTCAGTGTTGCTGTGGCATCCTCCATCATTTCTTTGCATTGTATGCAAAATGTTAGGGATCCACATACACCTCAGTTTTGTTAAGTAGTTGCTTCTTAATTAACTTTTCAATGGATTTCATGACGTGAGAGTTTAATGACACTAATCTGAAGTCATTTAATGCTTTGGGGTGTAGTTTTGCTAATGAAATAACATTCGTCAGTTTCCATAAGTTGGGTACATCCTGTAAATCCAAACGCATCTCAGATTTGGAAAATTGGAGAGAGCTGCTCTGTACAGGAGTGAAGCAGATGTCCAATTATTCTGCCAGGACCTGAAGTTTTTTTATTTTATTTTGTTTAAGGACCTTTCTGACAACATTCAGGTCAGACCTCCAAATTTTCTTTTGATGATGAATTTCCGAAAACAAAACCTGTGTCACAGACCATGAATAGAACTTGTCACTACCTGATCTGCGTGCCTACCCGATATGTGCACACATATGTTTGGAAGGCATACATGCTGCAAATTGTTCATGCATGTGTAAGAAAGATCGGGCAGTTTATGGCATGTTATTTATGAGCCGATTTGACACATCCCACATGCGCTTAATTAAAAAAAAAACAAACAAAAAAAAAAACAGTACTCTTGTTTACACAGCTTATACACAACTGCCAGTATTTTGTTCCAGAACCACTTTAGTTGACAATAACAAGAACATTATTAAAATTTTTGTTGTTCTGCAGATATTCATTGTACGTTTTGTCTTCAGGGTTGGTTTAAGAATGTTATACTTCTCCCTATGAACGTTAATCGTTTATCACTGAAATAGCTTTGTTTTGTTTACATAGCTCTTTTTTTTTTCAATTTCCATTATCCAAAGAAGAATTTAACCATTACATATTATATTATAGTCTACATATACGAAAAGTTAAAAAAAAATAAATGAGGGGTATATGAGTATATTACAAAGAAAGTATTTTTTATTTTTAATATATTTATATATTTATGATAGATATTATTAATGAATTCACATTTATCTTAAGGCATCATGTTTACAAAAATTTATGGAGTCTACTAGTATTACAGAAATAAAAGGTCTTTTTCAAGAAGAAGAAAAAAAATCTTCCATTTCTGTGTGCCTATTCCTTGTCTTGTGCTTGAATTTTAAGTAGTTTTTATTTACAGTTGGACACAGTTATGATCTAATGAGCCCCGTGGTGGATCTGCTGTCAATTCATAAGCGTCTTTGATGTTCCATAGCACTGATCAAGTACCGCTGTGACATGTTAGGCAAGGGACATACTAGTAAAAATGGTTAAAGTCGCTCAAAATAAAATTCTGAGAGTTGGCAGACAGCGATTCAAGCCTCTGTATCACTCTTGAGATGGTGTCACCACATGTGACATGCATGATCCTGATGAAACTTTCTGGAAACTCTCTGGGCATATAGACAGGTTGCAGCCAGAGGTTCCACATCTTTTGTGCACACCTTTTCTTGGTTTTATACCATTGTTTATTTATTTTAAAGGTAGACACCTTCACCATGTCTCTCACTGGTGGTGGCTGAGTCTCTGTCCAAACAAATTTGTGCACCCGATCCATCAATCACCAAGTGGTCATCCAAATTATTTCCATTTAGTTTGGTTTCTCTAATAGCTATAACACAGGTGTCTCTGTAATCAGTTTGAAAGTGTGTACATGCTTGAAGTTCATCCAATGTATTTCGGAGAGACTGAACATTACTTATTATTGGTAAGGGGTGTTTTCAATCTTTCTCAAATACCTTCTCTTTTCCCCTTCTTCATTTTTTCTTGGTTGCGCAACTATTATCATAAGTTACTGTGTTACTAATAGTGCTAAGATTTGCTCAGAAATATTGTGGTAGATACTGTTCATGTGTTCAGGTGAGATCTACTGGAACAGGTACTCTCTGCTATAGGTAATCTGTGCAGGCTGATTAGGATGGGAAGCGTGGAGGCCCCAGGTCAGATGAAAGTAAATAAAAATGATAACAATTATAATAAACATTCTGTATTTTTAAAATTTGTTGCAACACGATTAACTATCAGAAAAGAATAGGAAATACTCTTGAAGAATATTCCACAAAATACCATAGGGTTCAGGATTATAAGCATGCGCAGCCAGAACTGACAAATTTAAATGACTCCTTCAAGTGTCTGTGCAAGGATACAATCCACACTATTCCCCTTTGAGTTTGTTCATAATAAAAAATAATAATTAATTATATTTATATAGTGCTATTCTCACTACTTAGAGCACTTAGATAAAGGGTAACCATTTCAACCACCACAAATGCATAGCACCCACCTGGATGATGCGACAGCTGCCATTATTGCGCCAGTACCCAGATTAGCTATTATGTGGTGAAGGGATGAAAGAGATTTAGAGCCAATTAGAAACAGGGGGTGATTGGGGGCAGGAATGGATGAGGCCATGATGAGCAATGTAGCTTAGACATTGGGAAATACACCCTGCTCTTTATGAAGGATGCACAGGGATCTTCACGACCAAAGAGAGTGAGGACCTCAGTTTAATGTCTCATCCAAATGATGGCACCATTTCTACAGCACAGTGTCCCCATCACTGCACTGGGGAACTGGGTTCCCCATTCAGAGCACAGGGTAAACGTCCCTTGTTGGTCTCCCAAACACCTCTTCCATCAGTAACCCAAGCTTTTCCTAGATGGTCTTCCATCCAGGTAGTGGCTGGGCCTGAACATGAACTTTCATTTATTTAGATCTGTAACAGGCTCCATATAAAAATTAATCATGAACAGATGGCAACAGATTTGTGAAATACCAGTGGGTCATGAGTTTAAAAGGACTCTTGCTACATACAGTAACACTCAATAAACTCAAGTTCAAGTTTTCTTAATCTGTTAGTGTCTTACTAGGCATCTTACCATATGTTAAAAATTTCTCTTTCTTTTCTACATATTAGGAAGTTTTTTAAAGCACACAGAACCAATTTCATATACAAAGAACCATTCCCAGAATGGAATGGTGCTTTGTCAAGCAGTGGCTCTGTGATGAACCACACAACCCAGTAAAGAACCATAAAATGTCATTAAAGTACCGGTATTTTTAAAAGTGGAGGGTGACACTAAGTCACAGGTCTACGAACCTGATGATCTGGGTTGGTGTTACAACAGTGTTAAATGCTGAGCTGTAGACAGTTAACACTACTCTGGCATATCAGGTTTTATTATTTGAGTGTGCCTGGTGTTCCATATTTTTAGAATATGGTATAATTTGGAAACCAGTAGCATTGATATGCAAATTGTAGGTGGTTCTAATGCATCATTTAATGTGACCCAGCACTGGTCTGTTGACACATTTCATTTAAATGGGAGTGAATGTCACCAGTCTGTAGTCAAAGAGATTGTGCACATTTGCTCTTTTGATTCGGGGAAAATTATTGTCTTTTTTTTAAGCAGACCATGACCATAGGTTTTCTCAGTGATATTAAAGATGTAATTGAAAACACCAGCCAATTGGTTACCTCTGGTTTTTACATTGTGTCCTGAATTCAAAGTCCCATCCAAAATGAATAATTGATATACACTGTATTATTCAAAAATCTGCCTTATGTCATCCACAGAAACAAAGAAAAATAATTCTGATGGCTCTGCATGCACTCATGTGGGAAAGATGGTGTTACTGCGATCAAAGGGGACACAGACAGTATTAAAAGAGAAAATGTGAATTAGGTTTTAGCTCATAATCTGTTACATCTCTACTCTTGCTATAAATTATTTAGATCACAAGTACTCGTGTATTCAGTCCCCAATTTATTTCAGTATTGATTTTTAGTCATTCTAATAACCTCTCTGAGATTATACTTGCATTTCTTGTACATCTCCATATTACTGATCTGAAATGTACAGTAAGCCTTCAGTAAATTATCAATCACACGGTGATCCACAGTTGTATCCATAGTCACCCTCACATTTTTTGAAGGTTAGTGAAGGCTATTGCTTACTCGTCCAATCCTGAAGAGAAATCTGTAAACATGTCCTTTAAGGGATCAAAACATTCCTTTTGTTTTTCTCTGCCTGTAGTTCAGCAGTGCACCCCTCTTCTTACTAGCTGCTCACACTTCAGAATATAATTGTAAAATAGATGCAGGATTACTGAGTTGTGGTTGAACTGTCCAAGGTGAAGTTTTTGGTAGTGAACAGTGAGCATCTTTTATTAGATTATAATGGTGATTCAAAGTATTAGGTAACTTTCTGATGCCATTTAAGGCAAATATTTTTAAATCTACTTTGTTGAATTCCCTAGAAACAGCAAAACATTCACGCAGGATGTAAAGGTTTGTATTTTGTTACAATGCTATATAGTTGTTCAGTGCATTGCTGGTGTTGGCTTACAGTGGGATTTAGACAGCAAGCAAAAAGACCACTAGAGGTCTTTGCAAGGAGGTAAAATGGGCAGCACTTGAGCATTACATTCACCAAGTTAGGTGAGCCGTTATTTGAGACAATTTTAACATTAATCCACCATACATTGTTTACCATAAAACACGCATCACCACTGTGTTACCATGCTGTCCTCAGGATAAAGTGGATTCAGAAAATGGATGGATGGACAGGGTGCTTACAAAATTAGTTGTATTAGTGTAAGACTCCTTCTGAATTTAGACCAGCCATGAATAGTTTTGGAAAAATATCTCTTAACTTTGTACAGTGGAATGTTGCACTTCCTGCCAGTTCTTCGTAACACATTCATGTTGTTTGTGGACTGTTCCACTGTTATCAGTGGAACTGTTGTCTTTAAGTCTTTTCACATTTATTTGTTGTGTGATGGACGGCCGGCAGCATGGGACATGGAGTCTGGTTCTTCAGCCCTGTTGGGTGCCGTGGGTGCCGCCAGGAGGAGCTCACCAAGAACCAGGGGGATATTACGATGATGTTAACCCGGAAGTACATAGAAGTCAGGAGGACGGAAACCCGCAGTACTTCTGGGGAACCTGAAGAAGGTGTTTGACCCAGAGATGGAATACTTCCAGGTCAGGGACTTTAAAAAGAACTATGGGAAACCCAACAGATCGAGCCGGAGTTGGGTGGTAGAGGACGGAGCTGCTGGGAGTGGAGGATTGTGTTTATTATTATTGATTATTGTATTGATTTATTACTGGAGAATTGTGGAGAGTGCTGTGTTTTGGGCACTTTATTGAAGAAAATATTAAAAGAATCTTCTTGTGCTTTTACAAATGTGTCTGGTATGTCTGTCTGGTGGGTTCAATGAGGCAACATCGACCCCTAGCATCCACAGTTGGATTCAGATCTGAGTGTCTTAAGGGTATTCAATTTTGTTTCTTTTCCAACCAGTTTACCCAGTTCAGTAGAGCAGAACTGGAGGGAAACTATGCATTTTTCCACAGCATTAGTTGCAAGGTGGAACTTGGACAGGATGGCATTCCATCCTGGGGCACGAGCAGTTACATATTTATACTTGCTCTACTGGGGTCAATTTAGAGTTTTTAATGTACCCTAGCTCTTACATTATGTCTTCGTCTGGGTACTGCAGTTTATCTCCCAAATCCCAAATATGGATATGAAATTCTTTTAATTTTCCCAGACCTTCCCATATCAGAAGGTGCTAAGTGCTCCTAAAATTGATGATGTTTTGCTGTAGGGATATTGCTAGTTGAGCGATGTTTCATTTACCACATGCACATCATATTCCACTGAATGAAAAAAATCCAATTTGGTGTCATCAGACTTCCTCTACAAGTGTGCTCTGTCCTCTCTGATCTTTAGGAGATCTGTAAGGCACCATCACAAGCCATTTACTCAGTAGTGGCTCCATTTCTACCACTCTTGCACATTGGCTGTGTTTTGTGAGAAACTTTGATGTGTTAAGTAGTCCACATTGATCCAAAGTCTCATTCTGAGATCTCTGACATTCTTTACTTCAAAAGAACCCCTAATGATTTCTCTTTGGCAGCATCTGACTGTGGAGAGACAACCTGAACAATGGCTAACTTGATAATATCTAAAAGATTTCTCAGGACAGCAACTTGTCCTTCCATTGCCTCTCTGTCTGTTTCATTACTTGTTCCTGGGAGTTCTTTCAGTGTTCTTTGTTTTTAAAATGTGACCTTGTAGCATCTTTAAGGTATAATCTGATTGGACTGTATTAACTAATCCTGTGTCTCATTAAGGTTATTAGAGGCACATTGACTTAATATCTGTTAAACTATGCACTTGACACTTATTATGTTCTTACACATTGAATGTGTTAAGTATGTTGTATAGATCAATAAAATGAAGTTTTCATTTACTACTACCCGTCTAAGATAGGTTGAAATCTAAGTAATCAACGTAGACCTCAGAGTCAATGTTTGCTGTGCACCATGCATTTGGTATGGGATTTGTAAAAGCAATGTTAATGTTTGTATGAATTTGAAATGCCATGCCATGCATTTTATTGCTACAATTGCCTGTGAAGTGCCACTTTTTGGAATGACAGGAACATAGCAACCGGACAGACACATAGGCAGTCATACAAAACCTTTTCCTTTTATTAAGGTGGATGGTGTTTACCATAACAGTGACATTTTTCCTCCATGTAATATCTACTAGACTTAAGGGCATTTGTCCAAGAATACCTGTTCACTATAAGCATCTTCAAGAACAGCAGAGCAGCATAAACATTCAGAAAACCTGACCTATTTTTTTTATTTTGAGGACTCTTATGTGAGTATTTATTTTACTTTTTATTACAGATCTCCACACTGAGCTAAGGAAAGTGTGACACTCACATTGGTTAAACACACATATGATGGGAATCAAGTTTTTGGAACACCACCAAGTGGCAGTCACTGTCAGTCTAGTATAATTCCTCTGTGGCATGTAGCCTGTATTGTCAGGAATGGACTAACAAAGATGATAGTCCGGGGAGATATGCCTTGTGGGCATGGCACAGTCCAGGGAAACATAGGAGGGTCACTTTAGCACATGGGATGTAGCTGAAATGGAATGATATCAGTCAATTTATGTATCATTTATAAGATCGATTTGTAGGCAGTCAAAATGGATTTGATTCTAGGGGGTTCATTGTCTCTGATTTTTCTCTTAATCTCTTACCTCAGCAAACGTTTGCATACAAAAGCCAGCAATGTCGGCAGGCCCTGTGCATTGTGGGAGGTATCTTCACCTGCGGTTTCCTCTTCCTGCTCTTTTACTGGAAGCCAGAATGGAATGTGTGGGCCAACTGCACCCCCTGCAGCTTGGAGGAGGCTGACGTTGTGCTGCTTAGAACCACGGTAAGCTAGTAATGACTACATGGATATAAAGATCTAGCAACCTGCTGCCTTAACTTTAACCTGGCCAACTATGCCCTTCTTTCCAGGACGACTTTAAGAGTTACACCCGCAAAGTTGTTCGGTGGGTATACCTCAATCCCGGAAGTGAAAGGGAGAGGCCTTTATTTCAGGATCAGGGTTCTGTTCTCTATAAAGTCACCATGCATCCAGACCTGAAGGTGAGTGATTGTCAGTCGTTAGGTAGCAAGAGTGCAGACGTTTTGGCGTCTGCAAATACATGTGTGCTGGTGCATGTTTATGGATTTGCATGTGTATATGAAAGAGTGTGTTAACTTGTGTTACCATCACTGAATGCCCACTGGAAAAGGCACAGTGGAGTAGGATGGTGCACAAGAGGAGAGAATTCAAATTGGGGACTAGAAAATTGATCCAAAAGCCAGTTTTGGCCACTGGAGCTCTACTTGGTGCCCATGGAGGGGATTCTTTATGTTCTCCAGATTAGGAAAGGTGCCATCTAAGTACTCTCCGAGTCCCAGCTCTGCACTAAGTTTGGAAAGATGATATCCCATGGTATAAGTCCACTCAATCCTTCAGTTTGCTTTGTTCATAAAAAACACTCCATATATTTTGGACTCATTAGGCCATGTTATGGTGTTAGTGGCTTGCTTTTGTGCTGCATGCAGTACATACCACAGTGGAGTTTAGGGGCACAGTAGACTTTGTTGTACATAATGTCCTGCAAGTACAATAGACCGGGATAACACTATAAGAAAGAGAGAGAGTGTTGAGCTACAAGGAGATATGCTTTATTCTGACAATACTAGAGTGTGGGTGACCCAACAGATTCCAGGGATGACTGACCATCAGCTTTAAAGGAGAGACAATCCTGGAAGGCTAGGCAATGTGCAACTAGGACTTTGGCCCAAGAGGTGTCAGAACTGGGTCTCTATCTGAGGAGGACTCACAGAAGGACACTTTTCTACCTCTTAAACATTGGTGCACACAGTTGTCCTTTTCAGGAAATGAGTGCTAAAAAGCTACCTTGGGAATATGACTCCTTTTAAGGTCACTTCACTTGGAGTGGGCATGAGTATTCACTAAGAAACACTTCCCATTGACACTGGAAGTGACTCTGGTAGGGGGATTCAAACTGTCTCCTGTCAGAATCATACCTGCATCTGGAGATAGGAGGCAAGTTTGTGTCTAGGATACACTGGCAGGTAGAAGATGCTGAATGACATATGTAATGGTGCTTTATTGCTCTTCAGTAGTACATATAGACAGCAACTGTCAAAAAGATGATTGATGACTTTAAGCCCCGCCCCCAAATATGATTGATGACGTTAAGCCCCGCCCCCAAAAATGATTTATGGAAATATAAAAATATGATTTATGAAAATATGAAAATATAATTTATGTAAATATGAAACTATAAAAGTATGAAAATGTATTTATAAGCTATAAACTTAGGACACCTATGACTGCAAGATAAGTGTATATTTAATTTCTTAATATTAATTTTGAACCTAGTGTTTATAAAATAAACCCACGTGTCCTAAGTTTATAGCTTATAAATACATTTTCATACTTTTATAGTTTCATATTTACATAAATTATATTTTCATATTTTCATAAATCATATTTTTATATTTCCATAAATCATTTTTGGGGGCGGGGCTTAACGTCATCAATCATATTTGGGGGCGGGGCTTAAAGTCATCAATCATCTTTTTGACAGTTGCTGTCTATATGTACTACTCTCTTCCACTACATACAAAGGGGCAGCCTTATGCTCTGGAAAGCTCAGAATGGCAGGTATTTATATCAACTTTGTATACCTTTCTCCTTTGTGTTTGTGGTGAAGAATCAAACATATTAAAGTGAGAAACGTGTCCTCTTACAAGACAAGTCTGATAACCTTTAGTGAGTAATCAGGCAGGAGAAAAACTTGTCCATCTGCGTTATTTATTTTCACCTGCAGCACCAAGCTGATTGAGGAACATCTCTCACAATAGTATGTAACAGCATTATGAGAATGGTCAGAGAAACAAAGGATACAGGTTCATTTTATAAACTTTTGAATTTACATACAGTGTCAATCAATGCATACATTTATCCTGGTTGGTTCAGTGTTTTACACCCAGATGATTTATATAAAGTAAAATAAAATTTTATTATTGTTCTTATTATTCTTATACCATATGTGTAAAGCTAACCCTCTTGAAATTTCTGTGTATATAGCAACTGTCAAATCCTTTTTTAATACATGTCATCTGATCTCTTAGTCATCTTACAGTATATTTTGTGTATTACATTTTGTCTCTGTTGTTCACGTGAGTTCACGTGACCTTTATCTGGTTTCCTGATTTGTCTTAACAGGTTTCTGACATGTATTAACCCTTTATGCTATTTCTTTAAGATGAATGCTGTTACCTTAAAATTATTCTTCCATATGTTCTACCTCTTGATCCATTTGTTTGTTTAATTGTTATAATAAATATTTTTTTTAACTTTTAGGATTATTTGATATTAATTTAGTTGTGATTATATATAATAAATGCACCTTCTTCTCTTAGTGTATGTAAGGGCATATAAGTGCAGAAGTATGTATGTGTTTGTGTCCCTTTAGATCTACTGTAAATGCCTGTGTTCCCAAATATCTATGCATGTTTACTGATTAAGTGAATGTTGCAAAATGTGCCTGTAGGTACACTGAATGTACATATGACATGTGTATACATTTCTGTTTTTGTTAAGCCCTGCTAGGTACTTCATGCTGGCTTTTGTTTCACTTTCAGGTGCGTTATTTTGAGGCTCAGAAGTTACGCTATGCCTGGGATCGTTTGGAATCCATGTTTGTCAAACTGGGGTGTGTATCTCAAAGTTCAACTCACCAAAAGTAACTACTAACTAAAAAGTGCCAAATCCCTCTAATCCTTACATTAATGCTACATCCCTTAGGGGCCTGGATGACAGCCTGTCCTGCAAAGACATCCACTGGAAATACGGGAAGGGACTTTGTGAAGATGAGGAGAATATCAGGTAGTTGGGGGACCCTGGTTCAGTTAGGTTCCTTTGTGACACCTGCACACTCATTACATATTTCATCTTGTAGGAGACTTATTGTGGGGCCAAATAGCATCGAGATTCAGATCTCTCCCATCTGGAAGCTGCTGTTCAAAGAGGTAAGTGAGGCGTCTATGCACTTGTGAAAGTGCAAAAAGAGTGAGCCGAGTGTGTATAGATGGATATGTAGTTGTGTCCTCATTTGTTCCTATGCTTGTAAAATAGTGTTAGGTGGAATTATGCACATTTACATGTTTGAGATTTTTTGCTTGAGTGTCTGTGGGATTGTGCACTTATGTGCATGCACATTTTAGCATGTGGGTGAGTAGGAATTCATTTTTAGTGCTTGTATGAGACTATGCAAATATATTAATGTGCATATGTGTACATGATTATGTACTTATAAAAGTGGGTATGTCTGTGTACTTGCCTTATGTCAAGTCAAGTCAAGTTGGGAAGCATGCACTGATACAGTGCATTGCTGCACCCACTACACGACGAAACAACTCGGGATCCCGGTTTGCAACCCCACAGGCAGACACGCGGTCCAGTCCCATCGTCCAGAAATGACCCTCTATCTGCCGCAGCCAGGTGTTATGTGGGTGACCCCTTGGCCTGGTCCAGCCACTCGAGTCCTCAACAATGAGAATCTTACGAGCCGGATCACCCTCAGGGAAACACGTCACATGGCCGTAGTGCCATAACTGTGCAAATCTGTGAACAAGTGCAATTTTGTTTCTGTTTGTGAAAGTGTGTATTTATGTGTGTATATGAGTACATTGGTGTTTCTGAAGATATCCATTAGTGTGCCTGTAAGTGCCTGTGTGTATAATTGCGAATGTAATGTGAGCCTGTGCATGTCTGCAGGAATTAACAAATTTATGGGTGGATGTATAAGTAAGTATACTTAAATTTGGGTGTCTGTGTGTAGATGTATACATGTATATGTGTGTGCACTTTTTGTGTGTATATGTGATTCTGTTTGTAAGAGATAGGTGCCTGTAGGAGGTGTGTGTGAGTACATATGTGTTTGTCTCTTGTGCCTGGACTGCTCACTGCAGCCTTCACTATTCTCTGTCCACCAGATCTTGAATCCCTTCTACGTCTTCCAAGTGTTCAGTGTATGCTTGTGGTTTGCAGAAGACTACATGACGTATGCCATTTCCATCATCATCATGTCAGTCATCTCCATCAGCCTTTCTGTCTATGATGTCCGGCAGGTCAGAGTCCTGCTTTGCACTCTTATTGCTCAAGTGCACTGGCCTCTGCCCTGTTAAACCCCTATTGTTTGCTTCATTTCCTACAGCAATCTGTGAAACTGCATAAGTTGGTGGCAGAGCACAACACCACGAATGTCAAAGTCTCCCGCATGGGCACAGGTTGCTTTTCTTGTTTCCTACTGCTTCTGGCTGAAGGTCCTGACATTGTTCTTTGGCTGACTCATCTCTGTGTATCTTGACAGGTTGGGAGGAAATCCCATCAAGCCAAATGGTTCCAGGCGATGTCTTCCAGATTACTGGAAATAAACAGATTCTCTCTTGTGACGCCATATTGCTGTCAGGCAGTTGCATTGTTAATGAGAGCATGTTGACTGGTAAGGATCTTGACAGGAAAGACTTTCAACTGGTTGACATGGCTTACTCAACAGGATACTTTTCTTACAGGTGAAAGCATCCCAGTGACTAAGTCAGCTCTTCCTCAGGAGAGTGCATCATCAGGCCCATGGAAGACCAGCAGTCCTGAAGATTACAAGCGTCACGTGCTGTACTGTGGAACTCAAGTCATTCAGATCAAGGCAGCTAGTGGCACTGCTGTCCAAGCAGTGGTGCTGCGAACAGGTCAGTAGGGCCTCAAACATTTGGCTTCCCAAACTACAAGCTTCTAGTCAATACTTGCTGAGGACTAAACATGGCAGGACATTGGTTTGATTGAGCACTGCTCACCTTTCAGGGTTCACAACAGCAAAGGGAGAACTGGTTCGTTCCATCCTTTACCCCAAGCCCACTGATTTCAAGTTATACAGAGATGCTACCCGCTTCTTAATGTGCCTCATTGCAGTCGCCCTGATTGGAATGATCTACTCAGTAATCATCTTTACCATCAATAAGGTACATTCATTGTGGGGGTGCAGATGTTCAGAAAGAGGGTCAACTAGAGAGGCTTAACAAGGTGAGAAGGTGAGGGACAATGAGAGTAATGAAGTGTGCGAGTGACTTAAAATGTGCAAGTGTTAGTACCTGTTAGAATGTCTGAGTGAGTAACTAAGGTCTTCATTTAGAGTGGATGAGTGTTAGTGAGCACAATGGGGAGTAAATATGGCAATGCTATCCTGTAGGGGTTGACACGGGGTCTGTTAATGTCATGCAGACTCTCAATTACTAACAAAACTGAGGGTGACAAGGTGAAAATTGTGAGCATGTTGATATGTGTGTAAAAGTAACAGAAAGTGTTTGAACCAGAGTAGTGAGAGAGGAAGATGGAAAATGAGTGAATATGCCAGTTAGGATTTCAAGTGAAGACATCTGTCAAAGTGGTATTGGGATTGATTTGAGTGTGAGTTTTAATTAAGAGCCGAAGACTGAGTCTTGATGATTCATTTTAACAGATATACAGTGCATCTTGAAACTATTCACAGCGCATCACTTTTTCCACATTTTGTTATGTTACAGCCTTATTCCAAAATGGATTAAATTCATTTTTTTACTCAGAATTCTACACACAACACCCCATAATGACAACATGAAAAAAGTTTACTTGAGATTTTTGCAAATTTATTAAAAATAAAAAAATTGAGAAAGCACATATACATAAGTATTCACAGCCTTTGCCATGAAGCTCAAAATTGAGCTCAGGTGCATCCTGTTTTCCCTGATTATCCTTGAGATGTTTCTGCAGCTTCATTGGAGTCCACCTGTGGTAAATTCAGTTGATTGGACATGATTTGGAAAGGCACACACCTGTCTATATAAGGTCCCACAATTGACAGTTCATGTCAGAACACAAACCAAGCATGAAGTCAAAGGAATTGTCTGTAGACCTCCGAGACAGGATTGTCTTGAGGCACAAATCTGGGGAAGGTTACAGAAAAATTTCTGCTGCTTTGAAGGTCCCAATGAGCAGAGTGACCTCCATGATCTGCAAGTGGAAGAAGTTCAAAACCACCAGGACTCTTCCTAGAGCTGGCCGGCCATCTAAACTGAGCGATCGGGGAGAAGGGCCTTAGTCAGTGAGGTGACCAAGAACCCGATGGTTACTCTGTCAGAGCTCCAGAGGACCTCTGTGGAGAGAGGAGAACCTTCCAGGAGGACAACCATCTCTGCAGCAATCCACCAATCAGGCCTGTATGGTAGAGGGGCCAGACGGAGTTTGCCAAAAGGCACCTGAAGGACTCTCAGACCATGACAAACAAAATTCTCTGGTCTGATAAGACAAAGATTGAACTCTTTGGCGTGAATGCCAGGCATCACGTTTGGAGGAAACCAGGCACTGCTCATCACCAGGCCAATACCATCCCTACAGTGAAGCATTGTGGTGGCAGCATCATGCTGTGGGGATGTTTTTCAGTGGCAGGAACTGGGAGACTAGTAAGGATAAAGGGAAAGATGACTGCAGCAATGTACAGAGACATCCTGGATGAAAACCTGCTCTCTTGACCTCAGACTGGGGCGACGGTTCATCTTTCAGCAGGACAACGACCCTAAGCACACAGCCAAGATATCAAAGTAGTGGCTTCAGAACAACTCTGTGAATGTCCTTGAGTGGCCCAGCCAGAGCCCAGACTTGAATCCGATTGAACATCTCTGGAGAGATCTTAAAATGGCTGTGCACCGACGCTT
>JANRMT010062813.1:111962045-111989440 GCA_026402145.1 Polypterus bichir lapradei | reverse complement strand
CCATTTTAAGATCTCTCCAGAGATGTTCAATTGGATTCAAGTCTGGGCTCTGGCTGGGCCACTCAAGGACATTCACAGAGAGGCCACTGTGCTCATTGGGACCTTCAAAGCAGCAGAAAGTTTTCTGTAACCTTCCCCAGATTTGTGCCTCGAGACAATTCCTTTGACTTCATGCTTGGTTTGTGCTCTGAAATGAACTGTCAACTGTGGGACCTTATATAGACAGGTGTGTGCCTTTCCAAAATCAACTGAATTTACCACAGGTGGACTCTAATTAAGCTGCAGAAACGTCTCAAGGATGATCAGGGGAAACAGGATGCACCTGAGCTCAATTTTGAGCTTCATGGCAAAGGCTGTGAATACTTATGTACATGTGCTTTCTCAATTTTTTTATTTTTAATAAATTTGCAAAAATATCAAGTAAACTTTTTTCACGTTGTCATTATGGGGTGTTTTGTGTGGATTTCTGAGGAAAAAAAATGAATTTAATCCATTTTGGAATAAGGTTGTAACATAACAAAATGTGGAAAAAGTGATGCACTGTGAATACTTTCCGGATACACTGTACCTTTAATTAAAAAACATCTTTTCTCCACTCTGTATCATGCCACCTTAGCCATATCCAGTGGCTTGCTTCTTCGACTACATTACTTAGTTTCTTAATCCCTTTCTTAAACTGCCTTGATGAAAAGCCTAATTCTCTCATTAGCGATGTCACTGATTTTAATATGAAATTTCAGCAATTTATCTCAACTGCTTGCATGTGCACAACCCAACTTTTCAATTTGGCTTCAGTTGCCAAATGTGCATACTTCAATTTCTTTCTTTCATGCACTTCTTCTAAAGACCCTTCCCATGGGACCATAAGGTTGGGAGCATGCGCTGATAGAGCGTTGCAGCACCCACCACACACCAAACTACCTAGATTGGGACCCAAGTGCACTGAGTGAGACCTCAGCACCACACTGGAACAGTGTGTGTTTTTTATTTTTTTTACAGTGGCTGGAGTGCCAGTCCTGCCATCAACCCCCAAGTTTTCCCTGTAAATTGGAGGGCCTGCTTGCAGGGCTGGATGCAGATTAACATCATACTTTACAGCCTGACAAAATACTGTATGCTGTAATGAAGTGACCCCTGCACATAATGCACACTTTGGGTCTGCTCCGGTCCACACCATCATGTTTTTTGAGGATGGAAGTACAGTACATCATAAATTGCTGCAATGAGGAACTGCACTCTACTCGACTCTACCAAAGATACCTCCAACTCAACCTTATTTTCTCTAGGCTTTCTCAGTGGAGCCATTTACCCTGCTTTCCCTGGGGTGCTGCTACAGCACATCTACCTACCTCCTCCTGATACTATTAATCTCTTCCACCAACAATTGATGGCACTCTCCATCCCCTTACTCCAAAAGGTTTCTTAAATTTATAACCTAGGTCTGCCCTGATGTGCTGCCATAAAGGTCTCTAACTCTACTTACTTCTTCTTCCCCTAAAGTAATTTCTTTTAGAGTACCATTTAATCATGTACTCAGTACTGCTTCCTATTGGCTATTTTGCCACATTGCTGTTGGGGAGACTCCTCAGTCATCAGTGTGGGCTTCTCTTCTAAAATACAGACCCAGTTGGTTCGATCCTTCTGCCTAATGTAATTTCTACCCCAGCAACCCAGGAGACCTGTCAGCTGACACTATCTCACCCAGCCATCTTTAGCTGTTCACTCTGCTTTGAATAATCTGCCCAGAGTTGTCACTACGTTTCTCTGTCATTATAGTGAACTCTAAAGAAGAAAAAGACTTCTCCTGCCCCAGGCTGAATGAATGACCCCACTGGAATGGATTCTTTTTCAGCTGGACTGTACAGTTGTGAGTGAGCTGTGTTGTCATTTGGCCACAGTCTTCCTTAAGTGTATCTGTCTTTGTTTTCAGCTTTGCCCCATTGTTAGAATTCCGTTCGGATGCTTTTCTTCCTTGGGGTCCAAGCTATGCTGCCATGACAACCTGCCATTCACTTATTACAATTGATGGTATCATTCAGGGAGACCCACTTGACATCAAAATGTTTGAAGCCACAGGCTGGGTAAGGTTTGTTGCTATTCCGGGGGGTGCTACAAAACACTAAAGGGATTTTATGATTACTGTATACCAATGCTCTTGATTTATCTACTGTATTCCTTTCCCAGGTTCTGGATGAAAACACGGAAAAATTTCAAAGCACACAGAAAGATCCTCTCAGCCTCCTAGTGAAGCCCGGTCCAAGCTTAAGGGTGAGATAGAAAGAAAGAAAGTGGTTGCTTTGGAGCATGTCATCCCCAGTTATGCCAACTTTCTAAAATTCAAGAGTTCCATGAGACATATAAGTACAGCTCTTTACCATGTCTCATTTGGTATTGACCTCTTGTTTGAGAAGTGAAGTTATAGAGTGCAAGTGTCCATTAAGTGTCCTGCAGTGCCTTTCTAATCAGACTTAAATACCAAATGACTTGAAGACAAAGTGATGCAGGACTGGAACTAGGTAGTCGAGCAGAGAGGAGCCTGATCCAGAAATTAGAGTAACAATGGGAATTCAGGAATTTAAAATAGGCTGGGGGAAGGGACACAAGAAAGGCATGAGATAAAGGGATTGCAGCAGAATATGACAGAAAGACAATATGGTTTCAGGTCAGGTAAGATTGGGAACATACATTGGTACAGTGCGTTGCCGCATCCACCACATGAAGAAACAGCTTAGGATCCTGATTGGCAACCCCCCAGGCAGACACACGGTCCATTTCTACTCCTCAGAAATGACCATCTATCTGCCACAGCCAGGTGTTTCATGGGTGTCCTTTTTGCCTGTTCCAGCGGCTCGGGTCCTCAACAATGAGGATCTTGTGAGCCGGATCACCCTAGCAGAATTGTCCCACATGGCTGTAGCACCATAACTGACACTCCCACACAATGCAGGTAATGTGCCTCATTTGGGACACAAAGCCAAACCAGTGGTACTCAAGGATTCTCTGAAGAGACACAGTACTGAAGGAATCCAGTGTTTGTCTTGGGTCACTGGATAACGTTCATGTCTCACAACCATGTAGCAAGACAGGAAGCACCAGGACTCTAAAAACTTGAATTTTTGTCCTTTTGCGAAGATGTCGGGAATGCCACACACCCCTTTCCAGCGATCTCATGACCCCCCCATGCTCTCCCAATCCGTCTACTTACTTCATAGGAAGAGTCACCAGAAACATGAATGTCGCTGTCAAGGTAAGTAAACCTCTCGACAAGGTTGACATTCTCTGCACAGACAGACACACTACTGATGGCTATGTCTAAGAGATCATTAAAGGCATGGATGTTGGTTTTTATCCAGGACACCTGCAAGCGCAGACACTCAGACTCCTCACTCAGCCTCTCAAGAAACTTGTTCAGAGCCTCCATTGACTCTGTGAAGACCACATCATTGTTGGCAAACTCTAGGTCAGTGAATCTTTCTTCACCAACAGATGCCCCAAAGTTGCTGGACACCACAACCCTGCCCAACACCCAGTCCATGCAAACAATCAACAGAGTAGGAGCAAGAACACACCTCTGATGAACCCCAGAATCAACTGGGAAAAACGCAGATGTTCTGCCTCCACTCTGCACAGCATTCACAGTACCAGTGTACAGGCTGGCCATGGTGGAATGGCAATAAAACAGACTTGACATGGCTCTGTCTATTGAACAGTGTCCAGCTACCTTGTGTTTACTGCCATTATTGTGAAAGTTCTGGCCAGTGCCCTAGCATCTGTATTGACTGTCATCATTCATTTTGTATTGTGCTTATAGGCCTGCATGCAATTCTATAGTTTATCTTTCAAAACACGCCTTGTTCTATATTGTCTTTATTGGCAGTGTCCAGCATTCAAAAATATATGGTGGTCAGTGTACAGTTTACACTTCCATTTTGTCCCTACTTTTTTGGAGACAATTTCCCTATCAGTTTCCAGTTAAATAATGATTGGTGTTTTATTCTCCTAATGTTCCATATGATCATGTCATCAGCATCCACTTTTGTATTTTTAGTGCTTTGTAGTGTCCTGTGATTAGTACAGTATATACAGTGCTTTTATCTTATATCACTTAGTGTTTAAGTTGTGTGTGCTTCTCTTGTCTATCTTATGTTCAGTGTTATAAAACAAGACCTCTGCCTGTCAGAATCCTGTACAGTAATGATACTCCTGATATTGGTGAACTGGTCTACAGAGTCACTGCCCAGTATACCTAGTACACTTCCTTTTCATTGCAGGCACCGGTAGATGGTATTATAGTTCTCCAGCAGTTTCCATTTTCATCTAGCCTGCAGCGGATGTCCGTGGTGACCCACATGCTGGGTAGTGATGAGCTGATCCTGTACATGAAAGGTGCACCAGAGAAGGTGGCCAGTCTGTGCCAACCAGAGACAGGTACAATCAGTCAACTATTCAGAAAAGAGCAGCACTTTTAAGGATTTTTCTCTAAAGCCAATATCTTAAATGTGACTTTCCCTCTCCCAGTCCCCTTGTCCTTCTCAACCCACCTTGCTGTCTATACTCAGCAGGGTTTCCGGGTTATTGCTTTGGCATACAGATCACTTGGTTCATCTGAGGACATCAGCCTCCGCAAAATCTCCAGGTAGATCATAGGCGAGGTCTCTGCTGACCATTCAAACTAACCATTTAATATAGGACTTTGCTTGACCTGGTTGTCTCTGTAGAGAGTCAGCCGAAATGAACCTCACCTTCCTGGGACTTCTGATCCTGGAGAATCGCCTGAAAGTCGAAACTGAGCCAGTGCTGCTAGAGTTAAGGAATGCCCGCATTCGCTCAGTCATAGTCACAGGTATGTGTACTATTTTTTTTCCTGCGGAATACCATTCCTCTTCTCACTTTCTACTCTCCGTTAGGTGATAACCTTCAAACAGCTGTGACTGTTGCCAAAAATTCTGGTATGGTGCCCATATCCAGTGAGGTCATCCTGGTGGAAGCTGCTCCTGCTACAGCATCAACACAAGCCTGTGTGTCCTGGAGTTTGGTGGAGGAGCCCAGACAAAACTATGGAGCCATTGTGAGTGGCCCTCCAGTGTAGACTAGCCATTGCCAGTGCCACACTGTCCCCTGACACTTCCCTGTTTAATATTATGTTCCAGGAAAGCCACATCATTATGGAACCTATGACTGATTACCATTTTGTCATGACAGGGAAAAGCTATGAGGTGCTGCTGCAACATTTTTACCACCTAGTGCCCAAGGTATGCAAAATCTTCAGATTCTACATCATGACCAATAGAGAGAGTTTGTTATTTTTTTCCTTTTTTGTATGTTTCAGCTGCTGCTTAATGGTACAGTCTTTGCCCGCATGGCTCCTGGACAGAAGGCGAGTCTTGTAGAGGAGTTCCAAAAGCTTGAGTAAGATAAAATCTTCCAAAATACAACAGCAGTGTATTTTAAATTTCTGTGCAATATAGTACTAGGGTGTTGTACCGTGTTAGCCATTATGAATGTAGTGAAAAGTCAAGCAAAATGACACCTTTTATTGGCTAACTAAAAAGAATACATCTTGCCTGAAGAAGGGGCCTGAGTTGCCTCGAACGCTTGCATATTGTAATCTTTTTAGTTAGCCAATAAAAGATGTCCTTTCGCAATATAGGAATTACAAGGGTGCTCTTAAAAAAAATGCCAGTCTCAAACTGGAAAGTAGGAGAGCTATACAAAGTGGCATCTTAATAGTGACAATAAAAAGAGGATCCATCTGGCTTTATGCAGGGGGCATTCACTGAAAAAGCACCTCTGTCTTTCTGGCCAAGCATGTGTCCATCCTAGAGCAGTGCCTGTCCAGCTGACTGCTGCTTTGTCTTCCTGCAGGTATGTGGTGGGAATGTGTGGAGACGGAGCCAACGACTGTGGGGTAAGTGTGTAATATGGCATAACAGATCCTACTCTGTTTAGTTTGGTCATTAGTAACGGACAGGTTGCAACATCTTCCAGCACTTTGTGCCTGCTGAGTTTCTCTGACATCTCATTATGATATAATAGTCCAATGATCTACTCTTGCAGGCTCTGAAGATGGCACATGCAGGCATTTCACTATCAGAGCATGAGGCATCTGTGGCCTCCCCATTTACTTCAAACATACCCAATATTGAATGCGTCCCACTGCTTATCCGGTACGTGAGGGGTGAGGAGGGTGGAAACCATATTACTCTGACTACATCTATCCCATGATATGTTGGTGACACCATTCACTGTTTTCTTCTTATATTGCAGGGAGGGCCGTGCTGCCTTGGTCACTTCTTTCTGTGTATTCAAGTATATGGCACTATACAGCATGATCCAGTACATGGGGGTGTTGCTCCTCTATTGGGTGTGTGTCTGTATATGATATCTTTTCTGACCATCACATCATTGGACAATTGTGCACTTCAAGTTGCTTTTTATCATGACCCTCTCTTGTAATGGTTTACTATTCCAACACGACTTGCCCCTAATTTTTTCTGTGATCCCCTAAGGCGGAACATTTTCAGGTCACTTTTTTCCCTATTTACATCTCTCTCTCATCTCATCTGTTTGTTTTATTGTCATTTTCTCCTGCATTACTGTCCATCCTCACTTACTCCACCTTCTTCTGAGTAATCTTCTCCTGTCACCTCTTCTACTCCCTTTCCTTTTATCTCTTTGTCTTCATTAACAACACTACCATGTCTGTTTCCTTATATCCCACATCATTTCCTGAGAACCTGTCTCTTTCCTTTGAGTTTACTTAATCATCACATAAGGCCTCTATCTCAGTCTCCACTGTGTTATATCCTGTCATACTTTATCTTAAACTTGCTCCTTTTTTGCCAGTGCCACTGATTTTTTCCACCATCACTTGTAATGTTTCCTTCAAGTTGGCCTCCTTTCCGCTTTTGTTGCTATTGCCCAGTGACATCCCCTTTGATGCAGTCACTTGTGGTCACTTCTTTTGGCTAAGCCTTACCTTCTTTCCATGATTTCCTTGTGCTACCTTTAATTGTTTAGTTTTCAGTTTAACATAAACAGTGGATATTAGATGAAGATTTAAAAAATGCATGCTGTGCTGTCATAACATAAAGATTGCAGAAACACCCAGAGAGCCCATAACTGATACAGCAAGTCTAATTTTGCTCCAGCATTCTATACAGAGAGTTATCTTCTGAACATATTGTATGTGTGTCTCACTCGTTTTACAGCAGTGTCCATCTGTTTAAGGAGCAGGCAGTTTACTTTTAGATGTCAGACTGAGTATTTCACAGCTGGTAATTCACACCAGCTGCTAAACATTCAATAAACAGAAGGGTGATCGCACTGTTTTTGAGTTTGATCAACAAAAGTATAGCAGCCATTTTACCTTTTCTGGTGTGTGTGTTTTTTTCTTCTTTTTTTTTGTTGTAACAAGGGGGAATACCAACATCCCAAACCGCAGACAGAAGTACACACACAGAATCCCGGCTTCAAATCCAGCACTTTTATTTTTAATAACATGCACCTTTTACAGGCAAAACCAGGATAAGGTAGACTTAAAAAAAAAAAAACATTTACATGCACAAGTCTACTTATGGAGTTTTCCTTTAGGAAAACTCTCTGATAAAAGTAGTACAAATGCACTAAAAGATGATTAAATAAAATCAACAGAGCCAAAGAAAAATCAGAAAACAACCATGGAGAGTATGTTTCTCGAGGTAGTGCTGCTGAGCTTAACTTTGCGAAATACTAAGACAGATTATATCAACCAGCAGAAGTTATAATTAAATCACTTGAGCATTACCCTCAGGAAATGTATCTTTGTGGACTCTTCAACCATTTTCTACCCATGGCTGCTGATTCGTGTGTAAAGCAGAGACATGTGCAGGCTAACAAAAGGCAATGGACATGGTCTGACAATGAAATCCTTAACTGCAACCCAGTTAAGGGTTTACATGGCCTCACAATTGAGTTACATGCGAAGAAGTCTATGTGTGTTAACCAGTTTTCTCAGAGACCAATATGAGACTAATATCCAGGTTTCTCTAACTGGAATAAGGGTTTACATGGCATTCTAGGTACCAGGTTTCTGTGAATAACTGGGTTATTGAAATGCATGTAAATGCACACATTGTCTCTTCTAGCTATTCTGTTTGCTCCCAGTTACTTTATGTATGTATTTAAGATCATGGTTGCCCTTTTAGCATGACCTTGTCCCCAAATTATGTTTTCCAGGAACTCAATGATTTTGGTAATTACCAGTTTCTATTTGAAGACCTCGCTATCACTACCGTTATTGGTGTTACAAGTAAGTGTCATAAGGTGCACATTAAAGGATAAGCGGGATAATACCATTTCAGGTTTAAATAATACTTCTTATTCTTCTAGTGAATCTCAACCATGCCTACCCCAAACTGGTGCCCTGGCGTCCCCCTGGTCAACTCATATCTCCCCCATTGCTCGTTTCTGTAGTCTTCAACACCTGTCTCAGCCTAGCATTGCAGACATTCGGATTTGTGATGGTGCAGAATCAGGACTGGTACTCAAGGACTAACCTGCTGAGGTGTGTGGTGCTGTGGAAACCATGTTGTTAACAAGAGGAGAGTGTTATCAGTGTGATATCTTTTTTTGTTGTTTTAGTGGCTGCCCAGTTTGGAATGTCTCCAACACCTCAAGTTTTCTCAGCAATGATGGTTTCCAGAGTTATGAGAACACAACTGTCTGGCTGCTGTCTATCATTAGCTGTATCTTGGTAGCCTTCATTTTCTCCAAGGGAAAGCCCTTCAGGAAGCCCATCTACACAAACTGTGAGTGATATGTCTGTTCAAGTTGCCTCTGCCATAGTCAAAGCCTAATATTGCTCTAATAACTTCCATTTTGTGGTGTAGATATCTTCATGATAGTACTGCTGGTTCAACTGGGAGTATGCATCTTCTTCATCTTTGCAGATATTGCAGGTCTTTATTATGCAATGGATGTGAGTATATGGGCTGTGCCTAAGCAGCCATCTTATTGGTCCTTTAGTGCTGTGTTCAGTCTGCCTGAGCCCATCCACCAGGAGATCCTTGGGTGTGGGTGTACATGGGTGTTGTTTATTCCTTTACTACTTATGACATTTAAATTTTTGTGTTCACTCACAGATGGTCTGCACTCCAGTCATGTGGAGAGGCTACATTGTGATCATGTTGCTTGTCAACTTCTTGATCTCATTTTTTGTGGAGGTGAGTTTATCTTGATAATTCGGTGGCCACCTGGCTGTGGAAGATTTAGAATACTCATCTGTATTTGTATTTGGCCGTGTCCATTTAGGAGGTGATTGTTGAGAATCGTGCCCTGTGGCTGTGGCTGAAGCAGTGCTTTGGGGTCAAGTCCCGCAGCCGCTACCGCGTATTGCAGAGGACACTGGAGGGTGAGCCCGGTTGGCCTCCCGTGGGAAAGACCGAGTTTAGTCATCCAGCATCTCTTCTGGAGAAGGACAATATGGTCTTCCAAAATGCAGCTTTTGAGCACAGTCAGGAGGAACAATCTCATAACTGGCAAGGTGCTGGTACTGGTAATGCCCACTAGGGTAAGGATACAATATGAATTGTTGGCAAAGGCTCATTAGTGTCCAGGCTGTGTTGCACTTTCTCAAAATATGGTAAAACACTCAAAAATAAGGAATCATGGTTATTTGTGATAGTCAGTCTTCTGGTGAGGTGGGGGTCATTCTTAGGTTATACAGTACATAGTTAACCACAGTGATGGCTGCTGTTGGATTTCACACTATGTTAGTCAAAGCAGCAATTACATCAGTGAGAATGATGAGCTCTTATAGATTCTTACTTCTAAATTAAGAATGTTATCAAGGTAATTCTGTGGTTTTACACGTCTTGATCACTAAGGAAGTAAATTTCATATTTCACTTTGTATGACAGTGATTTTTAAGTTGTACTTCTCAGAACACAGTGACAATTAATTGGGTTTCAAATGGAATATTATTTGCTCTTGGTAAGCGTAATTGTTATTGTTCACAGGCTTCATTGTCCTGATGGTCATCCACATTCACAAAATGTTTCACTGACTGTTGGGGTCTCATTTATAAAACTTTGCATGAATTTGAGTGTGAAAAAATGTGTACAGCAAAAAATAGGAAAATGTATACCCCAGAAAAAAATCTGATTTGTAAAATTTGGCATACACACATTTCTATGTAATTTACCTTTTATAAATCACAATTATCTTGTAAATCTGAGGATGTGAACACATCTTGAACTCTGGTTTTGGATTATACTAATCAACCTTATACATATGCAGTCATTGGCAGGTAGAGCAGCCTTCCACCTAAAGCTGTGACACCCTATCACCTGCATTGAAGAGTTATCTGGCTGTGTTCTGCAACTGACAGCACAAGATCATGTACAGCATTAGAACAAAAAGCATAAAATGCTACCATCTAATTGGATAACTGCTATCACCTGGCACATGTAATGACATGATTGCTGCTACAATGAGTAGTACAGGCCATATGAAACACTGAGGGTTCAGACAGTTACCTTACCAATAAGCTAGCTGTCACAAATAACACAGTCATGTCCATTATGGTTTCTTTGCTTCAAAATAAACAAATCATGGTTTGATCCATGCCACCAAGCCATGACGTTAGTCAGTCTCATCTTGCCATCACAGATGAACAGTAAGTTAATTAAATGTAACTGCTTATGGCTAGCAAAAGCAGCTACATTCTTGGTAGGTGCCCTTATAGCAATATAAGTCTAGTAAAGTGCTCGGATTACATTAAGGAAACTAGACGCTGCTGAAAATTGCCTTTTTGTGATGGCAAAAACATGTTTTATGTAGGTACAGCAACACCATATGAACACTGGATGTAGCACCTCGCCGGTCACTTAATGGCTTTCGGCACAGTTGGCATGATGGAGTTACGCTTGGATGAGATACTGTTGACCTGTCAGGTAGCCGATATAAACTGACAAAAAAACAAAAAAGATCTTCAGGGCAAATATCTGAAGTAAAAGAGAGAAGTAAAATACAATATTTGCATCATAATTATCACTTTGAGGTATAATACACAATTATAATAATGGCCTGCTGATATGCATTATTATAGGAATGAGTCATTATTTACCTGATTTGGTTGCATTTCCCACTTTCTCCAAAATGCTGCATACAGATAGTTGCAGTAAATATACTCAAGATCTCCTGTCAAGTTTTCTTTTATCTTTTATAAATCCCAACATTTGTGTGGAAAGCTGCATGCACATATTTTGAGCCCTTTTTGTGAGTACACAAGTTTTATAAATCTGAACCCAGGTGAGTGTATCTATCACTCATTGTGTTTTCCTCAACAGTCTGTAAGATTTCACAGACTAAGTATGATGGTCATTTCCAAGCTTTACCTATCTGCATCAAAAGAGAATGATGGCTGTTTATGCATAACTTCTCAGCCATGAACAAATTAGATCATTAAATGGTTAAAAACAACTATCTCATCTCAAAATTAAGATTTGATGTTCCCTTGTCCATTAAAATGATTCTCCATATATGTCTGCAAGGTAAATATGTAGTTGTTTCCATGTTTTGGTGTACTCTTATCAGAATTTTGATTGCTCAAATGTGTTGGGTTCCCATTTTTGCAACACTTAATAGAATGGTTCCAATTATTCCTTCAGCAGTGTGACAACTACACTTGATCTGTTACATTTGTGCTCATGTCTGCTTTGGGATACCTGGTCCAATTAATCTGATATACAGTATATTGGCATCAGACAGTTAACCATTCCTACAAAGACAGCAGTTGTTGGTGTACCAGCTAATGGTGTATAGAGTACAACACTCTGCACAAAGAATCTTCATGCATTCATAAACATTCATTTTAATATTCATCATTAGGTCTAATCATGGTATAATGAAAAGACGTGGCAATGCCAAAACCAGTATTACCAACACTTCTATCCAAATGTGGACTGAAAAGGACAATTCAACTTCAAACACCAAAGAACTTGAAGAGGGTGCTCTTTCACTCGGCCTGTGTCAAAAGGCACCAAATCCAACTTGAAGGCACCTTGCCTTGGTCTCCCATCCTTCATATGTTTGGAAACTCATGTAAAGCTGGAGCATCTGCAGCATGTTAGGATTTTGTTAGAAGTGTCGCTGGCGTGTGCGGCTATGGGCAAGTCCCAGCAAAGAGCAGGCGCTGGCAGCAGCTGTAACAAAGCTGATGGCTCCGATTGCCCTGGATGCCTACAAAACATAATGACATGCATCATTATCGGTACATCACAGCAGTGCATGTCACATTTCTCTACCACATAAAAGCAGTTGACAGATATAGCAAATGACAGCACATAGCATATTAGACTACTCTGGATAGGTCTCTCTAGCATGTGAGGGCAAAAAGTAAGATCTTCTTGACTGTGTGATACCCCTTGGCAGTCCAAAAGAAGACAAAAGAGCACTTGACAGCTCTCTCTGGCATGAGTTAGGGGGAACACATCAGGAATCATGGAAAGCATCTGCAATTTATGGGGCTAAGGGTTACATGCAGATTCCTGTAGAAATAGAATTTCAGCAGGTGGCTGGACCTAAACTAACACCTTCCATGTCTCACCCTAGAGGGAAGATTCACACTTAAATTCCAGGGGGTGCCTCCCATATTCCAGCCATCACTTAGTTAGCCTATTTCAGATAGATAGGCCTGTAGGTTGTAGTACTTGAAGTAGGTTTGCAGTTAAAGGCATTAACATTTGAATACAACTTTTCAAGTTTCTTATGCCCACAGGAAGCCACTGACATTCAGAATAACTCAGCATTGTAGTATTGATAATAGGATGAGCCATTCTGTTTTGCGAAGTTTAAAATAAATATCAAGAGGATGATACAGGCCCCTACCAAGCAGTTTAATGGACAAACTCAGTCAGCGTTTCAAAGTCCAGAACACATGTTTCATCTTTAATTATAATGTGTTCACTTTTTTACTATTTCTTATCGTGTGGCGGTTGCAGCAATGCTCTGTAATCAGCACATGCTCCCAATCTCTCTCTCTCTCTCTCATTCCCACAAATCTCCAGACCTACTCCTGCTTTCTCCATTCTGTCTGATCAAATCAGATGTAACCTGTCCAGCATTAAATAACAACTGAAACAGGTGGTTTAAGCCAGTTCTCTTCAAATACTGAAAATGGCACAATACTTGAACTCACTGTAACTCACCATAAGATGTGACAGCTCTTTCAACTTTAAAAGTGATTGAACATTCTTAGTTATATGGAGGCTAACTAATTATGAATGCTTCCCACATCTTTGCCCTTTCTATTCTAAAATAGGCTGTTTCTTCAGTAAAGGTGTAATAGAGCTCCTTAGTCAGTAGTGATCACAGTGCTGCTACCAGTTGAGTGCAGGAATATTTCCACTGTACTTTCCTCAGAGTCTCTTACATTCTCAGATGTTTTAGATGTAAGGTAGCCTTTAGATCCTCTATGCTCACCCTGTCACACCTCTGAAGTTCATAGTTCGTCAAAAAGATAGTTGGTCTGTGCCGGCACTTGGGTTTGCAAAGACAGCAGTAGATTTCCAATTCAAAAATCCATTTACAGAATTTATAGTAACTTATACTAACAAGCCAGATGCCAAATCTTAACATTAACATTTGTCTAAAAAAAAAAATACCGAAAAAGGGAGAAAACTTTGATAAAAACGCTGCCACATGATATGGGACCTGGTAAAGAAATAGACCATACTTTGTATGGAAACCCTGAAATGCATAATGAAAAATATTTCCAAAGAAATGCTATTTCAAACATAACTACATAAATATGTTGAATGTATGACATAATAGATGTTAAATTGTTTCTTTTTGAAATCACACGTTTAGTTGTAACTCTAGTAGGGCCAACTCCACCACCCAGGACTTTTTATTCTGTAGCAGTCACCTACTTGAAGGATTCCCCATTACAGGAGATAACACTGGAAGTGGGATTTGGTAATTTATAAAGATGATTAAAAATAGTTTAAGGTTGCTCTGAAGCTCAACTTTGTATTGCCATCAAACTCTAAATTAAAAAAATGCCTCATAATATTATGAACTTGAATAAATAAGTTAGAAACACCATCCTCAGTTGTTATCTTTCTTCCATATTCTCAGCAAAAGAGACTCTGCATTTATCATAAAAAACTCAGTAACTGGGCTGTGCCATTTCATTGTGTCTCATCATAGCTTAGATTTGATGCATAATCTGCTTTTTTTATTTCCTCAGTATTGTTTTTATTGAGTGCTGAAAATGCCATGCAACTTGAAGTATGTCATGCTAAGCATTGATTTATATTGAGATTTTACTGAGCGTTTGCAGGTGGCCGATGGCCTCGGTGCATTCGAAACATAAGGTTGCGAGTTTATCACACACACAGAGTACAATAAAATTCTTATTTGCATGCGCGACCAACACAAAACACACAGCACTTTCCTGCACAGCAAATCTGGTACCATAGTTGTATGTAAAACATAAAGCAGAATATAATTAATTGGTTAAAAGTATCTTATGCTTGACACCAGTTCTACAATAAATGGGACAACTCCAAATCCATCAAGGAAAAATACATACCTGCTCTGACACACCTTCGCCATAGCGCAGTAAGGTGACAAAGTGCTCGCAGTTATTGCCCAGCAGGTCATATGACACCTCCTGCCCAATCAAATACTGCGCTTGTGAGATGATATCACCCACAGGAAGTGGTGCATACTTGTTGTCATACTTATTGTTGATTCGATACGAGTCACTGCCAACCACATCTTTGAGAAGCTGCATGCGGACCAGCGCCTTTCGGCTGAAGACAGACTTGGCGCTGGAAAAGGATGCTGGCTGCCCTTCATCTAAGCAGAAAAAAGAGGCAGTAAGCTACTAGGAGGCACTGGAAATACAGCTTGTCTGACTGCCCAACAATACCCCACTACCCCAAAGCTTGCAAAATGACTAAAGGAGAAAAATGGATAGGACATGAAATGGGACTCACCCACTGGGGTCACATTGATGATGTACCCATCCCCAAGGTAGAGTGCCCAGTGCTGATATGCAGGCCTAAAAATCTCTATCAGGTCTCCAGGCTCTGGATTTTCTAAAGCGAAGTCAGCGGCTGATGCCATCTGCAAAAGACGCATAACAAAGTCAGAGTCAGCCTAGTGCTGGTCAGTGAGGGCAATCACAAGGATAGATATATCCACATATCCTACTGATACAACAGCAAAGATGAACAGGAAATATCTCGGGAACAAAGGGCAGGCTCAACAGTACTCCCCATGCAGTTTTAAACGCTTGACTAAGTCCAGCTGCTCACTTAAATAGACTCACCACTGCCATTGAGTCACTTCGAAACATTTCTTGAAGTGGATGATATAGGCATCACAGAGCAAACCAGTCAACCAGTCAGTCAATTTGAAGATGCCTGCTGGAAATCCCCACATTGCAGGTTTACAGCAGGTTGATTAACAGCACCAGAAATGAAAATTAAGGACACCAGTGATGGCAGGCTGCTAGCAGATTTCAGACTGACCTGAACTTATGCTGATTCTGGGAGCTCCCAACCACAGGACCGATGCTTTGAAGTATCCTCATTGTAAGTCAGCTTTTTTTTTCTGAACTAGAACACTGCTGGCATCATTCTAGGAATGCTGGGTGGAGCCTCAGCCCACATCACCTGTTTGAAAGGAGGTTTTTAAAACCACGGATCTAGAGTTCTCTGGAATGGAGGCCAGGATAATCAATGTGTGCTCTTTCAAAACCTACTGAAAAGTCAGCAGAAACTGAATGACACCTTGACAATGGTAGAGAGCCACACACAAAGCAATAGAGGAGGCCATATACACAATTGCAAGATGATCTAATTCAGCACAGAGAGCCCTGAGTCCTGAGGGGATGTCCAGTTCTAACAACAGATACCAGAGCGGGGACACTGGTGCCATTCTTGAGTGGCCTGAATGTCACCAGAGAGGGACAAGTAGAAGGCATAGCCCAAAACTTAATGAAGGACACATCAGATTACCTTGAGGCATTTCACAGTTCTGTTATTAGAATTTTCTAAAACTGTAGTTTACCTTATTGGGGGGCTAGGGCTATTGATAACCTGGGAGCAGACAGACCCACCTAATATTTTCCCTCTATTACCATTTGTACTCTTTTAAAGAAATGTGGTTTTAAACAGGTGTTGATTTTAAAATGCTATGCCTGAAAAGAGTTGTGAAAAAAAATGAATGAATGCAATTCACCATGTCTAACAGCAGTGGTGCAAGAACAGCTCTGTAGCTGCTCTGTTGCGTCTGGTAAACAGTAAACCAAGTGCAAAGGAATTGGTTGTCCTCTGCAGGATCAGGTTTACTGTGTACCATGCTTGTCACACAATGTTTAACATTTAACATGGGCTTTGCTCTTCCTCACACTCTCCTGATCTGTCTCCTCTAGACCATGTCTGCCACAGTGGTGATTATGAGCTGCTGGTGTTCTTCTGATCTGAAGATGGGAGCTAAAGTAAATTGACTGCTTGTGCCGCAGCTCCTAATAACTCCTATTCTGATTGAAGTCTTGAGACTGTACCTGCCTCCTGTAAGCAGTAATAAAGTACCAGTATTTTGTTTGAAAACCTGGACTTATCTTCCTCTCTCTTGTGCAACTCTGACCCAAGCTTGACAATACCTGTATAAAAAACAGCTTTTCTTAAACTCACAAACACAACTACCCATGCGGACACTCGGTGAAGCACTTAATCAGAATTCAGCTGTGTATGATGTCGCACCCACACACTCACTGAGCCTCTGTAGGACTGCTTGAGACTGGAAATGTCTCAATAAAGTCTGTGTCTTTGGGACAACCTGTTGCAGAGTTCCCGAGATTTATCATGGAAAGTATAGGCACAGCATTTAGTATTGTTTGCATCACATTATTATCTTCAGTGGCCATTTTTGGTCGAAAAAAGTTTGTTATACTGAGATTTACATTTTGCTAAAATGAGATTCGTTTAACAATGTTCTATGAATGTTTATCCAGGCGCACAAAAAGTATTCGTTATTCTGAAATGTTTGTTACTTTGGTATTCGCTATAATGGGATTTAACCTGCCAAGCCTGACCCATCAGGAGCCCTCCTGCCATGCCAAGGAGCCCATGGCGAGACCTAAGGAGAAACACATGCTTACCCTATTCTGTGTTAGGTGAGGGCAGTCGGTCGTACCATCACAAACTACCCTCAACTCAGCAAGATGATGAACTGGTGCTGGGTGAAAGGAGACAGGTATTGTGCTGTTGCTACCCCCTTGTCTTTTCCTTGTATAGGAGTGGTGTTGGTTAATGGGCACAGGGCTGTTGCTCTTATTATGATCTTATCTTATTATGATTCTGGGAGCAAAATTTCTATTGTTGTTCGCTGTTATGTGTTACCACAACAGTGGCTTAGAGAAAGGATCATGCCTGACCTGTATTCATGGTGAAACCAGGTGGTATCAGTCCACCAATTGCTTACTCAATTATGACAGTACCTTAAATACGCTACAGGGGGCAATGCTCTGAAATTCACTGTATCTAGTAATACTGGAGTGAGACTGGTCCGAAAATAAAAGTGGTTTAATACAATCCTCTCCAGTAAAGTGTTTGGGCCTTGTTATGGACAGAGATACTCTGCCCCAAACTGTCACCACACCGTGTATACAGCCGGCAACAAGTAGTTACGTGGCCTCCCAGTGTGATGTGGTGGAGACAGTGCCATCGCAGCCAGAACCTTCAGGACCCTATCAATATCTTATACTTTCAATACAGGCAAACTCAGGCTTCTTTCTAAAGAAAACAATGGAATGAAGACTCCCTTAAGTTTGCTTAAAAATGCAGTAGTGTCAGGACCTCATCAGGACCCCAATTTATTATTCAGTCAGTCAGTCATTGTCCAACCCGCTATATCCTAACACAGGGTCATGGGGTCTGCTGGAGTCAATCCCAGGCAACACAGGGCGCAAGTTAGGAATAAAGCCCGGGCAGGGCTCCTGTCCACCACACACACCCCCACACCAAGGACACACTAGGGACAATTTAGGATGGCCAATGCACCTAACCTGCATGTCTTTGGACTGTGGGAGGAAACCGGAGCACCTGGAGGAAACCCATGCAGACACAGGGAGAACATACAAACTCCATGCAGGGAGGACCCGGGAAGCAAACCCAGGTCTCCTTACTGCAAGGCAGCAGCGCTAACACTGCGCCACTGTGCTGCCCATTTGTTATTAATAATGATTTATAATATACTGTAGAGTAGCTGAACATAAAGGGAAGGTGAGGTCGCTGTTCTAAGTCCCATAGACTTACCAGTGGCAGGTCTGCGAACTAGCCCACATACACCTCCTAGGTGTCCATCTGGGAACTGACAAAACTCTAGAGCATATAAAGCACCTCTTATATTAGCCAGGAATCAATGAGGAGGTCCGTCACTTCTGTACTTCCTGTACAGAGTGTAAGTTGCAACAGATTCCTAGAAAAGATCATGTTCCACTGATTCCTGTCCCCTTGGTCGGCATTCCTTTTGAGCGTATAGGGTGGACATTGTTGGACTCCTTGAATCCTCAGCCCAAGGACATAAGTACATCCTAGTTCTCGTAGATTTTGCTACCCATTATCCTGAGGATTTCCCATTGAGAACAGCCACTTCCAAGAATATCACATGGGAACTAGTAGGGGTCTTTGCATGTGTTGGTATCCCCAAGAAAGTCTTAACAGACCAGGGGATGCCATTTACTTTGTAGACTGCAGTATACCATCCTCAAACTGATGGTCTCATGGAGCAGCTTAATCAAACCCTTAAGCAAATGCTATGCAAGGTGGTCAGTGAGGATGGGAGAAACTGGGATCAGTTACTCCGCTTGTACTTCTTGCCTATTGGGAGGCACCCAGGCCTCTGTGGGTTTTTTCCCCTTTTGAATTACTCTATGGGTGTCAACCTGGAGCATATTGGATATCCTAAATTATGGATGGGAGGGGTCCCTCCCATCCCTCCCGTCCCTCCCATCCCTCCCGTCCCTCCCGTCCCTCCCCTCCCCTCCCTCCTCTGCCTTCCCTTTCCCCTTTCTCCCCTCCCTCCCCTCCATCAATATTCTTGAATATATTGTGCAATTATGAGATAAATTAGAAAACATTTGGCCAATATTAAAAGAAAATATGGAGAAAACGCAATCAGCCCGGGCCCAGTATTATGTCTGTCTCAAAGGTGGTGAACGAGAAACCTGATCAGACCTCTCTGGTGGCACATGACATTATAACTGAACCTGGGGCGATCGTCAGAGAATGCCCATATTGACTCTCAGAGGCAAAATGTGCCAAAGTAGAGCATGAAATCAAGCAGATAAAGGAGAGTCATAGTCTCTGGTCCACCCCAATTGTCTTGGTTCCTAAGCCTGATGAGAGCTGAACATCCTGCAATGACTTTCATCGGCTTAATCAAGTCTCTCAATTTGACAAATATCCTATGCCATGATAGGATGAGTGACTAAGCAAGGCAGAATTCTTGAACACCCTTGAACTGACAAAAGGGCATTGACAAGTTCCTTTAATGGACTCCGCAAAGGCCAAGACCACATTTAGCACCCATAGTGGATACTGGCAATATTGTGTTTTTCCATTTGGATTGCACCGGGCCCTAGCCACCTTCCAAAGTCTGGTGGATAAAGTGCTATGTCCCCACAACTCCTATAGTGCCGTATACTTGGATGATGTCGTCATCTACTCCAACACTTATAGCGGGTTCATGCTGTGCTTCATACATTAGGTACAGACGGTTTCTGAATTAATCCAAAGAAATGTTTCTTTGGGTTAGAAGAGGCCAAATATTTAGGCTACCTGTTGGGCAGAGGCACAGTTAGACCACAGTGTTCAAAAGTTGATGGCACACTTAAATGGCCCTGTCCGAAGACCAAGAAGAAAGTACAAACCTTTCTTGGTGTTCTGCCTTGCAGAATAGTTGTTTGTTCAGCTGTTATTTCAGAGGAATGTTAACATAGCCTTACGAATATTCATGTAAATAGTTGTAAGAAAGCAGAAATGGAAATATAGGAAGTCAATGGTTAGACAGCATGCTTCACAAGCAGTTTGTTTGTTTGTCCCTTTGAAACAAAGCCTGTACTTGGATATATTGTGAAGTTGTATTATTTATTGCATATCAGTAATTTCTTGCAACACAATACAATAAAATACAATTTATTTTTGTATAGCCCAAAATCACACAAGGAGTGCCGCAATTAGATTTAACACCTGCCTCTTGACATCCCCCAGCTTTGACTCTCTAAGAAGACAAGGAAAAACTCCCAAAAAACCCTAGCAGGGGAAAAAAAATGGAAGAAACCTTGGGAAAGGCAGTTCAAAGAGAGACCCCTTTCCAGGCAGGTTGGGTGTGCAGTGGGTGTCAAAAAGAAGGGGGTCAATACAATACAATACATAGAACACAAGTAATCCCCAATACAATATAAAAATAAAAATATTACAAGTATGGAGCAGAATTTAACAGTAGATGATATCACATAATATGATTTGGATTTGCAATTTACTTCTTTTCCGTTTTAATCTATCTTTATAAAATGAAAATAAAATTGAAGGACTATGTCCTCTCTCTATACATATTTTGGGAAGTTTGTGGTTTAGTTTCTGGTTGAAACACCAAAGATGAGAAGAGTACACTTGGATTGTGGGGATATTACCACTGGTTTGTCCTACGCTGTTCAGAGAGAGCCATGCTCTTGACAAATTTAACAAAGAAATGGGCCTTGGACAAAATGGCATGGGATGAAAAAGCTGAAATTGCATTTCGTTACCTAAAGCAGGCCCTAACATCGACACCAGTTTTGATGGCTTCTAACTTTACTTTGCCTTTTATCCTCCAGACCAATGCTTCAGACACAGAACATGGTGCCATGCTGAGCCAAAGTGCCGATGGTGTCGAACACCCCATCATGTTCCTGAGCTGGAATATGCTGGACAGGGAAACCTGGCATGCGGTGGTGGAACAAGAGGCTTTGGCGATTGTTATATATGTGAACTGTGATATTAATTGCAGGGTTCGATTATGCAGCCATGTGCAGTAGGTCTGCTTTTTGTAAGATGAGCTTAATTGCTTTTGTCTGAGAGGTGTAAAAGAAAAAGGAAACAATAAAAAAGTTTTTGTGGGTGTTGCACTTACCAGCTGTCAGCATCTCTCTCTTAGACAAAACTGAGTAAATGGACAGTTAAGGTATTACCTTCCAGGCCTTGAGTTTACCCTGGTCACTGAACATGCCGATTTATAGTGGATGGCTGTGAACAAGGAGTCAAACCTGTAAGTCACAAGGTGGTTTTTGGACCTCCAGCCTTATAAGTTTACTGTTGTTTATTGTCAAGGCTCTCTTCAGGTCAACACCAATGTTCTTCCTTGGATTCACAACCTCTTGGTTCGGACCACATGACCCGACGCTTATGGTCTAGTGGGTGGCAGGCATGTCACACATGAGCACATGCAAGACAGATTACAGACTCAAATATAAGTGTTTTTCAGCCAAGCCAGGGGTTGGTGCTGTCCTCTGATGCTTTCTCCTTTTTTCCCTCGGCAGACTGTCAGAAGAACCCACCTCCTAATGTTGTAATTTCAACCTCCCAAGATATTGAAGACTGATGATGTCATTTCCAGTTCCGGTCCCACAAGTTCCCTACTCTTTCCATCTTTAGACTTTAAATCTGCCATTTACTTTGTCCGGCTTCCACTTCACCCAGAAGAAGGACCACCGGGAGTACTCCTGGGTGCAGGATTAAAGAAGCCTGCTGCCACTGCTCCAGGAGGCAGAATCGGGAGGTGGAGGACAAAGCTGGAGGAGCAGAAGCAGAAGGAGAGATAATGACAGAGAGAGAGAGATACAAGATAAGAGGAATAGTTTTGTATATTAATTATTGTGCTTTGCTGTACTGTGCTTGGGTGCAAGTGGGAAAACAAAAATGAAGCATTTCCCATAGCTGAATTAAAGCCATGTGTGTGAAAGAACTTGTGTCTGCATCTATCTGGGTCGGGTTTGGGGAGCTGGTGTGTCCCTTGCAGGCCACAATATATACATATTAGATGTGGTAGATGTCTAAGTCTGGATGAAATATAAGTAATCAAAGAGCTCATTTTTTATTTGATACATAGCTTGTCCAGTTAGTCTGGTATAGTAACATGCACCTGAAAATTTACTTCATGGAGCTTCCTGTTTTAATTGCTTCCTCTCTGCATCACTCATCAAAATGACCACACTTATAGTGAAATTGTTCTGCTGGGAAAATGCAGCAGTGGTCACTACCATATTAGCCTGGTTTAGCAACTCTGACCTAGTTGTGTTGGGGCTTTTATTTCATGACGTGTGCATTGATTTATAATTATTTTCACCATGAAAACTTTCAGTCATTAGCATTACAGCTATAAACCTTGTTCATGTGGCCCAAGTGGGGACAAAAAGTAGCCAGCGACACTGGTGTTGTCAGATATATACTACTCAAAAAAATTAAAGGAACACTTTTTAATCAGAGTGTATCATCAAGTCAATGAAACCTCTGGGCTATTGATCTGGTCAGGTAAGTAGCAGAGGGGGTTGTTAATCAGTTTCAGCTGTTTTGGTGTTAATGAAATTAACAACAGGTGCAATAGAGGGGCAACAATGAGATGACCCCCAAAACAGGAACAGTTTAACAGGTGGAGGCCACTGAAATTTTTCCCTCCTCATCTTTTCTGACTGTTTTTTCACTAGTTTTGCATTTGGCTATGGTCAGTGTCTCTACTGGTAGCATGAGGCGATACCTGGACCGTACAGAGGTTGCACAGGTAGTCCAACTTCTCCAGGATGGCACACCAATACATGCCATTGCCAGAAGGTTAGCTGTGTCTCCCAGCACAGTCTCAAGGGCATGGAGGAGATTGCAGGAGACAGGCAGTTACTCTAGGAGAGCTGGACAGGGCCATAGAAGGTCCTTAACCCATCAGCAGGACCAGTATCTGCTCCTTTGGGCAAGGAGGAACATGGTGGTCACTGCCAGAGCCCTACAAAATGACCTCCAGCAGGCTACTGGTGTGAATAGGCCCTGTGCTCACTGCCTGGCACCATGAAAGCTTGATTGGCATTTGCCATAGAATATCAGAATCGGGAGGTCCACCACAGGCACCCTGTGCTTTTCAAAGATGAGAGCAGGTTCACCCTGAGAACATGCGACAGATGTGAAAGGGTCTGGAGAAGCCATAGAGAACGTTATGCTGCCTGTAATATCGTTCAGCATGACCGGTATGGTGGTGGGTCAGTGATGGTCTGGGGAGGCATATCCATGGAGGGACGTACAGACCTCTACAGGCTAGGCAATGGCACCTTGACTGCCATTAGGTATCGGGATGAAATCCTTTGTCAAATTCTAAGCTGGTGCAGTGGATCCTGGGTTCCTCCTGGTGCACGACAATACTTGGCCTCATGTGGTGAGAGTATGCAGGTAGTTCCTGGAGGATGATACCTTTGACTGGTCCCCACGCTCACATGACCTAAATCCAATAGAATACCACTGGGACATTATGTTTCAGGCCCATTCAACACTGCCAGGTTGCACCTCAGACTGTACAGGAGCTCATTGATGCCCTGGTCCAGATCTGGAAGGAGATCCCCTGGACACCATCCGTTGTCTCATTAGGAGCATGCCCCCCTGACAATGTCAAGCATGCATACAAGCACATGGGGCCATACAAACTACCGAGTACGATTTTGAGTTGCTGCAATGAAATGTCGGCAAAATGGACTAGCTTGCTGTATCATTTTTTCACTTTGATTTTTGAGGTGTCTTTGAATTCAGCCCTCTGTAGGACGATAATTTTCATTTCCATCAAATGATATGGCATCCTTTCGTTCCTAATACATTACCCAGTCCATATAAATATAGATATCATGTCACACATGTGCGCTTAGGAGACAGTCAACAAGCCCTGAGGTGAGTGAAACATCGCGAGATGAAGGGTTGATTTATGGTACTAACGCCTCTCTCTCTTTTTCATCAGACCAAAAGAAGAAAAGTAATCCAGTACACTTACCTCACACAATTCCAGGTTCACAAGATGGCCGCCAAACGTCACTTCCTAATCCGGCTCCCACTGATGACGTCACATCCTGTCTGTCACTGATGATGTCACATCCGGTCTCCTGAAGATGACATCACTTTCAAAATATCATCATGTCCGGTCTCCTCTTGATGACGTCACATCCATCTTCCAGTTACGATGTCATTTCCTGCAACATCATTTCTGCCAGCCATTTTGTTCCAATATAAAAATGCCATGTCTCTGTTTCATTTTATCAGTTGCTGTTTATATATATATACTAGACATTAAGCCCGTTAAAATAACGGGCGCTAGAACAGTAGTGCATAAACATTTGTATGAATAGTCTATATTAAATGGCAAGGGACCTTGTATGTGGCTGTAATATGTGTCACTGTATTGTGTGCCTTTAATTTTCTTTCTCAGTAATACTGGTTTGTATTTCCGTGAAATGCCTGTAATTTTGTCTGACAGTAATAAAGTGGAACCTCGGTTCACGACCATAATTCGTTCCAAAACTCTGGTTGTAACCCGATTTGGTCGTGAACCGAAGTAATTTCCCCCTTAGGATTGTATGTAAATACAATTAATCCGTTCCAGACCGTATGAACTGTATGTAAATATATATTTTTTAAGTTTTTAAGCACAAATATAGCTAACTATACCATAGAAAGCACAGCGTAATAGTAAACTAAATGTAAAAACATTTAATAACACTAAGAAAACCTTGAACAACAGAAAACTAACACTGCAAGAATTTGCGCTATAGCCTTATGACCTGCTCACTAAAAACTCTTTTTTTAATGAGTTTTAAGCACAGGGGAAAAATGAACATTTGAAAAATTTGTAATTTAATAAACAACCAAGAAAAGTAACATTGCAACAATGCACGCGCGCGCCTGTGTGTGTGTGTGTCTCTCTCGCGGGCCTGTGTGTGTCTCTCGCGTGTGTCTCTTAAGCGCGCTCCTTTGTGTCTGTGTGTGTGTGACGTGCGCGCCTGTGTGTGTGTGTGTGACGCGCGCGCCTGTGTGTGTGTGTGACTTGCGCGCGCCTGTGTGTGTGCGTGACTCGTGCGCGCCTGTGTGTGTGCGTGACTCGTGCACGCCTGTGTGTGTGCGTGACTCGTGTGCGCCTGTGTGTGTGTGTGTGTGTGACTCGCGCGCGCCTGTGTGTGTCTCTGTCTCTCTCTTTGCACAGGGAATGCACAGGAAGAGACTGAACACATGCTGTGTGGCCCAGCGCATGCGCACTTCTCCAGAAGACACACACGGACACCTCGCGCCTGTGTGTGTGTGTGACGCGCACGCGCCTGTGTGTGTGTGTGACTCGCGCGCGCCTGTGTGTGTATCTGTTTCTCTCTCTGCACAGGAAGAGACTGAACACGTGCTGCGTGGCCCCGCGCATGCGCACTTCACCAGAAGACACACACACGGACACCTGGACGCACACAAGGGTTTTATTAAAGTTTTATTACATATATATATATCTTTTTTTCTCTTGTAGCACTGAACATGCCAATGACATAAGAATTTCCCTCGGGATGAATAAAGTTCTTATCTTATCTTATCTTATATATATATATATATATCCAGTATTTTTAATGTGAACTCTAACATTGTAACAGCACATTTCTGAAGTCGAAATAAAACATTTTCTTTAGATATTTAACTGAAGAAATAAAATTAAAAAATTAGTGCTTGCATAATTATTTAAACCTCTGTGCTTTGACCTCCATGTTTATACTAATGACAAATTAATTGCAAACAACACAGATGTGACATTCATTTGACCATAATTAAACATAATTATGCCTCTTACTTGTGAGTTTTTTATTTCGCTCCGGATATAAAGGCACACTTTGTAAGGGCCATAGATTTTGTTGGACATTCACAGCAAAAAAGAAGACGAAGGAACATCCTGCCGATGTGAAAAACAAAGTCATTGAAAAGCAAAAGGCAGGGAGTGGCTACAAAAAATCCTGAAGAGTTTCAATGTCCCTCTAAGCACTAACTTCAACCAGGGGAATATGCATATTCCATTTTGTGGATACAACAAGCCAGCCCTGCTCTATTAAAATGCTAATGCCTTTAGATATAAAGCTGTAATACAACTGGGCAGGTCTGACTGTCTTAATGCCACCTACAGGCCTTCTACTCACAGCAGCAGTGTTTGGATAGTTGTTGTCTATTATAATATTTACTAGCTGGATCACCTGGCATTGCCCGGAAATCTATAACTGGTGAATTTACCAAATGAAAGAAACAGAACATAAAAATAGAACAAACAGTTTTGTGATTGAAATTTTATTGTAATATGTAATATAAGTGGTTACTCCACAGCCTTTGTTTTGCCTTGTGGTGCGAAAATGAACAAATTCTGAGAATTGCCCACTCTAGAACATGGTACATAGAGTTGTGCATGTGAAAAGCATGGATTTTCCAAATTGATGCTTTTAACTTGCAGTGATTGGCCTTGAGCGCTATTAATTGACATAGCAAAAGCCAAACGAACAGGAAATTGTAGTAGTTTGAAATCAAAGGGCAAATCATTCGGAATTAGCGGAATTGTTGGTATGAAAACATTGTCACGTCATGCGCAACGCTTCAGATGCCCTTGAAATACACTTTTTTCTGGCAGCGGAAGTAATTCTACGTCATTTTTTCGGTGGCATGGGTATAATAGCGAAAGGAAGGACAATTATAATGTGTTACTTGGTATTATGTACGGAATATGGAATAAGCACCACAGTGAGATAAATGTTATTTACAATATGTCGCAAAGCAAACAAATAGCACCAGTCAGTCAGAAAGACCAAGACTGAAATCATACTGTGAGTTGGAAAGCGAGCAAATAACACCAAAAATACGGAAAGCCAGTCACGCACACTGGGTCAGTCACGTTTTACATCCATATGGCAGTTCCCTTTCACCCGAAGAAAGCAGTCGGCCTTCTCATACTTGGACACTTCCGCCATCTGTTGGCAAGTTAAAGAAACATTGGTAAAGATCGACGCACAGGGACCAAACGTGCTGCTAGGTGGCGTCACTGTTAATGTCTGTTGCAACATGCGGCCATCTTGTCGACCTGTGCTGAACGTTGTGTCACTGAAAGGTTGCCCTGCACTTCACCATAAACATTTGTCCGAACCAAACATACCCCATGATCTCCTCCTGGTTTCAAAGGAGCCCCATGCCCAGTTTGGTAGCGATCGGATGCCCGGTGCAGATTTGTATGGTGGACAAACAAATAGCACCAGTCAGTCTATCTATCTATCTATCTATCTATCTATCTATCTATCTATCTATCTATCTATCTATCTATCTATCTATCTA
>JANRMT010062813.1:111932454-111948174 GCA_026402145.1 Polypterus bichir lapradei | reverse complement strand
AATAATAATAATAATAATAATAATAATAATAATAATAATAATAATAATACATTTTATTTATATAGCACCTTTCCCATGCTCAAGGCACTTACAGAAAATAAGAGAATACAGCAGGGTATACAACATATAGCATTGTACAAACCAAATAAATAAATAAAGAATATTAAGACAGTAAATTCAGAAAAAGCCTAACAGACAACAGAATTGATGGTCTAGCACACACACATACAGGTTACATGAGCATCTTGACAGAGAGGTAAACTGAGAGAAGGGGAATGAAGTCAAGTAGAGCTAAAAGCCATCCTGAACAGATGAGTTTTGAGTTGTTTTTTAAAAGAATTCATGGAGTCAGCTGACCTGATTAATTTTGGTAGGTCATTCCAGAGTCTGGGTGCTATACAGCTGAAGGCCCTGTCACCCATGGAGTGTAGATTAGTGTGGGGCACAACAAGATTGCTAGAATCACAGGACCTTAGTGAGCGGGCAGGCACATAGTGATGGAGAAGGTCACTGATGTAGTTTGGTGCGAGTTTATTTAAGGCTTTGTAGGTTATTGGTAGGATTTTATATTTGATTCTGTAAGACACAGGGAGCCAGTGAAGACGGAGCAGGATGGGTGTGATGTGCTCGCTGCTGCTGGGTCGAATAAGGACTCTTGCAGCCGAGTTTTGAATAAGCTGGAGCTGTGATATAAGATTAGAAGGTTAGATAAATAATCCCAACTGACGACAGACATCCATTACATGTAGAACTTAACTTCAGTAAATCAGCAAGTATAGTTGCTTTGAAAACCCACACAAATCGCTCCAGAAATTCCTTTCTTCATAGTGCCATACAACTTTTTAATAAGGAATATCGGACAAAATGATTAAGGTTTGATTTGTATCCTGTAACAATTTTTGCGTTAATATGCATTATCAAACTGCCTTACCTTAAACTGTCTTGTCTCAATTTGTTTTGTTTCATTTACTTCTGTCTTGTTATTAGATGCAACTGAGAAGGCAAATTTCATGTTTTCTTTTGTAAACATGACTAAATAAAGCAACCTTGAACCTAAAACCTTGAAGATGGGACCCCAGATGACAGAGAATACAATCCCACTGATGAGCGACCTTCCAGGTATCTCTCATTGGCAACAGTACATTAAAAAGTTAATTGTGCAAACCTGCAGCTAATTTTAGTGGCTTACTTCTGTTTTCAGGGCTGATCAATTTGACTATGTAATGTATGGAAAAGTATATCGAATTGAAGGTGATGAGACATCAACTGAGGCTGCTACTCGGCTGTGAGTATTAATGCCGTTCAATTGTACTGTTGTCCTCTACAGTATGTTCATCTGAAACTGTAATCCTAGGATTTATTTTTGTCTATCACTTCACTGATTTATCCTTCAGTTTTGGTGATTAGAACAAATGCAAAGTCAAACAAAAAATATGAAGAATTTATTACAGAAAATAGGAAATGTACATTGATAAACTAGGGAAAATGTAAAGGTTAGTAAGGGCAAGAGCATTAACACTTTGATTGTTCCAGCAATCTTGACCAAGAAGTAACTAAGGGTTTTGTAATGTTAATTTTAGACTATTTTCTAAACTGGACTTTAAGCTTTATCAAGGACATTGCAATGGTAAATAGAACATTATAATCAGGATTTTGCCTGTGCAAACATAAACACTAAGCAACATCAATATATGCAAATTAGGCACATTCATAAATTAACAGTATTCTAAAATATTTAATTTGTGGCTTAACCTTAAATATTGCTTAGTGAATGGGTTTGGCAGAAGCATCCTGTGTAGCACTGGCGTGGCTTCAATTAACAATGCTCATTAAGCATGACACTGCCATCCTGCATCCCCAGTAGATCTGATTTAAATGATCTTCCTTATAATCAGGTGCATTAGCATGGACTCAATTTGCAGTTGCGCCCCCAATGGGGTGATCTGTAACACATCAGTAATTACTATATAATAATTGAATGGCATACAGTAGGTCCAACATGGCATCAACTGAAGATGAAATAAAAATATATACATATAGTAGTAAGCACACAATTGCTCATATTGTACTATATCCTTTACAGGAGCAGGTGATTCTTTATTGCTTACGTATGAAGTTACACACAACTAATTTTGTTCATTTTAAGTTATTCAGAAAATAATACATAAAAATTCAAAACCATGCAATAAAGCACATATGAGCCATTGTGAATGCAAATATGATGCAGAGTAAAAAGTAATATACATTGACACACAACACCTCCCAACAAATCTGATTTTTGGCAGAATCATTCTTTTTCTGGATCTTTGATTACTTTGACTTTTGATTATAGAAATGGTTGTCAAATTCAGTCCTAAATACTCAAAATTAATAATGAGCAGTGCAGTCACAGGTGCAAGTGACAAGTAATGCAAAAGCGAACAATTACAGTACTTCATTTTCGCTTAAATTTGAATGCTAATTAGTAAGAGTTTGATGATGAAGTCATTTGTTGTATATGTTTGACTTGATTGCAAGCAATGTTATTTCTTCTAATAAAATAAATAAAAATTAAAAGAAAAGAAAAGAAAGTCTTAGCTAATAGTCCATTCTCGCAAACCCTGTGGCAGAACAACTTCTGCTTTAAACCGAACTCATTTCTCAGCATAGAGCCTGTACGACAGCATAATATTACTAAATATCAACAAAAACAAAAAAGTGTGGACTAATATTCTTCTATTGCGTCACCAATTTTCAATCAAAATTGTCAAAGCATTTTTAAGATTTTTGGGTATTTAGTTTTTCTGTTGTAGTGGTGTGTTTATCTCTAAATATTGATGTATCGAAAAGCACAAGTAACCAGTAGAATGGAGGGATGACAGGACTGTGTCCTGAGAAGGAAAAAAAGACACAATTTTTATATATATTACGCTACCGTGGCTGTTCATTTGTCTGTCCAGAATTTTAAATCACCTGTAGCTGGCAAACCGTTTGACCTATTGACCTGAAATTTGGTACACATATACTACGTGACATCTACTATCCGCTTTTAGGGTGATGATTGACCTCCAAGATTATTTCTCTTTTTATTTTTATTTTATTTTATTGTAGGATCAACTCTCGGCAGCAGCCGTGCGGCGTATGTGTACAGGCGCCATTCTTATCTCTAGCACCTTCACCGTCACTTGCCCTACCTCTTCATATCTTAAATCATTCTTGAGGCAGATTGAAGACTTAAATACCAACTTTAGTGAAAAATTAAAGAAAACTTAATAAGTAATTGCAACACAAACACTGACTTAATCAGTTTTAACGCGAAAAGATGCTGACGAAAGAAGAGAAGAAGTGGGCTGCTAGGGAGGAGAAAAGAAGAGCTGCACAGGAAGCAGCAAGCACATCAACCTCTGAGTAAATGAATGCTAAACGTATAGAGAAAGAGTATGAAAACTATGAATGCTCAAGTCAAGTGTCACTTTATAAAACAGAGAACGTGCGATGAAACTAAAGGAAGAAGCAAAGCTCAATCGTTGTTAACAAGCTCCATTTTTGGCTGTTGAATAGTGGCACTCTTAGATGCCTACAGGCTGTCATCTTGGTTATCCAATCCACTCTATCAACCTCCGGTTGTGTTGCCACACAATCCGATATCATTCTGATCTCAGAGCGCTGTTGACTTAACCGTGGGTGTGGGTAGGAGGGGGATTGGAATGAACAAACTTCAAATAGCATGTTGAATGTATGGACACAACAAGTTGGAGTTTCTTTATTTGAATGTCAGTGCTGTAAATGTAAATCTGCAGTACAGCTGAGCAGATTGACTACGTCTTACTGCCCACCAAGAAGTCTGGGATTGATAGCAGCAGCTCTCATATTCAAGCCAGAAGTTTTCATGAATGCTTGTTTTATTTTATTTAATGATATTTATTAAATATTATTATTTAATAATAATATTTATATTTTTCTTGAACTTCTGTAACTAAGCATTTCACTATAATTTGCACTATGTGTATAATTGTATGTAAAAAAAATAAAGTTTGATTTGATGAAGAAAGCACTAAGTTTCAGTAACACAGATAGCCTTTAATTACCTGTTTACATTAACATGTGTAACAGGCTATCAAAAGTACAATCTGATAACAGTAATTTGTTTATTTTATTTATCAAAGACAAGACTCTAATTAAAACTGTGGGGTATAGTCAGGGTAAGAAATTATCCCCTCCTGCAGTTATTCTTCTGAAGTCATGTTGCATTCACTTTATTACAGATGTCATACAAAAATCAAAATGGATCTGAAACAAGTAGTGCTTTATGTAACCACAACCAATTTCTGAATGAGTAAAACTGGAAGCATCACTGAGCGTAACAGCTCATTATATTGATGAGGAATACACACTGTTAAACAGATGCTTGCAATGCTGTTTCTTTAACTATATGAGTGCACCTTCCATTACAATACCCTTCTCAAGAACAGGGATGTCGCTGCTCAAGAACTGAGTCTGATAGCAGCATGTAAAAATGAGTTACTAATGAAATCTTTCTTGAGTTTAATATATATTAATATTTTTACATTTTATGCTTTTGTAGCCTATAAACATCAATATTGTATGTAATAAGTTAAAGGAAACCACAATTTAGTGTATGTTGCTTTTGATCTAAACTGTCCAAAACTTTGTAACAATACAAGATTACAGATCAAAACATTACATTCAAATCTGATTGAAGTTCTCATTAAACAGTATTATATAAATGTTAGTATATCACTAATTTACTATGTTAAAAACAGTGACACGAATTTTATAGGTGTTCTGTATCTTTATTGTAACAAATAAATAGGACACATTATTAAACACTAAACTACACTACATGTGCTACAAGGTGAAATTATATTTAAACCCAAAATGTCCATTATTACTACTAAATACCTCTTTGAATTCAAAAGAATACAGTTTCCTGTAAAATTGTGATTTGCTGTGACCATCAACAAAAGCCAAGATCAGTCAGTAGGAAAAGCAAAAATTGATCTGCAACAGGAATGTTTTACTCATGGCCAATTGTATCTAGCAAATTCCAGAGTAACCAGCACCAGGGAACTCATATTAGCCCCTGATAAAAATAACATATTGTGAACGCGGCCCGGACACAGACAGGCAGACATGTTATTACATTCACCACCACACGTTTATTTACACTATTTACAATTTAAGTCAGTGCACACACAAACCCCAAACACAGTCCTGGCCACCCAATGCCTTCCTCTTCGGGCCGCCTCCACTCTCTCTCCTGCTTTGTCCTGCTTCCACCCGACTCCAGCCTCAAATGAAGGGAGACGGCCCCTTTTATCTCATCCCGGATGAGCTCCAGGTGTGTCCCGGCATTCCTCCCTGGACACGCCCCAGTATGGCGGAAATGCCAGCTGTTCTCCCGGAAGCTCTCCGGGTGTCCCTTCTCTTCTTCCCCCCAGCACTTCCTGGTGTGGCAGAAGTGCTGAGGTCCAGGGTCCCCAAGGCATTGGGGCGCCCCCTGGCGGTGACCACGGGTCCTTACAGGGTTGGGCTTCCAAGCCCTCTACCCGTGGCCCCCAAAGCAACCAGGAAGGCAGCCCCCACATGATCCAGGGTGGGCATTGACCCTCTTCCGGTCCCTCAAGGCGTCCCGGCCGGGTCGTTGCCCCTGGCATCCCTGACAATATATAGTATACATAAAAAGTATTCAGTTAGTTACATAGTACTTTTGATACTCCCAATTAACTGGCAGCGCTATAACCAAAACCCCTAGTCTTAGAAAATTTTCCAGGCAAGCTGGGTAAAACAGCTAGTTTATACTATTTAAAATATATTCAGTTCTTGATGCCTGATTATCATCTCAATTCTGCCTTTTTCTTAAAAAAATCAATAAACCTTTATTATATACACAACAAACTTATGAGCCTAGTCCCCCTATATGGTATTCAGCAAGGTACTGGGATTTTAAGGATTTTTGCCCACACTGACTTGATAACATCCCTTGGATCTTGTAGATTTTTCAACAATACATTCATCCACTGAACCTCATTCCAAGTGGTTCTGTGTTGAGTTAAGATGTCAGAACTTGTACTTGTCTTCTTATATTGACAAGGTATATAAATATAAAAAATATAAAACTACTATTCACATGGTTTATACAAGATTATACAGACTTTTGTGCAACCCATCTTATTTTTTAGTCTATTAAATTTAGCACATAAATTAGTAATGATGTATTAAAATGTGCAGTAATGTGTCATATTTAACCTTTGTATATCAAGACTGTGATTTAAGTGACCTTGAACATGGCGTGGTTATTGGTGCCAGATGGGCTGGTCTGAGTATTTCAGAAACTACTGATCTACAGGAATTTTCATGCACAACCATCTCTAGGGTTTACAGAGAATAGTCTGAGAAAGGGAAAATATCCAGTGAGCAGCAGTTCTCTGGGTGAAAATGCTTTGTTGATGTCAAAAGTCAGACGAGAATGGGCAGACTGGTTAAAGCTGATACATAGGCAACAGTAACTCATTATAACCAAAATGTGCAGAAGAGCATCTCTGAATGCACATCACGTTGAACCTTGAAGCAGATGGGCTACAGTAGTAAGAGACCACACTGGGTGCCACCCCTGTCAACAAAGACTAACTGTGGCTACAATTCACATGGGCTCACCAAAATTGGACAACAGAAGATTGGAAAAAGTTGCCTGGTCTGATGAGTCTTGATTTCTGCTGCAACATTCAGCTAGCAGGGTCAGAATTTTTTGTCAACAACATGAAAGCATGGATCGATCCTGCCTTGTATCAATGGTTTGGGCTGGTGGTGGTTTAAAGGTGTGGGAGGTATTTTCTTGGCACATTTGGGGCCTCTTAGTACCAACTTAGCGTTGTTCAAATGCCACAGCCTACCTGAGAATTGTTGCTGACCATGTCCATCACTTCATGACTGTAGTACTGTATACCCATCTTTTGATGGCTACTTCCAGCACAATAACGCGCCATGTCACAAAGCTCAAGTCATCTCAAACTGGTTTCATGAACATGGCAATGAGTCCACTGTACTCAAATGGCCTCCATAGTCACCAGATCTCAGTCCAATAGAGCACCTTTAGGATGCTGTGGAACCGGAGATTTGTATCATGGATGTGCAGACGACAAATCTGCAGCAACAGCATGATGCTATGATGTCAAAATTTCTGAGGAATGTTTCCAACGCCTCATTGAATCTATCTCATGAAATATTATGGCAGTTCTGAAGGCAAAAAGGGGTCCAACTCGATACTATCAAGGTGTACCAAATATAGTGGCAAGTGAGTTTATGTGTGTGTGTGTGTATATATATATATAGATAGATATATAGATATATCTGTATAATACAATGTTGACTGACTCACTCATTCATCAACAAAATCTATTTCCCCTTTAGTTAAAAAGTTAAAATTTGACAGGCTGTTACATCTAGGTAAGTAGGTATCCACAAGCAAAGAACATTTCAATATACAGTATATCAAATTTTAGGGGTAAACCAACAACACTTTTTCATAAAAGGCATAAGTTTAAACTTAACCCCACAAGTTACTCCATTGTATTATACATTTCTATCTACGGATTTTAAAAGAGGACACCCACCACACCCTACAAAATCATTTACATTTACATGCATGTCTGCTTACTTTGAAAGAGGATGCCCCAAACCACTCCCAACAACCACCACAACTTTTAAAATTTCGTTATTGAATTATCCGCAGAGCAAATACACTTTTAAACAACTTAACAGTTTACTCTTTCAAGATCAGCTGCACTCAATAGCTCATAAATCATATATGGCTTTAAAGCCAGCTGACTTACCCAGTATTTTGTTCTCTGTCCCGTGTAGACCACCTAAGATTCTACTCTGACTTCATTGAACTGAAAGCTTCTGAGGAAGATGAATTCTTTTCATCTGAAGGAACATCCAACGGGACAAAACAACTAAGAACTTGTCAGATTTGCTGTGTATTTGAATAAAGCTCCCATACTGAATAAAGCTACATCTTGTATATTCACGTGCCAGAATAAAACTCTCTTTGTCCAGTTCTCTTTTGGCTGTCATTTTGTGAAGCTCAAAAGCCCAAGTGCAATAATATACATTTGTATCTGTGGACTTTAAAGGGGGATCCCCCAATCATTTAAGAAGCAGCAAAAACAGTAATGGAGGTTATTTTCTTCCACTTCAAAAACTACAGAAAACAACCCCAAAAGTAAACACATTCAGTTCATTGCATAGGCCACCTACTGTAAATGTGCAGAATGTAAGTGCTATTGCTGTTTGTAATAAGTTAAAGTAAAATGAAATTTGGTTTTAGCACATTATTGTCTGCCTATGGCTATGGCAAAAAAAAAATCTTGAACTTACAGCTGATGAAAAACACGTAAAGAAATATCTTGAGTGATCAATGGAGACAAGTGAAAACTATAATAATACTTACATTTTCACATTATTCCTACTGATTGCTCGATTCAATTCAAATAAATACCGTTTTCAGTAAAATTGTGTTTTTCAGTGAGGAGAATAAAAAAAGAGAACAGAGAAGTATGGTCTGAGACTCAGGACTGCTTCCTGTTTCTGATATGCTTTTCACCATATTGCTGTGGCTACACCCTGTAGCAACAGTGGCTTGTACCTGGCCCAGGTTCCCCTAGGCCTGAGGTCGGTAGCACATACATGAAAGTACTTAGTTATGTTGTACTTCCAATACAGCTGATTAAGTGATGGCACTTATAACTGAGGCCCATTGTCTAATGAAATTTCCCTGGTGAAGCTGGGTTACCCAGTTATTAATTAAATAAAAGCAACTATTCTACCCAAACCACTTGCTCCTTTTGAGGTGTGTTTTTAGTACTGCTTTAATACCTAAGTGGTCATTATTATTTCCTGCCCATTCTTTCGTTAACAATAAGCAAATGTGCACAATTCAGAGGCCTGTATATTTGTGTGTGGTGTGGTCATCCAAATGAGGACAGCTTAAAATGCAGTAATTAATAGCATCAGTAAATTTTTAGTGCTTATTAGATATGTACATTTTAAGAAATGTAATAGTTTTGTATTGAAATGAGTAAAACAAGACCATATCATATTGAAAGAATTCACATTATCTAAAAAACTGATGGTCTGACAGTCACTGGTCAGTGGTCTTGTTTTAGTGAGTGAGGCATGACAGCACTTGAGGGATAGTAAAACCACTGCCTCTATGTCTAGAACGTGCAGTCATGTCTCAAGATACTAAGGCATGATATTAGATTGAGAGATTGTCTGTATGTTTATGTAAAAAGATAACTGAGTTGGGCTCTGTATTTTAAATATTGTTTTATGTTTTTTTTTTAATTTCAATCATTTACAAATGCAAAATGTCACCAAAAAGCACTTCAAAAATTAAATGTTAATTAAACACATTTGTTTCCATTCTTTAATTATTTTTCTCCTTAGACTCTTGCTTCTCTTTTCAGGGTTATGAGGAGCTGGTCTCTATCTCAGGAATAGCAAGACCAAGGTAGTAACCAAGCGTGGATGGGAAAATCCATTAAAAGACATGTTGTTCTGCATTTTACACTGTCCTGACACCAGGCCATCTTCGATTCACCTCTGGACTTCATGTTATGGATGATGAAGGGGGCTAACATAAACCCAGAGAATATCCACAGATGTTGAGGGCCTGGAGCTGTGAAAATCTTCATAAAGCATATTTACACACATACAGTACGCTCCGTATGAAATACGCCTGCTTGTTAATGCAAACATCCTGTTCCTCCATATAGCTATATGAAAACCTGTCGAATAAGACTTCTCAGATAAGCGACTCTTGTGTGTTTTATTAGACAGGTCATCACAGCTAATTGCATGGTTGCAATTCAGTCTATATAGCACGCAAACACTTTGAAAGGATTTAAATTTTGAACAATCAAACATTTGAACAAAGGACAACCAATATTAGGACAACCAACTTTGATTATGACAAATTTAATGTCAGACTAGGTGGTTCAGGCCATTAAACACTCCAGCTTCCCAGGATTATACCTGAAAAATCCAGGAAGCTCTAGAGGTCACAATGTATCCTAGAGAGTTGAATCTTACAAACTGGGCACTGACTGAATTACAATGACAAAAATCAAAGTGAAAAAATGATGCGGCAGGCTAGTCTATTTTGCAGAAATTTCATTGCAGTAATTCAAAAGTTTGTATGGACTCCATATGCTTGTATGCATGCCTGACAACATAGTGGCATACTCCTAATGAAACGACAGATGGTGTCCTGTGGGGTCTCCTCCCAGATCTGGACCAGGGTATTACTGAGCTCCTGGACAGTCTGAGATGCAACCTGGCAGCGTTGGATCGACCGAAACATAATGTCACAGAGGTGTTCCATTGGATTTAGGTCAGGCACATGTGGGGGCCAGTCAATGGTATTCCTTCATCCTCCAGGAACTGCCTGCATACTCTCACCACATGAGGCCGGGCATTGTCGTGCACCAGGGGGAACCCAGGACCCACTGCACCAGCATAGGGTCTGACAATGGGTCCAAGGATTTCATCCCGATACCTAATGACAGTCAAGGTGCCATTGTCTAGCCTGTAGAGGTCTGTGCGTCCCTCCATGGATATGCCTCCCCAAACCATCACTGACCCACCACCAAACCAGTCATGCTGAACGATGTTACAGGTAGCATAACATTGTCCAAGGCTTCTCCAGACCCTTTCACGTCTGTCACATGTGCTCAGGGTGAACCTGCTCTCATCTGTGAAAAGTATAGGGCGCCAATGGTGGACCTGCCAATTCTGGTATTCTATGGCAAATGCCAATCGAGCTCCACGCTGCCGGACATTGAGCACAGGGCCGCTAGAGGATGTCAGGGCCTCAGGCCACCCTCAAGAAGTCTGTTTTTGATTGTTTCGTCAGAGACATTCACACCAGTGGCCCGCTGAAGGTCATTTAGTAGGGCTCTGGCAGTGCTGATCCTGTTCCTCCTTGCCCAAAAGAGCACATGCTGGTCCTGTTGATGGCTTAAGGACCTTATACGGCCATTTCCAGCTCTCCTGGAGTAACTGCCTGTCTCCTGGAATCTCTTCCATGCCCTGGAGACTGTACTGGTAGACACAGCAAACCTTCTGGCAATGGCACGTATTGATGTGCCATCCTGGAGAAGTTGGACTACCTGTGCAACCTCTGTATGGTCCAGGTATCACCTCATGCTACCAGTAGTGACACAGACCGTAGCCAAATGCAAAACTAGTGAAAAAACAGTCAGAAAAGATGAGGAGGGAAAAATGTCAGTGGCCTCCACCTGTTAAACTGTTCCTGTTTTGGGGGTCATCTCATTGTTGCCCCTCTAGTGCACCTGTTATTAATTTCATTAACATCAAAACAGCTGAAACTGATTAACAACCCCCTCTGCTACTTAACTGACCAGATCAATAGCCCAGGAGTTTCACTGACTTGATGCTATACTCTGAATAAAAAGTGTGTACCTCCTTGGACAGACACTTCAACCATCAAAGTTTAGATGAGTAAACTTGACGAGTTTTGTTTTGAGCAATTTAACAAGTCTACCTTTAAGCATCTGAAATTTAAAAGCTAACTAAGATAAGGGGACTTACAGAGACCTCTGCCTTTTAAATCTTTCTTGAGCTTTTGGAAATTCTGTGATTTATTGTTCTTGTAATTTCACAGAATATCTCACAAAAAAATGACACAGTATTGGCCCAGTTCCTATTGATTTGATTCGACCTTCTTTGTTTATTCGGTGTTGTAGCTGCGTTTTCACAAAATTACCAAAGTTCTACAGCTTTAGTTTCCTTCATGGGATTCTAGCAATAGTGATTCAACAGACTAAATATTTTCATTTTTAAAAGCTTTAGTAAAAGTTCAAAGAAAACAGTTCACACAAAAATAGAGAAAAAATAGATGTTGCAAAGTAAAGAGAAGTTCTTTTATAGCTTATATCTTGTTTTATTTCTTTAAGTTTGCTTATACAGTCCAACCATTTCAAACGGTCAGAAAACTGTATGCCTATCCCATTTACAAACTGCAAATGGGTCTATCAGTCCATGCTAGCAATGAGACTAATTCCAAACACACAGACTCAATTAATACACTGTATTACTGATATAGCAAGAAAATTCTATCTTATATTAACTTACAGGGGGTGAAAGGCTATACCATAATCTATAATTATGAAATAAAAGTGTATTGTATTATACTTAAGCAGACATTAGTATGAGTTTAGCTTAAAGCTTTATCCTTCTAAGATCGGCTCTTACAGGTGTAATGCTCTTTCTCACCATACAGAAAGAGCAAAAGCGAGAACAGAAGAAATATTTGTAATTCAAAAACAACCATTTCCAAAGGAGGGGAAAAAGAAAAAGAGTTTTAATAAATCACACAAACATAAATGACCTTTTGGCCTTTTGTCAGTAAGGCATATGCAAAGTTGCTGGAGGAGAAAAACAGTCTGATGGTTGAGCAAACAATACAGGAGGAATAATGTGGTGTTGGTCCTGGCCATGAATCAGTAGATCAGCACCTCTCCCTGGGGCAGATGATGGTGGGTGCATGGGAGTACAATAGGCCAGTCTATATGTGTTTTGTAGAACTGGAAACATGTCTTTCAGCATGTGCTGTTGCCTCATCTGACTGTGACCTTTGACGTACACTCAAGTGTTGCTAAGTGTTAAGCGGCAGTGATGAGGATTAGCACCTCCAGATTTGAGGTCATAATTCTGTCTCGGAAAAGAGTAGGCTGCTTTCTCCAGGAGTCAGGTTTATAGACGTAGACAAATTTATTAGTACACTTATAGCTCATTGAAAAAGTGCTGTATAACTCCAGTAAAGTGATTAAATGAAAAGCAACTGTCCCATGTATACCTGCACGCATTTGATATATCATAGAGTAAAAGAAGGCAAATGTGAGAAGAGGTATTATTTATTCTACACAATATCTTAAAATGGCCTAGTCACATTTGTTGGTACCCTTAGAAAAGAATATAAATAAACAGATTGCAGTGATTTTTCAAACTAGCTGTTTTCTTTAATTAGTATCACACACTTCTCCAATCATGCAATCATTCTCCAGTCATTCAGGCTATTTAGATGGAGAAAGGTAGTCACTCTGCTGTTTGGTATTATTGTGTGCCCCACACTGAACATGGACCACATAAAGCAAAGGAAAGATTTGTCTGAGGAGCTCAGAAAGGAAATTGTAGACATGCATGTTAAAGGCAAAGGTTAACAGACCACCTCCAATCAGCTTGATGTCCCTGTGACAACAGCTACAAAATTATTTAAGGTTCATGGGACTGTAGCAAACCTTCCAAGATGCAGCTGCAAGAGCAAAATTGACCCCAGAATGAAGAGATGGTGAGAATAGTAGACAAAAAGCCAAGGACAACTTCCAAAGAGATGCAAGCTGAACTCTAAGGTCAAAGTTCATCAAATTCTAATCAGACCATACGTCGCTTTTTTAGTGACAGTGGGCTCAATGGAAGAATACTGATGAGGACTCCACTGTTGAAAAAAAACATAAAAAACACAATGGAAAGTGCTAAAATGCACAATAACAAGCCACAATTCTTGTGGGAGAACATCCTTTGAAAAGATAAGAAAAAACTGGAGCTTGCAGTTACATCGGTTCTGTGTCCACAGACGAAAAAATGGAAGCTTTCAAAGAAAAGAACACCATGCCTACTGTAAATCATGGAGGAGGCTCGGTTATGTTTTGGAGCTGCTTTGCTGTGTCTGCAATGGAGTACCTTGGTCTTGTGGAGTAAACAAAACATACTGCCCAGTGTCAGAAAGCTCTGTCTCAGTTGCAGGTCATGGATCACCCAACAGGATAATCACCTAAAACACACAGCTAAAAGCACTCCAAGAATGGCTAAGAACAAAACATTGGACTATTCTGAAGTAGTATTCTATGAGCCCTGATTTGAGTTCTTTCAAACATCTATGGAGAGAAATGAAACATGCAGTCTGGAGAAGACACCCTTCAAACATGACCAGTTTGCTCAGGAAGAGAGGGCCAAACTACCTGTTGACAGATGCAGAAGTCTCATTGAGAGCTTCAGGAATTGCTTGTTTGCAGCGACTTCCTCTAAAGGTTGCGCAACAAAGTATTAGACTAAGGTTTCACTCATTTTTGTCCTTGCCATTTTCATTTGTAATATTCTTTGAAATGTTCTGTTGAATTAAAACTCTAAAGCAAAATCTAAACAATGGTGGCTGCTTTTCTTATTTTTAAGTTATTTCAGAAACAATTGTGGGTTCTTCTATTTTGTGGAAGGATATTAACAAATTTATCCACATTTGTATAAAAGAGGCCTGGAATGTAGTCAGGATTTATAAAAAAACTAAATGGGAGAATATGCATATATTTTTATATCTTTCTCTCTCTCTGTGACCCATCAATATGCAACATTTCAGAGAGAAATGATGCCATCCTTGATCAAGGAAATCTAGCCAAACCAGCTAAATCATGACTCATTCATATAATTCATAGCTCTGGGCCATTATTAGTGACAAACATACCTCAAAAGTTTTGAATATGATGTACAGACGGTATTTTATTTCCTTTATATGAGAGTCAGTGCTGCATATTTGCACTTTTGGCAGTCCAGGTTGACTGCAGCTGTCATACCCCTTGAACTCAGGACTATCAATAGTCATAAACCAAAGATGAGCTGGGTAATGACAACACTTAACAATAAGAGTTTTGGTGCTTAAGTTGCTTTTATTTTCAAACACAAAAGTTAAATAGGGGCTCAAAACCTCAAAATTCAGAAGTGCAGTGCGTCTTAATAAATACATGCAATAAATATTTGTCAATAAAAACAAGTGCCTTTATTGAGGATAAATAGTCCAATAAATAATCCAAGCTTTTAAACTCCCCAAGGTTAACACACAGTCAGGATCTTCTTTATAAACCTACAAGAGCCGTGGTGCCTTCCTCTAAAACTGATGTCTCCCCTATTCAAGGAGTTATTGACTGACTCGTGCAGTCGTCCCACTGTTCAACTTGGGTCCTGTCACCTCAGTTAGTACCCCAAGCCTGACTTGTGTCCTCGATTCCTCTCTTGGGATCTGCAGGGATCCAATGAGCCATGCTCCTGTCTTCCACCACCATTCTTGTTTGAGCCTACTTGGAGTGATTGGTCACTCGTGCTCCTTGAATACTCAGCAGGATCATCCATGCCCCCAAGCATTATACACTCAATAATCTTGGGGCCGCTTCCTGACTGCCTTCCATCTCCTTTTAATGGCACCAACTTCGCCATAATCCTGATTTTCACATGAATTTCTTTCTCATTCTCTAACCTCTGGATTTTGTTTTTTTTTTTTGCTGGTAAGGATAAACTTTATACTTCTAGGGTTGCAGATGCATTGGCACAGACCACAAAGGACTAATGAGGCAATCAACCAAACTGGATGTGTCTGTATGCAAATGCACGATCAGTTGATTGACCCCTCAACACCCTGGAGGTGCCCCACCATGCTACCACACACACCTATGCCCCTCCAAAGCCTGAGCACTTCGTTTTTTGTTTGTTTATTTATTTAAAAACTGCACATCCCCATGGGCCTCTATCTCATAAAAGCACTAAAGAACCTTTTTGAATCTTTTTTCAGTTTCTTGTCATGTTTTGCCAACAGGGAAAGAAAGAAAGAAAGAAAGAAAGAAAGAAAGAAAGAAAGAAAGAAAGAAAGAA
>JANRMT010062813.1:111917145-111932444 GCA_026402145.1 Polypterus bichir lapradei | reverse complement strand
GAAAGAAAGAAAGAAAGAAAGAAAGAAAGAAAGAAAGAAAGAAAGAATTCCACCCTGCAAAAACTCATTTCAGGGAGGAACCCCAATGCTCAACCAAAAAAAGCCAGGCTGACTATGTAAAAACTTCTTTAATCACATGCTTCAACTATTACAACAACAACAACATTTATTTATATAGCACATTTTCACACAAAAAGTACCTCAAAGTGCTTTACATACTGAAGAAAAGAAAAATAAAAGACAAAATAAGAAATTAAAATGAGACAACATTAGTTAACATAGAAAAGAAGTAAGGTCCGATGGCCAGGGTGGACAGAGAAAACAGAAAAAAAAACTCCAGATGGCTGGAGAAAAAAAATAAAATCTGCAGGGGTTCCAGGCCACAGGACCGCCCAGTCCCCTCTGGGCATTCTACCTAACATAAATGAAATAGTCCTCTTTGTAGTTAGGGTTCTCACGGAGTCACTTGATGTTGATGGTCATACAGACTTCTGGCTTTTCATCTATCCATCTTTGTTGGAACATCACGGTGCTTTGAGTAGATGGTGGTGGTGCAAGCCACCACCAAAAGGATACCGGAAAAGGAAACAGAAGAGAGAGTAGGGGTTAGTACAGATTTTAGAGCCACCATGAATAGTTATTATAATGAGTTGGATATACAGAGTATCAGGATTTTGATTACAGTGAAGTTATGAGAAGGCCATGTTAAAATAATGTGTTTTCAGCAGTTTTTTAAATTGCTCCACCGAATCAGCCTGCGAAATTCCTATTGGCAGGCTATTCCAGATTTTAGGTGCATAACAGCAGAAGGCCACCTCACCACTTTTAAGTTTTGTTCTTGGAATTCTTAGGAGATACTCATTTGAGGATCTGAGGTTACGATTTGAAATATAACGTGTCAAACATTCCGATATATAAGATGGGGCGAGATTATTTAAGGCTTTATAAACCATAAGCAGAATTTTAAAGTCAATCCTGAATGACACAGGTAACCAGTGTAGTGACATCAAAACTGGAGAAATGTGCTCGGATTTTCTTTTCCTAGTTAGGATTCTAGCAGATGCATTCTGCACTAGTTGCAAACGATTTATGTCTTTCTTGGGTAGTCCTGAAAGGAGTGCGTTACAGTAATCTAGTCGACTGAAAACAAACACGTGAACTAATTTCTCAGCATCTTTCAGTGATATAAGAGGTCTAACTTTACTTATGGTTCTTAAGTGAAAAAATGCTGTCCTAGTGATCTGATTAATATGCGATTTAAAATTCAGACTACAGTCAACAATTACCCCTAAGCTTTTTACCTCCGTCTTGACTTTTAATCCTAATGTATGCAGTTTATTTCTAATAGCCTCATTGTATCCATTATTGCCAATCACTAAGATTTCAGTTTTCTCTTTATTTAACTTGAGAAAGTTACTATTCATCCATTCTGAGATACAAGTCAGACATTGTGTTAGTGAATCAAGAGAATAGGGGTCATCAGGTGCTATTGATAAATACAGCTGTGTGTCATCAGCATAGCTGTCATAGCTCACGTAGTGCCCTGAGATAATCTGACCTAACGGAAGCATATAGATTGAGAACAGCAGCGGACCCAGGATAGAGCCTTGTGGAACACCATATTGGATATCATGTGTCTTTGAGTTGTAATTACCACAACTAATGAAGAATTTTCTCCCTGCCAGGTAGGATTCAAACCAATTTAAGACACTGCCAGAGAGGCCCACCCATTGACTAAGGCGATTTCTAAGAATATTATGATCAATGGTGTCAAATGCGGCACTCAGATCTAAGAGAATGAGAACAGATAAATGACCTCTGTCTGTATTCACCTGCAAATCATTTACTACTTTAACGAGTGCAGTTTCTGTGCTGTGATTTGTTCTAAAACCCGACTGCAACTTATCAAGAATAGCATGTTTATTGAGCTGGTCATTTAACTGCATAATGACTGTCTTCTCCAGAATTTTACTTAAGAAAGGCAGGTTAGAGATGGGTCTAAAATTTTCAAGAGCCGAGGGGTCAAGATTATGTTTCTTAAGTAGGGGTTTAACTACAGCAGTCTTAAGACAGTCTGGGAAGACCCTCGTATCTAATGACGAATTTACTATGTCAAGAACATTATCAATTAGCACGCCCGATACTTCTTTGAAATAATTTTTTGGTATTGGGTCAAGGACGCAGGTGGAGGGTTTTAATTGAGATATTATTTTTTGTAAATCAGGTAAATCTATCCTAGTGAAAGAGTTTAATTTGTTTATAACAGAATGCTGGGGTTTAGGAGGATCCTTAGTGTTGTGGAGATATACTATGTTATTTTTAATATCATTAATTATTTGGTTGAAAAATACAGCAAAAGCCTCACAGGTTTTACCGGAAGTACTTAGGAGGCATTCCTTTGAGTTACCTGGGTTTAGCAGATGATCAATCGTCGAGAATAAGACTCTGGGATTACTAGCATTGTTATTTATAATCTTAGAGAAATAGCAGCACCTCTCAAGACGGACAGTGTTATTGTATTCTGTTATTTTAACTTTTAATATTTCATAATGGATAGTTAGTTTAGTCTTCCTCCATTTACGCTCAGCTCTACGGCATGTTCTTTTTAAATCAGACACTCTTTGGGTCTTCCATGGAATAACAATGCTAGAAGATTTTTTAACTGTCTTTTCAGGTGCAACTATGTCAACAGCCGCTCTCACTTTAGTATTAAATATTTCCACCTTAGTATTTACATTATGCTCGCTATTATATTTGGCACTATAAACAGACTGATTGCTTAGAATGTTTGTAAGTTTTAAAGCTGCTGCTGAGTCAAAGAAGCGTTTTTTAACAATATGCTTCTCATGGGTGTTTTCTATCATTATTTCTATATTAAAAAGTAGAAGAAAATGGTCTGATAGACCAATATCAATAACCTGCTTTATATCAACTTTTAGTCCTTTAGTAATTACTAAGTCTAACGTATGACCTGCTTTATGTGTAGGCTGATTAACGAGCTGTCTCAAATCAAAAGAGTCCAGGAGGTTCATAAATTCTTTTACTTTTAGGTCACACTGATTATCTATATGAAAATTAAAGTCACCAACTATTAGGAGTGTGTCATAGTTCGTAATTAAAATATATAATCTTAACAATTAGACATATATCATACATATTTGGCTGGCTGACTCAATACCTAATAGCTATGTTAATGCAAATAGCTTTTCTAGCCTATTTCTTTTGCAAACTTTCCTTATACTGTTAAGTAGCTTAATTTGCAGATTTCAGCAGTTTGCCAGACTCCTCAACTTGATAACAGTCTTTGTCAATGAATGTGTTGATTTTGCAAGATATCATATTCACAAGTGTTTGGTGAGACAGCTGACTCCAGAATTGTGTCTTAATGTGATGTATCATGCTGAATGCTTTCTACATCACAGTTCGAATTGGGCAGCACCAAAAGCAGCTTCATCAACTGGCAGAGCTCTTTGAATCTCAACTACCCTGAGCTAACAGATTTTACTTTGGACAGCTTCCCCTAGAACTCATCAACTGACAAACGTCTGTAGTTTTGGGACCAGTCCTTCAAGGTTACTTGAGAACAAATAATCCAGGAGTTCTAAGTGGAGCTGTTCTCTTGCAACTCCCTTGATCACATTTGGAAATCTCTCTGCCAAAGTCAAAATCTGCTCTGGATTCACTTTATCTTGTGTCTTTGCATTGACCACTGACAGATTTATCAAGATTTGCTGTCCGATTGGGAACTTTTCCAATATTTTTTGAAAACTCTGGCATCTTTAAAGAACGACTTAGACTTGTAAGATGGCATCTCACTTAGCAGCTGCCTCCTGGTCAGGTACCCAATAAAAATCTTTTCATTTGGGCAGTGAATTTCAGGGTTGCTCACATCTATTTCCTGAATGTTCTGTTCTCTCCATATCTTTGGCTCAATAAATCATCTTTATATTTCATGCTCATCCAACTTGAAGGGGACAGGTACCTTGTTTTGGAAAATCAAACTGAATTTGTCAAAGCATTGCATGACATTATGGAGAAAGCATGTGTTTTATACTTTCATTTGTGGGTCATTCAGCCTCTTCAAAATATGTGACGACTTCAGGTGACATTGATAGCTCCTATGCAGCAGTTTTATTACAGATGTTACCAGATGACTTGGACAGCCAACAATATAAATATGAGGAACTTGTGCTTTCAATCTTGACAAGACAGATTTGCTTTTGCCAGTCATCACATTGCAATTCTCACTGCTTAATCCAACACAGCTGGGCCATTCAAGGCTTTTGTCATGCATGAATGATGCAGTGCAGTTGAACATGTTTTCAGCTTTGGCATCATTGCACACTGGCATGTCTACAAATCCAACTATTACTTTGTCTTGTGCTTCATTAAAGTACCTGGCTAATACTGTATATGGCACATTCCTTCCCATACGATATCATTACTATCATCAACCAAAATACTGTATGGCCTTTTTTCTGTATGGATGAACTTGCAAAGATCTTCTGAACATTCAGGTTCCAGTGCCATGTTCACAGTAGCTGCTGTATTGGTTGATGAGCAGGCTTTTTTATTTTTGCAATCTCTGAATCTGGAAACATTATCCTGAATAGCTTGTCTGCTAAACAATGAAGATGTAAAATAAAATACACCTAAACTCTGGTGACCTTCTCTGTGAAATTGTGGTTCTCTGTTGAAAAGAACTGTGAAATACCTGAGTAGCCTTCCCTGCACTTAGCCTGTGGTCCCTAAAAGTAATAAAAGCATAAGGTATATCTTATATATATATATATATATATATATATATATATATATAACGTTTAAATAACGTTAGGTTTAATAATGAATACATAACACCTAATAAACTCACTACAACGTGTCTTTTACAATCATTTAAACCCCATAGGCAATGGTGAAATTACTGTTGCAAACTGTGCAGCGCGCAACACTGTTATTACTTTTTACAGCTACGAGACAGGGATACACCTTCGTATAATCCGAAGTGAAATGCGTTTTGTCTTAGTTTTTTTCGGGCAGTCCGCAATGGCATTGCTGGACAATACAGTAAACTAACAGATTAGAGACGGAGGTCAACTGTAAAGTTCTCCCACACAGAAAACCGATAGGTTTACTTAGCTGAAAAAGACAGACCACTCAGGATGCTCTCTCTGTTACAATAGTCAGTCACCCGCTCTCCTTCTCCAAATATTCTACAGTAGATACGCTCTGAGATCTTTGTTCTCTTTCACTCTAAAAACGAATCTCTGGGATATTGTATGTAAATTGCGGGAGTCAGGGAGGCGATAACAATATGCGGGAGACTCCCGGAATTTCATGACAGTCGGCATAAATGTGTAAATAGTTCGTCCGTATTCTGATACGCAGCTAATGGGGTATCTCAGCTACACTGCAACTGACCGTTGAGCTTCGTGTAGCTGATGCAACGATTTGTTAAATGACTGACTTCCTACTATTTACCGCGATTTTATGCTGCCACAATATTTAGCTTTTATTATCAAACATCTCAAAAAACAACAAAATATTGAAGATAAAATTGTTCCGAGGATGCATTCCATTGCACCTAGAGATATTGTTAAATAAAAACAAAGAAACAAACAAAAACCTTTTTGGAATATTCGTTTCTGAAAGTAATTATTTCAACACCATTAGTATTGCTGGTGTAGGAACCTTTTATTTTGACACATCCTGCATTCACGACCGTACGATATTTACTGTTGCACGGACAACGGAATCTTTAACCGGAAGTTGTTTTCTCCTTTTTTGTGAAGACACTTGCTAATCGTGACTACGGCTTTACAAAAATGTGTTAAAGTTAGTTTTAGGCGGTCTGTTGGTTACATGGATTTATTTATTAGATTTACCCGAGGGTCCGAGGATGAAGGCCGTTGGTTGGAGAGCAAAAGAACAAAAATTTCCAGCGAAACGCAAGACGCTGAACGTCTAAGTGGCGAAGAAGTGAAACGCTTCTATGAGAACTTGTTGGAGTATCGAGAGTCTGCACATGTAGACCGTGGCGGAGGCGAAAATCAAAAGGTGCCCGTGAGGCCATCAAAGACTGCGGACTGTGTGCAGCGTATAAGCGAGCAAGGGAGAGAGCGTCTGGGTCACCAAATGCTGGGGTATGCTCAGAACGGGGACCTGAGGCGCCTGCGGAATGTAATAGAGAAGCGCGGAGTCGACATCAATTTCAAGGACGATTTTTTCTGGACTGCTGTAATGTGTTCCGCGTATGCAGGCCACTACCATGTTGTGCAGTACCTCTTGCAGGCAGGGGCTGCCTGGGTGGGTGTCGTGGACACAAAAGGCCGCGATGCTGTGGCCCTGGCAGAGGAGGCTGGACATGCCGAGGTAGTGCGGTTGCTGCAAAGCTTCAGGCCCGTTTCGTACATGGAAGAAGTGGCGCCGGCTGAGAGCAGCAGGTAAGTCCGACAAATCAGTCAGCTCTGAACTATAGTCTGAACCCAGGGTCTAGTCAGGCTGTAAGACAGGATACAAAATTGGTTGTGTATTCTTGTTAAATACTCTTCCATTTAATAGCACAGTACATAATTGTGCAGTTCTGCATTTCGCTGTCTATATCTGCGTAAGCGAGCGATATCAGTCAAGCTTGGCAGATATCAGTTGGAATTATAGCCTAAAATATCATTAAAATAACCCCAAAAGTAGCCCAGTTGTAATGGTCAGTAGGATCATAGCATTTGCATCCGTATATAATAATCAGGTACAGAGATGCTTGATACCGTACAGCAATTTTACAGAAGGGACAGATCTCCGTTCTGCAGCCCACCTTTGCGTAGAGGATAGGAGTTACCATATCAACGTTTTACAGCAATGTTTATTTGTAAAGTGTTGTTTTTACACGAGTGCATAGAACCCATATTCTACTACGGTATAAACACTGTTAATCTGGGAAGAGAGTTGATATTTCTATAGGCAATGATATTGCACTAATAAAAAGTAAGAAGACGGAGACAGGTTCAAAGTGATAAACTTTAACAGGTCCTTTTACTAAGATCGTTTCAGAGTACACCTTACATAGCCTTATTATTATTAGTAGTAGTATTATCTACTTCCTAGCAGCTCCACAATACCCATAATTCCTTATTACTACGGAATCCCCAAAAGCCCAGACTTACAATATACTACAAGAGTATTTTAGTAAATAGATGATTTTAAAGGATTATGCCATATTGATGCATGGGCTTTTTCAGAATCACATTTATTGGCCAAGAATGTATGCATTCATACAAGGAATATGACTCTCAGTTTTATGGATGAATCTCCCAAGTATAGTTACATTACCAATGCATACCAAAATATTTTATTAAAAGAGACCTGATTACTGCATTACTGCATAGACTCAAAATTAGTTTTCAGACCTCAATTAGACATCAAACAAGTTCCTCTGTCAAAAACATAATTTTCACCCTCAGGTTTATTCTGGTGAGCAGTCTGCCCTTTACAGTGTTATATAGCTTTAGTTGAGCACAGGCAGTGATTCATGTATACGTAGGGCAGGGTTTTTTTTTTTTTTTTTTTCCCAGAGTTGATTTTATGACATACAGTCACTGTTATTCTACCACCCCCGACCACCACCACTCCCTCCAAAAAAGACAGCTGTTTTGTTTGATATCTTCACTGAGCAGTCAAAATAGTTTTCTGATTCTAGCTATGTCATTAGGTTTGTGCAGTAGCAAATAGTCGTGTTACTGTTACGTTTAATCCCCATGTTTTTACAAACATTTCTTTGGGCTTCACATTTTCCCTCCTTGCACTCTGGTTATAGTCCAAGAGCTGTCAAGTAGATTGCTTCCCGAAATTAGTCTGTTGTCCTACCACAGAATGAACTGACATATAGACATGACATCCCATCCACTACAAATTCCTGTCTTGCATGTATTTCTGCAGCCACAACTTGATCCTGAATTTTAAGAAAATGGTTGGCTGGTTTTTGGTGTATGTTGTCCTGTGTGACCACAGTAACCGATTTATTTCTACTTGGTTGAAAAAGTAGAAAAGACAGTGGGGGAAATAAGTTGACCGCATCAACATTTGTTTTGGTAAATATATTTCCAATGAGTCTATTCACATGAAATTATCACCAGACATTGGTGTTAACTCAAGAAATCAACAAATGTAAAGAATTCACAACATTAAAGGCCGTAAATAAAGTTATGTGTAATAAAGTGGAATGATACAGGGAAAAAGTGTTCAACACACTATAAAAAGCAGTATACTAAGGCAAGGAAAGACAAGCAACCTGCTGAAATCCGTAAGTAGTTAGAAAATAATTCCACTTCCTATCTGTGCACATTTATATCAGCTGGGTTAGTACATGTTGATGGGCTATAAAAAGGTGTTTTGATACCGAAGCGTCACACAAGAAACATCTCATGATAGGTAAAAGCAAAGAGCTCTCCCAAGACCTTCACAACCTGATTGTTGCAAACCATATCAATGGTTACAGATGTATTTCAAAACTTCTGAATCTTCCAGTAAGTACTATTGGGGCCATTATCTGCAAGGGAAGGAACATCACTCCACCATCAACCAGTCACGCACAGGAGCTCCACACAGGATTTCTGACCAGGGAGTTGGAAGGATCTCAGAAGTTTAGCCCAAAAGCTAATGACCACTCGGAAAGGGCTCCTGAAAGGCTTGGCGGTAGCACGTGCAATTGTTACAGAAAAAACAATAGGCAATGCATTCTATAAACATGACCTCTATGCACACTCGTGCCACAAGACTCATTTAAAGTTAGCTACACAACATTTGGACAAGCCCATGAAATACTGGGAAAATGTAGTCTGGTCAGACAAGACACCATGTTTTGAGGAGAACTGCACATCTCCCGAAAAAACATTATAGCAACAATGAATTTTGGAGGTGGAAGCATCATGGTGTGGGGCTGTTTCTCATCTCATGGTACTGACAGACTTCATGTAATTGAAGGAACGATGAATGGGGCAATGTGCCAAGAGATTTTTGAAATAAATCTACTGCTATCCACCAGGATGATGAGACGTGGTTGGACCTTCCAGCAGGACAGCGATCCAAAGCATTCAGCAAAGGAAACTCTCATTTGGTTTCAGAGAAAGAAAATCAAGTTGGTATAAAGACCCAGTCAATCACCTGACTTAAGTCCAATTGAATATTTTTGGAAGGAACTAAAGATTAGAGTTCACAAGATAGCCCCCCCAGATTCTTCAAAATTTAAAGACCATCACTTTAGAAGAATTGGTCAAAATCACACCTGAGCACTGCAGACAATTGGTTTCTACATATAGGAAGTGTTTGTCATTACAAACAAAGGCTTCTCCACTAAGTATTTAATATAGTGTACGATACTTTTTCCCTATGTCATTCCACTTTATTACACATACCTTTGTTTACGGACTTTAATGTTGTGAATTCTTTATACAGGGTGGCGCAGGAAAATGGGAAATTTTCAATTGATGGTCAATGCACGAATAAACATTACAAATGACATTTAATGATGAAATGTATTGTACAGGATATGCAATTAATGATAGTAATCAAATTTCATTCAATAATTATTTTATTTTTAAGAAATATCATGAGGTGTTGTCCATTAATAAAGTATCTATCTATCTACCTTTCTATTTCTCCATACACATTCTGACAGCCTGTTGTGGAAATTCTACATTGCTCGACATAACATGTCAAGAGGAATGCTAGCGATTTCCTCATCAGTCCTCCTTTTTAGTTCAGTTCAGTAATGGTTGCAGGATGTGTACGGTACACTTGGCTTTTAAGATGTCCCCACAGAAAAAAATGACAAACAGTGAGATCTGGATATCTCGGGGGCCATGGAATGTCACCATTGCGTGAAATGTGGTGCCATCCAAACAATCGTCGAATAGCTGCCATCGATTGTCAGGCAGTATGCAAAGTGGCTCCGCCTGGGGACTCCTTTTTTAAGGCTGAACTTGTTTCTACAAAATTACGCACCCATGTTGTAATCGCATGAGCAGACGGGACAACTTGTAATGATGTTGAAATTCCCTTTGCACAGCAGTGACACTGCCACTATTCTTTTATTCTTTTAAAAGGCTTTCACAGCAAATGCTTGCTGCATACCACTGCTCCATTATAAATGGCAACGGTTTCTAAACAAGGTCACATTGGTCCCAAACAATAGCCAATGCCCCAGTGTTGCCAACACCTGGTTCCAAAATTTCCTGTTTTCATGCGCAACCCTATATTTGTGGATTTCTTGAGTTAATACAAATGTCTGGTAAGAATTTCATGTGAATTATCTCATTGGAAAAATATTTACTGAATAAAATGTTGACACGTTTAATACTTATCCCCCACCCCATACACACACTGTAGATCAGGGGTGCCCAATGCGTCAATCGCAATCAACCGGTAGATCGCAAAGGTAGTGCAGGTAGATTGCGTTGCATTAAAAAAAAAAAACATTTTTTAAACGTTAGTCTATCATATATCATTTGCCACTTGATTGACATACAGGGCAGCCAGTCTGAGATATGTTCTCTTCTAACACACTGTTCATCCCGCACGCACGATCAAACACGCAAGCTACTACAAAACTCTGGCTGTGATCTAGTTAGCCTTCCAATTTATACCGACTAAAAAAGGGACTTTAAAAAAAATTGTTTGGGGAGGGTGTGGACTGGATGTGGAATTGGAAAAGGATTTTTTTTCTCACAATATCACAATGGAAGTGCGTTTGTCTGATCTGTCAACCTATCATTGCTATTCCAAAAAAGGAAAATGTGGAAAGGCACTTTCGAACTGTTCATAAAAACTACGAAACTGATGTCCGTCCAAAAAGCGATCTGAGAAAGAGAAAGGAGAGGGAACTAAAATCGCAGTTAATCGGACAGCCGTCATTTTTCATTTGGCTGAATTCAAAAGCTCCTTGACTGGATTATTCGGCTGTACTTATTTATGCGAGTCAGCCTTTTCCCACATGACAATTATTAAATCCAAATACTGTAGTGACCATAAATGTATTGAATTGTTATTGTGCCATAAAGGTTATTCAGTTATGCAAGGTACAACAACATACATTTTATGTATAAAGTATACTTACAGTATATATATAATGAGTATACTTTATATAGATATAGATATAGATATAGATATATATATATATAGATAGATATATATATATAGATAGATATAGATATAGATATATATATAGAGAGATATATATATATAGATAGATATAGATATATATATATACAGGTATATCATTTTTAATGTAGGTAGATCATTTCGATCTAGTCATTTTAAAAGTAGCACTCAAGCCGAAAAAGTGTGGGCACCCCTGCTATAGATTATAGACAAAATTGATTCTCTTTGTTAACTTCACAGTTTGTTCAGTGTGATTTTTGTTTGTGGTAATCAGTCAGATATTCACAAGACAGATTTGTCCTGCTGAGAGTAATCTATAGGTTCTAATTTCTTTATCTTGAGTTATGTTATTTCTTTCAAAGGATGGCCTGCAAAACAGCATATTTCTGAGACGAATAAGGTATTGATTGAGCTCCTATTGTATTAACATACAGATGAGCTTACCTGATACATAGATACTCTGTAATTGGAGGTAGCAGTCACATAGAATATAGAATATTTGCTGAATTGACAATTCATATTGTGTGAGGCATAAAAGACATGTGTCTGTTGACTGACTCCATCTTTGTGTTAATTACAGTGGTTCCTGTTATCAGAAAGCATACGATGCAAGTTGTATGGGGAGATTGAAAGTGCAGTCCCCATACAGTGTACAGAGTGTATTGGTCATAGATGTGCAATGTGTAAAACTTGGCAACACTTTCAAGTCCAAGCTTTTGAAGGAAGAATGATGATACTGCCCAATACTGCAAATAACTTAAAATTATCGTTTTGATTTTGCATCTGCCCAGCACTAGAAATGATGGAGAGAAAATAAAAAAAAATTCTATTTTCACAAAAGTTTCCTGTAATTGGCATATGTTTATCTGCACAGTGGATATTGTTTGCCCTACACATTTCAGCATTAAATGCCATGAAGGCCAAATTAGGCTGCATCATATGCCCCACTTTGGATACTGCATGCATGTTGCTGTCTGACATGACTGCAGAATGACTTTCTGTTTCTTGAATCTTTTTATATGATCATGGACAGGCAGCATGATATCAAATAAACATGCTGAGTTAAACCTCTGTTGGTAGAATTCCAAGCCCTCAACAGTAGCTTCAGAAATAGACATTTGCCCCAGCACTTTTGGTTAGCCCTCAATCAATCTTTTCTTACTGTTACTGTCTCAAAGTATTCAGAATATGCTTTCTTCTGTGAAGGGTGACCAACCAGGGAAGGAGACGTTGTAATGACCAGGATCCAATCAGGGGAGATCCGCATAATAAGCTCAAATCTATTAGTGTACAATGGAGTCTGCACATTTTCAAAAATCCTTGTTTTCATCAGTCCACATTGAAACACGGTGCCAGCATTTTCAAAAGTCTTCAGTTCTGCAAAGCTTTTTCAGAGTATTTGTTTTTGACAGTTGAAAATGCCAAGGTAGTGTGGACAGAAGGCAAAAACTCATACAAATGTCTAAATTTTTAAGTGAAAACCACTTGTTTGGATGGGGCCTTAGGTTAAATCTGTACTGAATTCAGTTAGGTTGTGGCTCATGAATGTGCTGACAAGATATTGTATATTCAATTTTAAATGGGTAAATTTGTCATTTCTGCCAATAACCCAAAGTATTCAGACCATTTGCTGTGGCTTTCTAAATTGTGCCAGATTGGAGATGTTCAGATAGATTCTGCTCGGCCATGCTGCAGTCTATGCAGAGTCTGGTGGTTTTCCTTAGGCAGCGTGTGCAATAAATGTAAATGGAAGCTGTATTCCGATAATCCTCTGTGCTCTCGACACAATCCGCTGTCAAGCTTTCTCATCAGCTGCTATGCAGCTATGCTACCACATACACATACAATGGGGTAAAATACTCGGGTGTGGTGTACTGAGAGTAACAATGCTAAAGCAGCTATGGTATTTGGAATAGTTTGTTCATTCCATCCACCATCATATTTTTACAGAATGATTACAATCAAGTGAATTCAATTTGTAAATGATAAACAATTAATTTTGGTGTATTTGATAAATCCTGCATCAATGATGCAAATCTGAAAAAAGAGAGACCATACAAACAGTAGCACTACTTTGACGCTGGGTGCTGCCGGTTTTCAAAGCCAATCGGAAAAGTACGTACACAAGGAGTGACACTGCCAAGTTCACGCCAAGTTTAGTTTGTATACATCACGATGTGTGTGTGGACATGGGCATATGCACCGTTTATATATTAGGCCCCAGGTGTTTTTAGGAGTTTTAAGCTATTTTTATTTTTTTACCATCTATTAGAAAGCAGTTTGCTGCAAAATGTATAAATAATGCTATCTCACTTGAAAATATTTACTAAAACTAATTAAATTATGTAGCATTTCACGCATATAAGAAAGGAGAATATTGGCATTGTATGACAGCTTATCTGGTGTTTAGTTGATTTGACAAATCTTAAAGTAAATTATTAAGTTGTGATTTTAATAAAGGAGCTAATATACAGCAATTCAGAATGAAATTTGAAGAGTCAGCAACAAAAGAAACATAAGTGTAGTTGACTAAAAGTTGAACGGTCATCCACAGTTTGAACAGTATAGTCAACAGAGATTCCTTCCTAGAGTGTAGGAGGGAACCTTGAAGAAAAGTGAACTTTGGCCTCAAGCTGTGTACCAGTCTTTGGATGCCTTTGGCATCTTGGAGTCTCATGTGTCTGGCTGTTGGATATGAGGTTAAGAATAGCCAAGTTTCCATCCAGTTTTTTGCGATGTTTTGTTATCGACAAACAGAATATACGTAAAAAAAATGTGCGAAATTTGCTGTCTTCAGCCTATTTCCATCCAACTGGCTTTTTATCGATAAACTGGTGTGCGTGATGACGTCAACCCCAAACGAACTGTCGCATAAGTTTTGTTGTATCGCGAAAAAAATCTGCCCTTGAGCCGTTTCCATACATAATTTTGTGTATGTTGCAAATTATCTACCTTTTGTTTTCCACGTTACACCCCCTCCACTAAACAAAGAAATGGAGAGATTATTCAGACAGTTTTTTGAAATTTGCCAGCTTACTGTTATTTCAGTTTCACAAATAATTGGAATTGTACATAATATCCGAAGACGACAGCAGAATGAAGCAGTTGCTTGTCTGATAGCCCTAGAGCTCGAAGAAAGTACCCCAGTGCGACGAAACCCACGGGTATGGGAGAGACGACGGAATAAGACCTTCTGGGAGAAGGTGGTGGAGAGAAACTTCACAGAAAATCTCTGGCTGCAACATTTTAGAATGATACGGCCGACGTTTGAGATGTTGTGTGGATTCATCAGTCCTGATGTTGCGCCCATCACAGGTTGCCACTGACCACCGGTTCCAACCCAAAAGCGGATTGCCATCGCCCTTTACAAGCTGGCAACCTGCGCCGAGTATAGAGTAGTTGGAGAAACTTTCAGGGTTAGTAAAACTACCGTTCATCGATGTGTATATGCTGTGTGCTCTGCTATTAAAGAAAAATTAATTCGGCGTTATATCAGACTTCCGACTGTAGCGGAGGCCAATGAAATTGCAATTCCTTGGTGCATCTTGTGCCACAGATTTACGGTGCGCTGGATGGCACGTATGTGCCTATTCTTCCCCCGACGGAAGGCTACCGCGATTACATTAATCGCAAAGGGTGGCCATCTATTGTTCTCCAGGCCCTTGTTGATGACATGTGCATGATACGAGACATTTGCGTTGGCACTCCTGGAAGTTACCATGATGCAGCTGTGTTTGCAGCATCGGATCTGTACAGGTGAGCCTACCTTTCAACATCCCTTCTCAGTGCGATAACAACTGAATTAGTACTGTAACCTGCTTCCCTTAAGGTTTTTAATTAAAACTGAAATTTGAATTAATACAAAATAACGACGTTTAATAAAAAAAAAACTAAAGTTAATATTAATGAGAGAATTTCTCATATATGCTAAAACATCTGCCATTTAATAATAAGAAAAAAATGTTTAGATAATGAAACACACGGTTTATTAAATACTAGCAGAATACCCGCGCTTCGCAGCGGAGAAGTAGTGTGTTAAAGAAGTTATGAAAAAGAAAAGGAAATATTTTAAAAATAACGTAACATGATTGTTAATGTAATTGTTTTGTCATTGATATGAGTGTTGTTGTCATCTCTCTCTCTCTCTCTCT
>JANRMT010062813.1:111878290-111912145 GCA_026402145.1 Polypterus bichir lapradei | reverse complement strand
TCGCTCGCTTCTAATTGTTTCGCTGCCTTCTTAATTATATAATGCATGTTTTCTAAAGCGCGTTTTGTAGCTCTTTCTGTCTTTCTACGTAATGCGTGATTACGTGAGACGCGTGATGATGTCATACGAAACTCCGCCCCTCCAGCTGAACTCCATTACAGTAAATGGAGAAAAACAACTTCCAGTTATGACCAATTACGCGTAGAATTTCGAAATGAAACCTGCCCAACTTTTGTAAGGAAGCTGTAAGGAATGAGCCTGCCAAATTTCAGCCTTCTACCTACACGGGAAGTTGGAGAATTAGTGATGAGTCAGTCAGTCAGTCAGTGAGTGAGTGAGTGAGTGAGTGAGTGAGGGCTTTACCGTTTATTAGTATAGATTTTGACTGGCACAGTAAATTACCTTTGCGGTTTTTGTATTATTTAGACATCCTGAGAGACACCCCCCAGGCTACAGTTGATGTGGAGGGAGATCAGTTACCCCTTTTAGTAGCAGGAGACCCAGCCTATCCGCTACTGCATTGGCTCATCACGAGAAATAACGAGTCTCTTCATCAGACCATGCGAACCGCTCCGCTATTCTCGTTTTGATTGCACGTGATGAAAATGTATCATATGACACATTTATTTGCGTTAAAGCCCTTTTTTTCCGACAAAAAGTGTTTTCAATGTAGTTTTTGCGACATCTGAAGTATCGATATGGAATTTATGCGCTAAAGTTAAACGGAAAAATATTATGTCGACATGTACAACATTTTATCGATAATTAGCATTTCCATCAGCTAAAATTTGAAGCGCTAAATATTTTTTCGCAAAAACTCCTTGGATGGAAACCTGGTTAATGATGATGACTGTACTTGTATGGCAGAAGATCATGCCCTGTGATGGAGTGACATCATGTCTGCGGTCTGTTCATAACCTGCAGTCATTGTTACAAAGACAGTAACTAAGATACTTTGTCAACTTTTAGGACAAGAACAGACTGGAGATAAGCATTTATGACTTTTTGTGTTTCTTTTCTGTCAGCCTCTCTGTGGAGCCAGAGTTTGGTGTGCCAAATAAGTACCATATTGAGAGTATGGTGTTTTTAGCTGTGTTTTTCTGCTTGACCCTTTTTGAGATAAAAAAAAAAAAAGAGAAAAAAAATGTCTGCTGTATAGATTTTGGACATTGAGCTTTTCATGTAATTTTTGAGAACAGGTCATTGTGTGACTTCATAGTTTCCTCGCACCTTTGATTCTGTACTGAAAAAACTAGAATGATAAAATGAATAAATCGACTTAATGATGTAAAAGCAAACTTAAGTTGACAGAAACTGCTAGGACCAAGGAGACTTCATTCCAGCTTAATTTCTAATGTTAAATGAAGTCATAACAATTGTTGTCACAGCAATTGGTGGACTTCGATCATTTCTGCAAATGGTACCTGACATTTAGTGCTTGTTTTTATATTTAGCATAGTGACAGGAATGCCATTCATCAGTTAATCTTAATGCTAACTTTTTGCTTTTTTACTTGGACATAAGAAATGAATGCTGTCAGTACTTTGGCTAGTTACCCCAGATTGTAATGGCAAAAAGAAAAGTTTGGCGTACTGAAAAATATTTTGCTTACAAACTAATGTGGGATGTTTTGAAAAAGAATGTCTTAGAAATTCATAAAATTCAAAACAATCCAAATATATCTGGGACATCTGCATTGCAAGCTGCTTTAGTTGATATGGGGGACAGGCAGGAATATACAAGGTCTTGCTCAGCCCAGAAGAAAAGTATATGGGTACTGACAATGTAAATCACTATGCCAGTTCAACAACCTAGTGAGAGCTAGCTAGAGATGTGCCTTAGGGTGTCCCAGAAGGGCACTGAGATGGCCAGAGGTGTAACACTTGCAGAATGATGAAATGTATTCCGCTGTTCTGCTAAGCAAATGGGACCAAGCTATACCTCTGAGAGAATGGACCCCACTAGTCTTGCCATGGAGCCCTGTTTCTCTGTGACAGAAGGCCTGGGGTGTAGGTACATCAGGTGCTGCTGGCACTTTAAGACAACACAGCTGTGTATTCTGTGTATATAAAGCAATAGCTGACTTCACCTTGCTGTTTACATACTCTACATTTATTGTGCTTCGGAGAGAAAATGTGTGAACATTTGAAAAATAAACCTGAACACAAGTCAACTGTGTATTTGTTATGGGCATAGCCCAGTGAAATTCCTCCTTGGCGTCAGTCTCTACAAGGAAGAGGTCAGGTGACCCCGTCTACAGTTAAGTTGCTTGTGCACGTGTGTTCTGAAAGAACGTTACAAGCCCCCAGACTGGTTGAGGTTTATTTAGCTTTTCCACATGCTGATACCAGTGTCTGAAGACTGTCTTTCTGGGACACAGTGCAATCCAAGCATACCCTGTGTGACTCTCCTTCTCACACCTCAAAGCTTTTAGCAGGAAATGCTGGTAGTGCCCTTCCCTTGCCAGCCAGTGGCTCCTTTTTTATGACAGTGGTTTATGGCACTTAGAAAACCAAATAGGAAAAAATATGAAGACAAAAAGTAATTTCCACAATGCTAGGCAGCATTAAGTCTGTATCTGGACAGCTACATTGCACATACATTAAATGCCAAGATGATGCTGTACATTCATCTTGTATGAAATTAAAACTTGTACTATATGCACATGTTTATGACATAAATTTAGGGAAATAAACAGCTTAAAGTATCCCTGACAGTATAATTTACTATGAATGGTATATTTCATAATACATTAGTTGGTGTTTTTAGTTGTTTTCAGTATTTACTGTTGGTTTTAATAGTTCCTTTCTACACAGTAATTAAAAATAAAGGAATTATGACTGTAAAATGTTAGTCTATTTACAGGGTTATATTAAGTGCTGTTATCCAGTTAGCAGAAAATGGAATTAAATTTCAGACTAACCTTTTGACTCTAACAATAACCACTGTACTCCTTGATCTTGCAGCTCTGAAGGTCCAGCCAAGCATTTCTGTGCTGTATGTAAGGTGGAATACAAGCAGGATAGTGTGGAGCAGCATGAGAGGTCGACTGTCCACTTGCTGAGCCTTCACCGGACCCCACCACCCACCTACTATGGTGTGCCCGAGAGCAATGTTGGCTTTCAGATGATGCTACGCAATGGCTGGGATTCAGAGACTGGCTTGGGACCTGCTGGAAAGGGACGTCGATTCCCAGTCAAGACACTACTGAAAAGGGACCACAGAGGTCTTGGCTACACGACCAGTTTGAAAGCCAAAGTGACCCATTTTCAGCCCCATGACATTCAAGCTGTCGAACGGCCTTTGAGCAGGCAGGTCACACGGACAGAGAGAGTAGCCACTGTGAACAGGCGAGAAGCAAAGAGGAGACAGCAGAAAGACAAGGCTTGGGAAAGAGACCTTCGTACCTGCATGGACTGGTGAATGACTACTGGACATGACTGTTTCATCTTCAGTTTTATGGAGCTTCAAGCTCTGGGTAATTCATTTTGCTTTTAGAGACCACCCATATTCCCTCGAGTTCCAAAAGGATCATACAGAGTGCCTTGCTGATATGACCACTTTTATTATATCTGTGTCCTCTCTGGACCATCGTTTATGGTATGTCTGATTGGGCTGGACTAATGAGTGAGGTTAGCATTTACAGCAGTGATGACCAGGCTGGCCTTGGTAACCTCGATTTAGTGTCTGGTTTCTGTTTACAGTGGGCTGGGGAGGCAGATATGGACAGAAATCTGTACCAAGGAATTTGAGATGTAGCACAATATAAAATGTATCAAAAGAATTGTCTGCTGCTCATGATCACTTTACATTTAATTTTTTTCTTGCAAAAAGTCTGTGGAGCACAATTTAAATAAATTCCAAAAACCTTAGTCTGTTATGTACAGTCGTAAAAAGAAAGTACACCCCATGGCATTTATTTAAGACATACAGTATGTTGACTGTAAAAATACACAAAGAAGGCAGAAAAAGGTTTGAAAACTGCCCCCTATATTGTGCAGTGTACAAAACAAAACAACAAAGTTTCAACAAATGGCTCCAGAGCAACGTGTGGTTCTGTGTCCAAAACAGGGACAACTAAACACAAAAGAAGTTGGGCTTTTATAATAGCCAGGGAGGAAGAGATGGGGTCCAATAATTGAGGCCGGAAGTGACCTTGGTAGGAGGTGTGGTTAGATTCTTCCATAGAAAATCTCTCCAGTTAAATTTGATGGCTGCCGAGCATGGACAACCTGCTTCAAATCATCCTCTAGATTTTCGATGATATTCGAGTCAGAGGACTGTGACGACCATTCCAGAACATTGTACTTCTTCCTCTGCATGAATGTCTTTGTAGATTTTGAACTGTGTTTTGGGTCATTGTCATGTTGGAATATCCAACCCCTGTGTAACTTCAACTTTGTGACTGATGCTTGAACATTATCCTGAAGAATTTGTTGATATTAGGTTGAATTTATCTGACCCTAGACTTTAACAAGGCCCTCAGTCCCTGAACTAGCCAAACAGCCCCATAACATGATGGAACCTCCACCAAATTTGCCAGTAGGTAGCAGGTGTTTTTCTTGGAATGCGGTGTTCTTCCGCCATGCAAAGCACTTTTTGTTATGACCAAATAATTCAAATTTTGTCTCATCAGTCCAAAGCACTTTGTTCCAAAATTAATCTGGCTTGTCTAAATGAGCATTTGCATACAACAAGCGACACTGTTTGTGGTGTGAGTGCAGAAAGGACTTCTTTCTCATCACCCTGCCAAACAGATGTTCTTTGTGCAAATTGTGCTGAATTGCAGAACGATGTACAGATACACCATCTGCAGCAAGATGCTCTTGCAGGTCTTTGGAGGTGATCTGTGGGTTGTCTGTAACCATTCTCACAATCCTGCGCATATGCCTCGCCTGTATTTTTCTTGGCCTGCCAGACCTGGGTTTAACAGCAACTGTGCCTGTGGCCTTCCATTTCCTGATTACATTCCCTACAGTTGAAACTGACAGTTTAAACCTCTGAGATAGCTTTTTGTAGCCTTCCCTAAACCATGATACTGAACAATCTTTGTTTTCAGATCTTTTGAGAGTTGCTTTGAGGATCTCATGTTGTCACTCTTCAGAGGAGAGTCAAAGGGAAGCACAACTTGCAATTGACCACCTTAAATACCTTTTCTCATGATTGGACACACCTGTTTATGAAGTTCAAGGCTTAACGAGCTAATCCAAATAATTTGGTGTTGCAAGTAATCAGTATTGAGCAGTTACATGCATTCAAATCAGCACAATTACAAGGGGACCCAAATTTTTGCACAGCCAGTTTTTCACATTTGTTTGGAAAACACCTCAGTACTCAGATGCTCCTAGGAAATTAAAGAAATACCACTGTTATCTTTTTTGTTGAAAGTAGAGTATTATGCAGGCTGAGCAAACTTTATCTGTCCATGACTCTTTAAACTACAACCCAACAGAAATTATAATGCTAATTTACAAAGTATTTGTAAGTATAAGTATAGTACTTATTTACAAAGTCACACAAAACAACAGATCGACAGCAAAGTCCAGGTTACCTCAGGCACTTATCCAGTTGGACTATGAACACGTATGAGACTCCACAAACAAAAGGTTCATAATCTTACAAGACAGAAAGGATGGAAGGATTGTTCTATGCCCGTGGAAAGGAATCCAGGCTGATCTCACAGGTCTGTAGGTGTCTACAGGTATAAGCTAGTGCACCCTTCACAACACAACAGACTATGCATTGTTTAAGTCCTAAAAGGAAAAAGGAATGCTTTTTATGATAACAACTGGTGCTGAAACAATGCATACAGAGCTGTTTCTTTATAGTGATACAGCTATGAGTTATGCTGCATATCTGTTAAACATCTCTGGAATGTCAGTGCCTTGCTTACTTACCTGTGTTCAACCCTGGAGAAGACTTCTAAAGGTTCAGTTGTAGAAACCAATGTACAATGTAAGTTCAGCTGTTTTTGTGACTGTAAAGGAGCACTAGGATAGGTGTGGAGGGCTAAGATGAGGTTTACATCTCCATTACTAAAACCTGTTATGTGTTTGCAGTGTGCTGTTGTGTACTTGTTTGGAGGGTAAGATTTGTTAAGGGAAGGAAGTCCTGTCTATGCTACATGGACACTGTTCTCATGCAGAACCTGGTAAGGAGTTGTGTGTTAACTGGGCTCAAACATGCAAGCAGAGGTGGAAACAAAAGCTCTGTGTTGCCACCAAGGCACCACTTCACTTACAGCATCAGACCTTAATAATAATAAAAATTATAATTGATTGCATTTATATAGTGCTTTCCAAATTAGTCAAAGCACTTAGACAGAGGGAAACCCTTTGACCTCAGCTAATTGTGTAGCATCCACCTAAATCATACATGTCAAATTCAAGATCCACGAGTCAGAATTGGCCGGAACTACGATTGTATTTGGTCCACGATATTATAGCTTATGTCATCAGAGCTGGCTCACCAGTATACACATACCACTAATACTATAAATCCCAGAATGCACTGGAATAGCTAGTGCTTTTAACTGTCAATCAAGGCCTGCAAGTGCCAGTTCTCCCGGTTCCTCTCCCCCTCATCAGTCACCTCATGCACAAACATGGAGTCACATTTAAGCTAGCCCCTGAAAATGGCCACCTGCAAGGTGGACTCTGGAAAGAGGAGCGTTGACAAAAGAAAGACAGGTGGGCGGCAGAGTATCTATTCACTAATGTAAAGTGTAAAGCTGTTTTTCTTGTGTGTGGGGCTGATATGGCCATAATTGAAGAATATAACATAAGAGGACACTATGAAACGAAACACCTGGACAAGTACAAGGATCTGGACGTACAGCAGAAACTCCTGAAAGTAGAAGAGTTGAAAAGAAGTCTGGTCTGACAACAAACTATGTTCACAAAAGCAAAATCACAAAGTAAGGCTGCTGTTAAAGCTTGTTTTATTGTGGAAGCAAAGATAGCTAAATCAGCCTGGCCATTTACGGAAGGAGAGTTTGTTAAAGGATGATTAAAGTGTGCAACATCATGTGTCCAGACAAAAAGCAAACATTTTTAAATGTACTGTAAGCCTGAGCAGAAGCACCGTTGCTGATAATGTATGTGAGCTTGCCACTAATCTACAATAACAACTGACGGAAAAGGGAAAAGATTTCATTGCATATTCCCTTGCTGTGGATGAGAGCAGTGACACATCTGATACTGCCCAACTGTCAATAGTTATCCGTTTGGTGGACTTCACTTTATGCTTTACAGGGGAACTTTTGGGAATTAAATCGATGCATGGCACAACCACAGGAACATATTTGAAGAGATATCTAAAAGTGTAAATGAAATGACGCTGTCTTGGGACAAACTGGAAGGACTGATGACAGATGAAGTGCCTGCGATGTGTAATGAAAAGAGTGGATTAGTGGGCAGGATTCAGGCGAAGATCCTCGAGGGGAATTGCACTGGTGAACTGATAATTTATCACTGTATCATACACCAGGAATCGTTGTGTGGTAAGGCCCTGAAAATGGAGCATGTAATGAGCACTGTAACCCAAGCAGTTAAGCATCTGTGGCAAACTACTGATGGCTACAAATCTTCATCAACAGTTCTCTGACTTGAAGAGAAGGGAAGACACAGCAGAATGCTTCATAAGCACATGGAGACAGTGACATGAAATGAAAAAAGCAAAGTCATCTTGTATTGTGTGAAACTACTGTTAGTGGCAAACAATGCAAATGATTTTCAAAAAAGGAAAAAAAAAAAAGAAAAAACACATCTCGCTTTTTAATTACAGTGGCTTGCAAAAGTATTCAGCCCCCTTGAACTTTTCCACATTTTGTCACATTACAGCCACAAACATGAATCAATTTCATTGGAATTCCACGTGAAAGACCAATACAAAGTGGTTGTACACTTGAGAAGTGGACCGAAAATCATACATGATTCCAAACATTTTTTACAAATAAATAACTGCAAAGTAGGGTGTGCGTAATTATTCAGCCCCCTTTGGTCTGAGTGCAGTCAGTTGCCCATAGACATTGCCTGATGAGTGCTAATGACTAAATAGAGTGCACCTGTGTGTAATCTAATGTCAGTACAAATACAGCTGCTCTGTGACGACCTCAGAGGTTGTCTAAGAGAATATTGGGAGCAACAACACCATGAAGTCCAAAGAACACACCAGACAGGTCAGGGATAAAGTTATTGAGAAATTTAAAGCAGGCTTAGGCTACAACAAGATTTCCAAAGCCTTGAACATCCCATGGAGCACTGTTCAAGCGATCATTCAGAAATGGGAGTATGGCACAACTGTAAACCTACCAAGACAAGGCCGTCCACCTAAACTCACAGGCCGAACAAGGAGAGCGCTGATCAGAAATGCAGCCAAGAGGTCCATGGTGACTCTGGACGAGCTGCAAAGATCTACAGCTCAGGTGGGGGAATCTGTTCATAGGACAACTATTAGTCGTGCACTGCACAAAGTTGGCCTTTATGGAAGAGTGGCAAGAAGAAAGCCATTGTTAACAGAAAACCATAAGAAGTCCCGTTTGCAGTTTGCCACAAGCCATGTGGGGGACACAGCAAACATGTGGAAGAAGGTGCTCTGGTCAGATGAGGCCAAAATGCAAAACGCTATGTGTGGCGGAAAACTAACACTGCACATCACTCTGAACACACCATCCCCACTGTCAAATATGGTGGTGGCAGCATCATGCTCTGGGGGTGCTTCTCTTCAGCAGGGACAGGGAAGCTGGTCAGAGTTGATGGGAAGATGGATGGAGCCAAATACAGGGCAATCTTGGAAGAAAACCTCTTGGAGTCTGCAAAAGACTTGAGACTGGGGCGGAGGTTCACCTTCCAGCAGGACAACGACCCTAAACATAAAGCCAGGGCAACAATGGAATGGTTTAAAACAAAACATATCCATGTGTTAGAATGGCCCAGTCAAAGTCCAGATCTAAATCCAATCGAGGATCTGTGGCAAGATCTGAAAACTGCTGTTCACAAACGCTGTCCATCTAATCTGACTGAGCTGGAGCTGTTTTGCAAAGAAGAATGGGCAAGGATTTCAGTCTCTAGATGTGCAAAGCTGGTAGAGACATACCCTAAAAGACTGGCAGCTGTAATTGCAGCAAAAGGTGGTTCTACAAAGTATTGACTCAGGGGGCTGAATAATTGCGCACACCCCACTTTTCAGTTATTTATTTGTAAAAAATGTTTGAAATCATGTATGATTTTCGTTCCACTTCTCACGTGTACACCACTTTGTATTGGTCTTTCACGTGGAATTCCAATAAAATTGATTCATGTTTTTGGCTGTAATGTGACAAAATGTGGAAAAGTTCAAGGGGGCCGAATACTTTTGCAAGCCACTGTATGTTCATGCAGCAAACATCCATTTCTACCCATGTCCCCAAATAGCTTCCTCCATTGAATGGTGCTGAAATCTATCCCCACAGCACTGGGCCCAAGGCAGGAAGTTCTGAAGTAAGATTAGTGAAGCGCCTAAGAAAGAATTTCAGAAAACACACCTCTGATCACCGTGCCTGAAAAGGTGGATGTAATGTGATGTAATGGTATGAATTCTACAGATCACAAATGGAATATAAGCTTTTGAAGATGGCTCACAACTGTTGCAGCCCCAAGAGAGTGTAATGTTAGCAAGGTCAGAGTGAGGCACTGCCCCAGAGTAGTTTTCCCAAGTAAAAAATAACTACCTATAAAGACTGCTAATGGCTGCACTTAGATAGTTGAGATTTTTTGGGCAGAACTCCCAAATCTCTACCAACCTCAGACCATCTACTGTCTAAACACAAAGTGTTCCAGGCTCTCCAGGGGTGATGCTGTGCTGTAGTCTGCTGGGATAGATGGTCACTAACAGTCCTCATTATGTACAGATCTCTTGCATTTCACACAGTTTGACTATTCTATATTTCTGTAAATATTGTACTAATCCTCATTGTTCAATGATGTCTCCTGAACACTTGTGATACACACAATCAGTCTATCCCAGCAACTCTGGGAGCAAGGCAGGACACCACTCTGGAAACACACATGCAGGCATGACACTCACAGGGGGTCAGTTTAATAATGTTAATAGACCCACCCTGTATGGTGCTGGGGGAGTGGGACAATGTGTAATCTCTGCATTTGACAATTACCAAATGCAGGATTTAAAGCCAGGATGTAGGAGCTGTGAGAGTGCGACACTAACTGCTCCATTGAGCCACACAGTATTATTAACTAGTTTTATTAATTATGTACAGCCTAGCCTTTAATTGCAATATATTAGTAAAAGCTGTTTTAATGTACTATCTAATCTGAAATACTGTATATCCTTGCTTTGTTCATAAAGTGCAGTATATAAAATATTTATTGATACTCTTCTCTGCTTTCCTTTTCCTTTCTTTTCTCTAGTAGCCATCACCACCTGTTCAAAAGTACTCTGCATGAAATCCTCTGGGATGAAGCCTAAAAAAACAATAACGAATGACTTATGAACATGTATGTTAGATAGAATTCCCAGAGAGGGCTGGGTGGTCTTTTTGCTTTTTTCTCCAGCCTCACGGAAGTTTTTACGTCTGACCTTGTCATCTGACTTATGTTTAAAGACTTGGAACACAGTGCTATATACTGTATAAGGAATCTGTTTTTCTGCTATTTGTCTATTTTATGTAAGCCTGTATGATATATCTTTGTTATTTATTCATTACTAAGGGGTCTGCCCCCTGCTCGCTTCGTGTGCCAACCCCCCTGTCTACGCTAGTCTCTTTGCGGTTTTGTCGCTCGCGTATGGGGATGCAGTTACACAATTTAAACAGATTTTTATTTTCATGGGAATTGTTACATATGCATAATAGAACTATTTTACATCACAGTGAGTAATTAACCATATTAAAAAAGCGTAAAACATAATAATTTGAAAGTAAATTATGTTTCACGTTGTGTTAAGAGTTATTCATTTCGTAATACGAGTTTGTCCTGTTTGGCTTTAAAATTAGCACGCAAATACTTTTTAAACTTACACTTTTACTGTAAAACTTCAGTAAAAACTATTTTTTTTAATTACATTTTCTTCAATATCGCATTAAATTTTGATTCTGTGTTTGGACTTTCATCGTGACAATGCAACGTATAACTGCCTGTGATTGAATTTCGTTTCTTCCTCTCTATTAAATAAAAAAGCTTTTTCGAATGTTTGGCTCTGAGATTTGTTAATTGTCTTTACAAAAGCTATTCTAATGGGAAACTGTTAATGTTTTAATACGAATGGCATATCAAGATCTCCTTTGTTGTGTAAAGTTATCCGCGGAAGATGTACTACATTACCTTTCTTGGGTACATCCTTCTTTCTACAGTAATTTGTGCGGGGGAAGACAGGATGGTGTCAACGGTTGTAGATATTCTTTGGGATATTGCAAGTTGATGTTTTTATGTTCCGCATGATCACCACCAACTGTTTCAGCATAGTCTAATGATACTCATTTAACCAATTTGCCATGTAATCGATCATCATTTTTGGCGTTAATTTGTTTGACTTCATCGTTTCTCGCTGCTAGGATTGCCTGTGTACTCATTTTTTCTGTTGATAACTCTTTGTGATTAAATTCTTCAATAAGATTTGGACATAATAAATCTTCTTTTATTGGGAACTTAAAGTGAGGAAAGCGTTCAAATTTATAAGAGCTGAGAGAGCAGGAACTGTGTCTGTCAAAAACATTGACACTAATGAGAGGTGAGAGGACCATGTGCGTGTTTGAATATGGTTGCGAGGACTTGAAAAAATCTCATGGACAAAGTCTCTTCTCGCGTTACTTGAAAAGATCTCTTGAAAAAAGTCTTCTCGCACTGCAGGATTTTAATATAATAGAGAGATTATGTGTAACTAATTTTATTTCTTTTCTTGCCACTATTTCATTAACATTTTGTAAAGCACTTTGAGCTTCATCCTGTGTATGATAATGTACTATAAAATAAATGTTATCTTCTAGCCTGTCCTGAACTATGGTTCGGCAGCAATAATATTTCTGCTGTTTCAAGCACAAACATCATTTGACTTTGGTGTTTACACTTTTTGAAAGATGGTTCCATATTCATAGTGTAATTAAACAAGAAAAATGAGTCTAATGAGAATGTAAACATTTTTCAAAACAGGCATATATTTCCCCACAGCTTCTATTGGGTCACCTACACACAATGAAACGCTCACACCCTCACTCCCCCAAAAAAACAGAATGAATCTCCTAACCTAAAGGGCTCCATATGGGTGACAAGAGAGAAGCACAAGAGTCACAAAACACACCAAAGCAGCAATCACACACTGGGCTGTTTGCTAAAGGATCAGTGCACTTCTGTTCAAGTATTTCAAAGCACTCTATTTCCGATTATAAATGTGATCCTTATATATTGGATTTGTGTGTGCAGTCCTAAATAAGCAGGTAAGTATCACTTACCACAGAAATTGAGGTTCAGGATCAAAAAGCACATTGGCTATCAAACAGGCAAAGGTCAGGAGCAGTCATGACAAAAAGAAGAGCTGCACTGCATTCAAATTTTACTTAACCTTTTCAAAGTAAAAAAAGACAAGTCAGTCCAGTTCACCAAGTACCTTTCTGTAATCTATCAAAGTGCTGCACTAAGCAAGTAAAAAATTATAATTATACCCTCTTTTAATTTTAAGCTAAATGAATGCTACATTCATTGTTTTTTTTTTAACAGCAACTAAGTATGCTTTGATTTTTCATATTCAGAAAGGAAAACAAGAAATAAGATCAAATATTTATCTACAATCCGCTGGTGACAGGGTGTGTTGAGTGTCATATTGATTCATTAAATGCCAGCATCACCTGGACTGCCTCAGGGCACCAATTAATCTTTCATAGAAAACAAACACCAGGACTCAATTTCCCAGAATACACCGCATCTCCGCTCTGCCAGATCTACTCTTGCCCAAAGTACAAATATTTACATCTAAAACACTATTGATGAAAATGATTAATTCATCTCTCTGGCTATGAAAGTAAATACAGCTGTCTTTCCACTCTTTTCTTACAATTTTTTTTGTAATCGCAATATAAATACATAGCAAGTTTTAAGTGGACACATGTGGTGACAACCTGACCTTTAATAACAGAAGCCAAGGGTAGCCATAAGCATAATTGCTTTTAATACTTAAGCAAGTCATAAATGTGAGCTTGAGTTCAACCTGAAATAGCAAAAAGTGTGCTCAAACACTACTTAACGTATACGAAGATTGACAACAACAACATTTATTTATATAGCACATTTTCATACAAACAATGTAGCTCAAAGTGCTTTACATGATGAAGAAAGAGAAAAAAGACAAAATAAATAAGAATTAAAATTAGGGAACACTAATTAACATAGAATAAAACTAAGGTCCGATAGCCAGGGAGGACAGAAAAAACAAAAAAAAACTCCAGACGGTTGGAGAAAAAAATTAAATCTGCATGGGTTCTAGGCCACGAGACCACCCAGCCCCCTCTAGGCATTCTACCTAACATAAATGATCTCAATCAGTCCTCATTGTATTCAGGGTTCACATGGAAGAATTTGATGATGATGGTCATGTGGACTTCTGGCCTTTAATCCATCAATGTAAGGACATAACGGTGCTTTGATCAGGTGGTGGTGGCACAGGTCGCCACCACAGAAAACCGGAAAAAGAACAAAAGAGAAAGTAGGGGTTAGTACGGATTTTGGAGCCACCATGAATAATAATGATAATTAATTGAATATATAGAGCATCAGGATTAAACTAAGATGAAGCTATGAGAAAGCCATGTTAAACTAATGTGTTTTTAGCAGTTTTTTTAAAGTGCTCCACTGTATTAGCCTGGCAGATTTCTATTGGCAAGCTGTTCCAGATTTTCGGTGCATAACAGCAGAAGGCTACCTCACCACTTCTTTTAAGTTTAGCTCTTGGAATTCTAAGCGGACACTCATTTGAAGATCTAAGGTTACGATTTGGAATGTAAGGTGTAAGACATTCTGAAATATAAGATGGAGTGAGATTATTTAAGGCTTTGTAAACCATAAGCAGTATTTTAAAGTCAATTCTAAATGACACAGGTAACCTGTGTAGTGACATCAAAATTGGGGTGATGTGCTCGGATTTTCGTTTCCGAGTTAAGATTCTAGCAGCTGCATTCTGCACTAGTTGTAATCGATTGATGTCTTTTTTGGATAGTCCTGAGAGGAGTGCGTTACAGTAATCTAGGCGACTGTAAACAAAAGAGTGAACTAATTTTCAGCATCTTGCAATGTTATAAGAGATCTAACTTTTGCTATATTTCTTAAGTGAAAAAATGCTGTCATAGTAATCTGATTAATATGTGATTTAAAATACAGGTCAGAGTCAATAATTACCCCTAAATTCTTTACCTCCGTCTTGACTTTTAATCCTAATCGATCAAGTTTATTTCTAACTAGCAAAATACCCGTGCTTCGCAGCGGAGAAGTAGTGTGTTAAAGAAGTTATGAAAAAGAAAAGAAAACATTTTAAAAATAACATAACCAGCGGTAATGCAAGGAAGACTCCGTAATAAGGACGGTTGGGTGCACGTAGAAGGGTTGCCTGCTAACCTAAAAGGGATATTCGGAGCTCACGGCTTTACTTGTCTGTTGTGGAGCGGGCGTCAGCCATGGATGGACGCTAACGCCGAGTCACCTGGGTGAGAAAGACTTCATTCTTCAATAAAGGAACTGTCGCCGAGCCGGTGAGATCGCTTCTTTACATGTAAATTAAGTAAACGTGTCCGCGGCGCACATCAGGATTGGTCGCTGGATTTAGTGCAGACTTCCCAGGCCGTGTGATTATAAACTTTTAAAAGAAAGTTCAGATAAAGGACTGGGGAACGTGTGGGGATTGTGTGTGTCTGGGTGTCTAATTTATATGTGTATATAGTTGTAATATAGGTTAAGTACATGTGAATATATTTGCGCCGTTTATAAATAAGATATTCTTTCTATTTCTTTACCTTGCTTTCTTTCTTTCCTGCTTTCTTGCATTGTTTCGTTTTCGGCAGCGTCTCTATGAAGTTGTGGATTTGCCTGCGAGTATTTAGCGACAGCGTCACAAAGTTGTTTCCGTCTAGCTGCATCAGAAAATGTACCACAACGTCTGACACACCTCCTTTTTACTGTTTCCTCACAGCTTGGATTGCTGCTGACGGATGGCCTTATATAGGCAGGCAGCCAACTACGTGGGAGGCATGACGATGAGGAACGCAACTCCGCCTCACACGGCGACCGAGCTGCAGGCTATGGCTGTATATATGTACATAAGTAGGATTCAGTTATGACCGTTACGCTTAGAATTTCAAAATGAAACCTGCTTAACTTTTGTAAGTAACCTGTAAGGAATGAGTCTGCCAAATTTCAGCCTTCTACCTACACGGGAAGTTGGAGAATTAGTGATGAGTGAGTCAGTGAGTCAGTCAGTCAGGGCTTTGCCTTTTATTAGTAGAGATAACCTCATTATATTCATTATTGCCAATCGCTAAAATTTCTGTTTTCTCCTTATTTAGTTTGAGAAAATTGCTGCTTATCCATTCAGAAACACAAGTAAGACATTGTGTCAGTGAATCAAGAGAGCCGGGGTCATCAGGGGCTATTGATAAATACAGCTGTGTGACATCAGCATAGCTATGGAAGCTCACATTATGCCCCAAGATAATCTGACCTAATGGAAGCATGTAAATCGAAAAGAGCAGCGGACCCAGGATAAAGCCTTGTGAGATACCATATAGAATATCATGTGTCTTCGAAGTATAATCACTACAACTAACAAAGAATTTTCTACCTGCCAGGAAGGACTCAAACCAATAAGACACTGCCAGAGAGGCCCACCCATTGACTAAGGCGATTTCTAAGAATGTTGTTGACACACAAAACTAGATGCAGGTAACACAGCATTGAATTTAAATCCCCACAGACAATACATGTCATTATTATTTTATGTTACTGTACAGAAAATGCAACGCTGATACACACAAAGTGGTAGTAATAATAAAACAATCAATGGTACCAAACACATTTGTTAATTGTAAGCTCACATTGTTAATCATTCAATTACTCAGCATGGAATTCAAACAGGACTGAATGAAGCAGTAGTGCATCCCAAATTTACATAATGAAAATACCCCTCTCCCTAAAATTTTATTTGTTACCAGGCGCGAATATGCATGCCAAGTTCTAACTCTGTGTTCACATGCTAACAGAGTTGCACCTTCCCACTTCAATCATTCATGTGAGTTTCTGGTCTCAGTATTGGTAGAAATATGAGTTTGATGTTGATTTATTATAAACTGTATTTTTTCATGAAAATAAATAGCAAATTAAACATATTAAAGGTCACAAAAATGATGTTTCTGGCTGAGAAGATGATCTTTATTCCTTTTGTTTTTTCAGCTGAAAGAGGCTATAGCTGTTCACCTGATTACATCCATTTCACAGTTTGAACACTGGCAGGTAAAGAGACTTGTTCAGGGTCACACCATGTGTTGGAATTGAACCTGTAAGTTTAGGGCTTAAGGTCCTGTGCTTCAGCCACACTACACTGCTTTCCTCACTTTTGAAAAACCCAGCAGAACTGTTAATTCAGGAGCTGAGAAAAATTGGATACAAAATCTGCAGATTCTGAAGATACCGTAGTATCTCTTCCCAGGCGGGCAAATAAATCTCACAAGCAAGTGGTAGTAAATGTCCAAAAAAAAACTAAACAATGGTTTTATTTCTTTTCTTCTGACTTAACAGGCCGAAAACAACGTAGTCAGGATAAACAAACAAGCACTAAACAAAAACCACCCTACACGACCAGATAAACACACTCTTTCCCTGAACCTCCTTTCCAAAGTCCCTCCTCTTCTGCACCCCAGAGGTTGCTTATTAAGAGTGGCAGTTGTGTCTCCTCTGCCCGCCACTCTGAACAGCACTCCATGCAGCCCCCTTTTTTTAAAATTTTTTAGAACACACTGTCTCAGTGGCAATTTCTTTCCCAGATCGTTACATTGCCCCCCACTAGCTTCTCACCCCAAGGAAACACTTTAGAATGTTGATTACGAGCTGGTAATCAGATGACTCGTCTGGGTCATCCAGGACGCGTGATGTCAGCCATTGAAGGCATTTCTCTTCCTACTGTCTCCAGCGCCGAATCAGGCTGTTCTTAATTTACATCCCGGTTGGCTGGTGCCTTGATCCTTTCAACACCAAACCATCCCTGGTAACTGATCCTGATGCAGAAACACCCGATGTCCCCTTGGTGACATCTGCACCCAGTACACCACTTCGCCCATGCGCTCGAGCACTTGGCAAGGACCCACCCATGCACTGTCAAGTTTGGGGGAGCGACCTTTTTTTTCGTCGGGGACTATACACCCACACTCAGTTGCTGGAGGAGTATGGTTGTTCCCTTGCTCTGATGTCATAATGCCGCTTTTGGGTAAGGCCAGCCTTGTGCAGATGCTCCTGTGCGAACATTTGAGCCCTGTCGATTCAGTCCTGAAGACAGCGGCCATACTCAAGTCCAGACTGCTGTTCTCCCCTTTCCGGTGGCAAACCATATTCGAGAGAGACCGGGGTTCTCAATTCCCAGCCGAGCATCAATATGGCAGGGGTGCATTACGTAGACTCCTGCACTGCTGTCCAGCATGCCAGGAGAACCAAAGGCAGTTGATGATCTCAGTTGCGTTGGTCCTTGTTTACCACCATAATCCAACTGAGCGGATAAGGTACGGATGAATTGCTTGGCAAAACCGTCACTCTGGATATGAAAAGGAATGGTGATTGTTTTTCGAATGTTTAGGAGGTCACACACGATGAAAAACTTTACTCTCAAAATTATGCCCCTGGTCTGAATGGAGTTATAGCGGCATGCCAAACCTACTAAACATGCCCTCAACCAGGGCAGTAGCCACCTCGCTCCATAGGCAGGCCAACTTGATATTGTTGAAGGGGAGCAAATGATTGTTTGGAGGGTCCTTTTCGCATGGTGCATACATTGCAATGTTGGCAGTGATCTTAAATAACTTGTCAGGACCACCCAAAGTAAAACATCTGTCGGAGCTGCTCCCCAAAGTGGCCAGACCTCACACCCCATGCACTGACATCATCCTGTTTCCCCTTTGGCACTATCATCTGCCAAGTGACCTCTCCAGTGGCAGGGGCTCGCCATCTTCTCATCAGCACCCCATCCCAAATGGCCAAATTGTCCAACTGAGCCCAGAGACCCTTAACAGTCATACCCTCTGGGGCTACCTCCTCCCAACTAGGTCGGTGATTGTCTGTCACCCAGGCTCTAACTTTCTTTATCTCTGGATCCTGGTTCTGTCAAAACTCCCAATAACATTGCCCCTTAGGCTGCACTAACATGGACCAACTGTGTCGCACCTCCTTTGTTCGCTCTCAGTCTTCCTGACGGCGGCAGTAGTCACAGTTCGTCTGAGCTCACAGCCTGTGGGATAGCGTGTCTATGTTTTGATGTTGACCCCCCCGTTAATGTTGGATTTCAAACTGAAACGAGTGTAGTCATTCCAGACACCTTGCCACTTGCCCCTCTGGCTCCCTAAAAGACATCAGCCATTGTAAGGATGCATGGTCACTGCGCAGTGTAAATGCAGTCCTTTATAAGTAGTGTCGAAAATGCTGGATCGCTTCCATTACTGCCAGGAGTTCTCTCCGCGTGATGTAGTAGTTTCTTTCTTCTCTGCTTAGGGCTCGGCTAAAATAAGCAACTTCTTGTTCTCCCTGCGAGTATGGCCTACATTGATGGCATCCATGTCTAAAACAAAAGGCAGGGCAGGGTCAGGTGAGGCCAAGATGGGAGCCTGGCATAAGGTATCGTTCAGAGCTTGGAAAGTGCACTGTTCTTCTGCTCCCCAGCGGAAATACAGACCTTTCTTTGTTAGCCGGTGAAGGGGTGCAGCCACCGTAGCAAACCTGGGAATAAAACGCCTGTAGTAGGATGCCAATCTGAGGAATCCACGGATTTACTGTATGTTAACTGGAGTCAGCCAGTCACGGATCACTGGAGTCTTGCTGTCTTCTGTGACCACCCCCCTTTTACTTACTCGGTACCCCAAGTAGGTGACTTCTCTGCACAGCAATTGGCACTTATCAGGGTGTAGCTTAAGTCCTGCTTCTCGCAATTTTGTTAGTATGGTTCTAAGGGAGTGCAAATCAGCTTCAAACACGGGTCCATGTGCCATCACATCGTCCAAATATACCAGGTACCTGGAATAAGGGATGCCCAAGAGGACACTGTCCATTAGCCGTTCAAAAGTTGCCGGTACATTGCACAATCCAAATGGGAGCACTCGGAATTGCCAAAACCTGCCCCCAGTCGAAAATGCAGTTTTTTCCTTGGCTTCTGGAGCCAACTCCACCTTCCAGGAGCCACGTCTTAAATCTAGCATGAAGAACCAACGTGATCCAGACACCAGATCAAGGGCCTCATCGATTCTAGGAAGCAGATACAAATCTTTTCATGTAACTGCATTCAACCGGCGGTAATCAACACAAAAATGCCATTCTCCTGATTTCTTTTTAACCAAAACAACATGGGAGCACCAAAGAGAATCTGATGGCTCGATAATTCCAGAATTCAACATCTCGAATACCAACTGATCTGCCTCAATCTGTCATGCCAGGGGAATGTGCCGCGGATGTTTTTTGATCAGACGTGCATCTCCCTTGTCGATGTGATGGTAGACGAGGTGAGTTTGGCCAATGTCCTTAGAAGAGGTGGTGAAACAGCCTCCAAAACATCCTTAAGTCATTGTCGCTGAGGTTCCTTTAATCCCTGGCAGCTTCTTTCCCAGAGGCCTTCCAGAGTGTCATTCCATCGCCCACCGTTATTGCTCACAGTGGTGGGGCAGGCTCCCAGTTGATTGACAGAGTGGGGATGTGGTCCCGACAGAAGCTGACAGCCCATCAATTGACAGGGTGCACTGCCAGGTATCAACAGGGTCCCGTGGCCAAAGTCAATCTGAGCCTTGATTTTAGTCAAAAAGTCTACACCCAAGATGCAAGCATCTCTAAGTTTTGCTTCCCAAATGGGGAATGTCCAAACGTGTCCTCCTATTCTTAGAAGAGTGGTGGTATGGCCCTCCATCATAGCATGCTCGCCTGTGGCGGTAACGAATTAGCTGGGAATGGCTTGTAGGGAGCAGTTTTTAAGTAGCAGATCGCGTCGTACTACAGTAGACGTAGCCCCAGTATCTATCAAAGCCTTCACATCAGTGTCCTAAATTCAAATAGGCAAATGACAATAACCTCCACAGCCTAGCTGTCCCATAGGGATCACTGACTTGTCCTGGCCTGCATTTGTTGTCGGTTGCAGCAGGACTACTAAAGGGTCCAGAAACGTCCTGCTTACTCTGAACCCTGGACGTTTCCTGGCATTTCTCTGGAGCCCAGAATAGTTGCTGGACGGAAAGGACAAAATTGATAAAGGTGCCCAGGTTGGCCACAGCGCCAGCAATTAGGGGGTGTAGCGGCCGAAGTTTATGTTCTCACAAGGTTTAGCCCCACTTGGGGAGTTCTTCCTGAGGGCTCATCTCCCAGGCACAACACATGGTCACGCAGTGGCTGGCGGCACTTCCTTTCCCGCTCCCTCTCACGACCCCCCGTATAGGCCGATTCCCCCTCACATACCAATTCGAACTCTAAAGCATGCTTGAGCGGCTCTTCTAGAGTTGCTGATCGGGCAAGTTGAGTGTGGTGGTGCAGCACTTTAGGCTCAAGTCCATAGAGAAATGCGTCACGTGCCAATTCGTCCCGGACCGTGCGGGAAAAATGTGCATATGCTCGCCCCCACCAGTCCCTTCATTTCCACGGCAAACATTCCTAGACGTTCTCCAGACCTCCGAATTCATTCGTGCAGTTGCCTTTGCAGTCCTAATATGGTTTCTGTCCACCCGAAACAACGCTCAATGGCCTTCAAAAGCAGTCCTAAGTCTGTTAAAACCTCCTGCAGAACATCCTCAAGGGTTTTGAAGGCCTCTCCTTCCAACGCCGCCACCAACTGCACTGCTCTATCCTTGACCCCCCACCTATTCACCTCTGCAACAACTTCGAACCTGTTCCAAAGGGCTTCCCAGCTGCCTGTCCCATCGTAGAGTCCCGGTTTCAACCTTGGTAAATCGTGCCTTTCCCTCGTGCCTCTTGGTTCTTCATGTTTGTCTGCGGGTTCATCTTTGCACTGCAGTAACCACCAGGGTGGAGGAGGAAATTCTTCGTCAGCCATTTTCACATCCTCTGTTTCTTGCAACAGCCGTCTCAATGGGATGCCTCGTCCTGCTTCTGACACCAGTGTAGTATCCCTTCCCTGGCGAGCAAATAAATCTTGCAAGCAAGTGGTGGTAACTGTCCAAAAAAAAACCTAAACAATGGTTTTATTTCTTTTCTTCTGATTTAACAGGCCAAAAACAACGTAGTCAGGACAAACAAACAAGCACTGAACAAAAATAACCCCACACGACCAGTTATTTGCAGTTTTTTAGAATACACTGTCTCAGTGGCAATTTCTTTCCCAGATTGTTACAATACTTTTTGATTTCAGGTTGCTTGTCTAAGAAATGAAGTGTTTACATACAGTACACCTTTGAAGAGACTACAATTTGAATAAGACTACAATTTTATCCAAAGTTAAATTGAAAATTGTAAGTGCCTCTAATCTGGTTTAATCCTGACATACTTTGAAATATTAGAGAATCTGTTAGGCCACTATCTGGTATGTATTTCCTTATCGGGGCTGTAATGTTCGGCTTTGGTCTGGTCAACCAGATTTGCTCCTTTATGAAGTGTCAATTAATACTAAATGATAATAAGCCCCAAGATCAAAAGAATAAAGTCCTGTACTTAATACTAAGGGATGCTAACCATCCCAGGATTTTTTTCCATTTTGATGGCTAATTAACAAGGCACTTTTATCAGTTATTTAATATTTAACATTAGTAAGTGAAGCCAAAGGTTTGAAATATGTCACTGTGATCTGTTTTATCTCATAAGACCTGATTTTACTCAAATTAAGAACTACGCACTGGTTTAGCAGAAACCGTCCAAACTATGCAAGCCAGCTGACAAAGAGAAAAACTGATACTGCCATGAAAGCAATCAGTTATTTAACATTAGTAATAGAAATGGAAAATGTACAAGATGTTAATGAATAAAGTACCTCATACAGGACTGTACTTATAATAATAATTCTTTACATTTATATAGCACTTATTTCACTACTCAAAACACTTTCACACAGGAAGAACCTTGGACATGAACCAATGATCTCCTTACTGCGAGGCAGCAGCACTACCACTGAGCTGATAGTCCTAAATGTTTTAACCCAGAGTTGAAAATATTCAGAAAAAGAAATATTTTTAATACAAAAAAATTAATTTATCAGAATTTATCTTATTGTGAAGACAGCTAATACAAGTAGATATGGTGGTAACTTAGACATTATGTCTGGCTCATGTCACGACTCTAGCAGTAACATTTTTAACTTGTTGCATTTTTGTAGAAAGATAATTAAATTACAAGAATACAATGAAGACATGGTGAAGGTATAACACAACACTATTAAACGTACGGAGGACAGGTAAGGCTCACAGATGCAGCTATAGTTTAAATGTGCAGTTCTAACCTCTTGAGTGTCAGGCATAGCTCTAAAACTTTATTATTTGCATGTTACCTCTTGGCCAGATCACTCAGAAGTATGGTATGAAGTTACATTTTTATGCCAGTGATATTCAAATGTATGTGAACTTTAAACATTTTCAAATATTTTTTTCTTGTGTATTAGCAGATTGTTTATATGATATGAATGTTTTGATGTGTGAAAACTTTCTGAGGTTAAATTGCAATAAATGTCAAACTCTCAATGCTGCATTGTATATAGTGCTCAAGAACTGTGTTCACCTACCACTGTCTATTCCCTGTTTTATAACAGTCAACACAGTTGAGGTGAAAAGCATTGTTGTTAGTTTGGATTTTACTGTTTCTTTTGATTCACATATTAAAATTTTACTAGGACAGCATATTTTAATTTTAAGAACATAGTTAGGTTACATCTTTTTTTTTATTCATTGCAGCTGCTGAGATGCTTATACTTACTTTTGTGACCTCACAATTACACTACTGCAATGCACATTGAAATGTCTAGTGGTGCATTGAATGCTGTGCAGTACTGTATGTCCAGAATTCAGCAACAAGGGTTCTTACATTGGTAAATCATGGATCCATATTACTCACATTCCCTCTGCTTTGGCCCCCAGTAGAATATAGTTTAGTAAATAAGGTCATTTTACTGGTATTCAGATCTCATCATGATTTGGCTCCTCTGTATCTCCATAATTTTCACTGTTCCTATGTTCCATCTCAATCACTATGGTCCTCTCCAGCATAACTGTTTTGTGTATCTTTATCCAGGTTACACTCTGTGGTTGTCAGGGCATTTTGTGTAGCAGGTGCTAGACTATGGAATGACCTACCACTATCTCTGTGAACTTGCTAAAATAAATTGCTAAAAATTCCTCTTTTATAAGTACGTTGTTGTTTATATTTGATTAATTTTAATTATACGTTGATTTTTTGAATTGTTGACTTTTGATTTTACAGTGACTTTCTGGGTCTTGAAAGGTACTTAAAATGTATATAAAAGGGATGGCTGAGGGTTTTGATCTGTAATTCAATGACAGAAACTAACTGCTTAGCATTGACTTGCAGGTCCCACAAAAAGAATTTTACTTTTGTATCTGAAGAAATTAGGACAACCAAAATGTGTCCAGTAGCTTAAGTAGGAGAGTGAGGACCATAAGAAGTTAAAGACAATGACGTTAAAGTCACTGAGAATTTTTGACATTACTTGTGATTTTTTTGACATGAAAGCTTTGGTGGCACCATACCATAACAAGACGATATGTGTGCAGACTTCTCCAAAGTAAACATGCACTTACTTAACTAATAATGTGTGTCCCACTTTCACTAATTACTAGAAAAACATGCAAGTTCAGGCAGCTTTCATGTCACAAAAACATCAGACATTACGGTGCTCGGTCCATCTCAATTTTTATTACATCAATGTGAGACCCTCTGATATGGTTACCATGTAACACAATAAAGCCATACACAGTAGATTTAGACATTAAATTAAGTGAGAGACACATCACCACCTGCTGCTCAGCAAACTCGATTGGTTATGAACTGGTTAAACTGAAACAGTAACACCTCAGGTTTAAAACTGAAAGGCATTAAAAGTGAAAAAGGACAAGCCACAATTTCCTGGAAAGAAGGCAATAAACACATTGCACAACTCAAACTGCACACTCCACATCCGGTAGCAGTGCTAGCCACAAGCTACCATACCTTAGGTGTTTGCTGGTCAATGCAAGGTCAGCAAACAATTACAAAAATATTTTCTACATACAGTACATACCTCATTTTTCTGCATCAGGATGTTACACTTCTTTGAAACAGGAGCATCATACATCAGGTTTCTTTTCCACACAGTGGAAGGAACACGCATAGGCTTCCCAGGTGGCTTTTTAAAATTTATTATGGTCCTTCACCGCAGTGGGTGAAAATCACGATACTGCAGATTACTGTGGCTACCATTAAGGGAGAACATGGTACTGAAAGTGAAAATGCACAATTAATAAACAAACAAACAAACAAACAAAGAACAGACACAACAGGCACTCCTCACTTTATTGTGTGAATACACCATGAACTGAAAAGAAGACCACGCTGAGAAGTACAACTTGGGAGGCATATCGAGACAGGCATGCGGCCTGTCCTAAAGAAAGCCATAAAATGATGACTTAACTAGACACATTTTAAATAACAAGTCTATGTGCGGTCTGAAATTACACTTCAGCATGTATCAGGTTGTAAAACTTTTAAAAATAGTCAAAACCTTATCTGGCCCTAGAGTGTGGTGGGTGGGTGGTTCACCCTGAGATTGTCTCAGGAACCCTGAGATTTGTTCCTGCCTTACACCCTAAGCTAGCTGGGATAGGCTCCAGCAGACACCAATGACCCTGTTTAGGACTAAGTGGGTTAGAAAGTGAGTGACTGACTGACAAAAATGTATAATTTATTGATATTATAATTTTATCATTGATTTGTGAAATAAATAGTCTTAGCACACAGAAAAGGTTTGGGGCAGCCCCCTGTATACTTGAGCCCGGGCCGCAAAAGGCAAATTAAGTTGCAGAGATATGCACAGATTTGAGTCCAACATTTGACTGATTGGAAACTGGAAGTGATGTGGTTTTTAAGGTGTCTGCCAGGAAATGATTTTTTTCAGGGCCAGAACCAGAAGTGATTTAGCCCGAGCCAGAAGTTACGTCTTCATGGCCGGAACCGGAATCCAACAGAATTTCTCATTTTTGATCTGCAAAGGTAACAGAGAAAGGATTAGTGTGCCCCACCACCACCTGGCCGGGCATGGAATTACCTTCAGTTGGTCCTTTTAGCTGCTTCCTATTTGCACGTGCGTGATCGATTATTAAAGGATGAATAGGCTAGCCTGCACTGTCTATATAGAGTTTATGTGTCCTTCCAGAAAGACCAAGTGAGTGAAACAGTTTCTAATGAAAAATGACCAGGAAAATCTTAGTAAGGGCACAGGCTGAAGGTCAAAACACAGAGAGAATGAAAAAAACTGATTGTTGAAACCTAATACACAAAAGCACAATAGTGAGTTCAAAGAAACAAATAAAAGTCCTAATTCTAAAGCATTCTTGTAAGTGCCCTTTAGCTTATTTTACATTAAGAGAAGCCGAAAAATTAGATCCAAAGCCAGGATGCTAGAGGCTGTATGCCAACATCTTTTATAAGTAGAACAGATGATGTAAGGCATCATGTGACACACAATTAACATTCAACCCTTTTGCTGTGGCCATGAAACTATAAAACAAAATAGAATCACTAGAATAAAAGTAAGATGAATAATATTCAAAAAATGGAAACAAGGCTGCAGTAAATAAAGTATTTTTGTGAGCATCCAATATTAAGCTTCATTCCAAAACTTTTCTCCTTAGGTGTAGACTCCAAAAGCACTCATCAACACGTTTGAGTGAAGTCTGTGAAACCAGGCTAACAGGTGGAGTATACGAGGTGTGGCAGAAAAGTAATGAGACTGATTTTTTATTCACCAAAGTTTTTATTTTTTTCAAACATCAATGTTATCCCCTTCAAAGTAGTTCCCTTGGGCAGCTACACACCGATGGAGACGTTGTTCCCACTGTTGGTAGCAGCGCTGGAAGTCTTCAACCGGTATGGTCTTCAGCATGTCCGTTACACTCTTTTGGATGTTTTCTAAAGTCCCGAAATGACGTCCTTTGAGGACATTTTTCAGTTTAGGAAAAAGGAAAAAGTCACACGGACTGAGGTCAGGTGAATAAGGGGGCTGGGGAACCACAGGAATGCGTTTTTTCGATTGTCCTTCTGCTCAATTGTGAGGTTTTTCGGCACCATTTTGGCACAGACCTTTCGCATGTGCAAATGTTCAGTCAAAATTTGATGAACGGTAAATCTGTTCAAATTTAATTGTTCACTCAACATTCTTAATGTTAAATGACGGTCTGATCTCACAAGAGTGTTCACACGTTTGATGTTTTCATTGGTTTTCGAAGTTGAAGGCCTCCCTGAAAAACTTGAGCTCGGGATAAAGAATGTTCCCCATAGGCCTGTTTTAACTTTTCAAACGTCACACTTGCCGATTCTCCAAGCTTAACACAAAATTTAATGGCACAACGTTGCTCCAAATTCCGCTGTTCCATTTTGCGTGACGCACAACCAAAAACACAATTTCGCTAATAGCAGTCACAAAAATCACGTAGTTAACGGAAGGAGTTGAAACTTGCATTGAGCTATGGGAGGGTACTGATACACGTGCTCTATCAAGGACAACAGCGCAGCGTTGCCAGATCGCTTGCAGTGTTGCCAGTCTCATTACTTTTCTGCCACACCTCGTATGAACATCAGAAGCTGGTACCCAATTCTGAAATGAGTGGATAAAGCCAAGGATTTGTAAGAAATGTGTCCCACTTATTTTTAAGTTTCCTGGAAAGAATTCTTAGGTGAAACTTTGAAATACTCGTCCATCAATTTGTACAGCTTGGTTTGGAGTGGTTGGGTAATGGGGTTGGGGGGGGGGGGGGGGGTAGTTCAGAGCCTATTCACACACCCCTTCACTGAGTCACAATGGGTTAATTCAGAGTTGCCAATCAACACATTATGTGTGAAAAAAGATTGAAAACTTGGAGAAAGTGTTAAGAGTGAGAGTGTTTGCCATAAAGGGAAAACTGATGCGAGCAAATAGCCAAAGGAATAAAGGGGAAAAATGGCAGAAAAGTGGAGCAGGGTTTTGTCCTGCTGCATTCTGAAACAAATGTCCAAGTTTCTTGTGGATTAAATCATCAGAGTTCGTACTTGCACCATGTCAATCTCTGGCATTGGCCAAAGGAACCGTAAACTGACTAGAAAATTAATTCTGACAAAAGTGACCAAATTAAATGCTTTCCAGGTTGTGACAGAAAATGGTAAAGGTTGCAATAACCCTAGAGGGCAGCCTGACAATGTTTTAGCCTGACGGCAAGCTCCACAACCTAATACCTAGTCCTGCAAATCCTTTCTAACAGTTGTCTTTCAGAAATATGGGTGAAGAAGGTCCCATGTTTTTCAGTTGCATTGGTGTTCTGTGACTACATGATGAAGATCACAGAAATTGACTTTCTGGCATATGGTTATCAAGTACAAATTCAAGACACGCGAAAATATTTTCAGGAAGGTTTGTGATCATTTCTCAGTTTTACCAATTTCCTCCACAAATTTCAGAACATCTTCAAGAATCGTAGCAGTAGCAAATCTCTCAGAAGGGATTATGTATTTATGCATCTTCCTTTACTTACTGCATTATTACTTACTGCCCTATAATACTGTAAATATTAAATATGAACCAGATACAAATTAATGATCAACAGGGTTATCTACACACCTATCAGTTTTCAATTTTGTCACATTCTTGTGGTCTATAAAGATGATAGATGAATATTGTTCTCCTTCCAGTCATGCCACTAATGATATTTTATAGACAATTTTTATTCTGTTGATGTTAACTTCTATGAAAAGAAAGAGCAGCTTCCTAGTGTCTGGGAATCCTTGAGAAAGCATTGCCCCAGTTTACTGTACAGTATAGGGATCTACAGTGTTTCTAATTTAAAAGGACAGGGAGCAGTCTGGGTGGTGTAGTACCAGTGTGGAGGTGAACACAATTTACATTTCTGGTAACCACTTAAATCCCTGTTTGGTTTTCATTGTCAGGGACAAAATGAGAGTAATTATAAAACTAAAACTGTGAATAAATCCCTGATAGTACTATTTGATACACACAAATTAGAACAGAACATTAGAAACGTAGAAAAGTTGCAACGAGAACAGGCCATTCAGCCCATTTATCTTGTCCATCCTCATCGTTTAGATTGTCCAAAATAACATCAAATCTAGATTGGACGGTCCCTAAAATTCGATTATCCTTTACACTACTTGGTGATTTATTCCATGTGTCTATGGCTCTTTACCTGAAGGACAACTTTCTAACATTTGTTCAAAATCTACCCTTAACTGGTTTCCAACTGTATCTCTGTATACTTGTTGCTGAATTTATTTTAAAGTAACAAATTTGTGCTAATACCTTTCATAATTTTAACAATTCAATCATGTCCCCCTCTTAATCTCCATTTATCTAATATAAAAATATTCAGCTCCTTCAATCTCTCCTCATAGCTCATTCCTCTTAGTCCTGGAATCAGCCTAGTTGCACTCTTCACGCTATTTTTAGTGCTGCTGTTTTTCTTGTATTATGAAGACCAAAACTGAACACAGTACTCTAGATGAGGCCTCAGTAGTATGTTATATGACTTAAGCATTAACGTCCCTTGACTTATACTCTGCATATTGTTCTATATAACCTAATACCCTATTAGCATTCTTGATCACTTCTATACTGTCTGAATGTGGATAGTGATGACTCCACTGTGACTCTCAGGTGCTTCTCTTTTAAGTGTCACACCCCCCCCCCCCCCCACCCCATTTTGTATTCAAATCTGACATTTTAACATCCTAAATGTAATACTTTGCTTTTAATTAGATTAAATTTAATCTGCCACAAATCTACCCAAGCCTGTATGCCGTCCAAATTCCTCTAAAACATATTAGCTGATTATCATTATCATTATCTGCCCTCCCACATAGTTTGGTATTGTCTTCAAATCTAACCAGCTTATTGATTATATTCTTGTCCAGATCATTTATGTATATTAAAAAGATCAACGGCCCCAGCACTGATCCCTGAGGAAAACCACTTTTAACTTGACCTGAATTAATTCCGAAAAACTTTCCCTCACCATAACCCTTTGTATCCTGTATTTGAGACAATTTTGCACCCACCTACAGACCGCAACCCAAATTCCCACTTCCTTTACTTTGATCCCTAACCTTTCATATGGTACCTTATTAAAAATTCAAGATGAATAACATATACACCTTATATAAGCACTCAGGGATAAATTTGATCTGGTGATTGCTAGATTTCAGTATATTTAGTCTAAGCAGAATGTTTCCCTTCACAATATTCAAGTCACTAAGTACCTCCTTAGTAGTCATTGTTCCTTTTTGAAGGTTACTTCTTCACATTTATAAACTTCAATAAAGTGCAAGTTTATGTCACCTTTGCCCAATCAATTCTATGCCGATTATTAGCTAGTCAGTCAGTCATTTTCCAACTTGCTATATCCTAACACAGGCTCACGGGGGTCTGCTGGAGCCAATTTCAGCCAACACAGGGTGCAAGGCAGGAACAAATCCTGGGCAGGGTGCCAGCCCACCGCAGGGCACACACACACACACACACCCACACACCAAGCACACACTAGGGACAATTTAGAATCGCCAATCCACCTAACCAGCAAGTCTTTGGAAACCAGACCACCCGGAGGAAACCCACGCAGACATGGGGAGAACGAGCAAACTCCACGCAGGGAGAACCCAAGAAACAAACCCAAGACTCCTTACTGCAAGGCAGCAGCGCTACCACTGCACCACCGTGCTGCCCATCCCGATTATTACAGAACACTAAATCTAGACAGGCCTTCCCCCTCAATTGTGCTTTAACATACTGTGTTAAAAACAGTCATGATTACATCTAAAACACCTGCACTTGAACCTCACTACTTGTTAGGTTAGCACAGTTAATATTTGGGTATTTAAAGTTCCCCATAAGTATAATATGGTTCTCTAAATTTTCATTTTAATAATAATATTAATATGAAAATTGAAACTATTGTCCGCATTGGCTCGATCACTAATACTGCGTAGTCAAATCCAGGTATCCTCACTAAGCTCTGGCTGACCATGAAAACGACCAATGAAAAAGCTTGGCATTTAAATTTTGTTTTACATAAATGGTAACTCCCTCACCTTTTTGGTTTTCCTGTTTTTCCTAAGTAATGTGTAACCATCTATGTTATACTCCTGCCCATCCCTATTATTTAGCCAAGTTTCTGTTATCCCTGTTATTTCAAATTTTTGTGCAGCCACATGCAATTTCAACATATTTATTTAATTCTTATTATTCCTAGCATTAAGCAGACCAAGCATTTTTTAATGTACTGTATTACTTATTCTACTACAGCACCTCAACTTTGGGCTAGAATTCAAGCTATCGGTGCCCCTTTGGTTCAAATGTAACCTGTCATGGCAGAACAGGTCCAGGTAGATTATTAAACTGGTTTCACTGACATAGGGAATTTGGTTCATTTATCCAGAATATATAATTTCATAACCAAGAAGCATAATGAAAGTCTTGTAGAACTCACATTCTTCCAGTTTTACAATATTTTTGAAAGATGGACATCCTTGAAAATATGATGCATTTGGGGACAATATTTATATATCATCAATATAAAAGCACCCAAAAACATCACAAAACATTGATTAATGAACGATTGGAATACTGCAGATGCATTGGCCAACCAATAACCAACACATTGGTATTCATAATCACCATTGGGAGTTGAAGGTATCTTTCTACTTGTCTCCTTTCTGTATTTATACCAAATTATATGTACTGGATAGGTCAGGTTTCAGTAAAAATAGCAGCACAATTTTAATAGTTTAGTAAAAAAGATATCAGTACAAGAGAACAATTACTTTTGACGCTAATATTATCGAGTTCAATGCATGGCCATTAAGAACCATCTTTCTTCTCCAACAAGAAGAGTCCAGCTCCTGTAGGACTATTGAATGGTCTATGAAACTCCTGAGCAAGGTTCCTCTCATTCATCACTTTCATGCGAGGCCTGGACACCACAAAAACTATCATTTTTGGTAATGAGGCAGCAGACAATATGTCAATGGACCAGCCATACGGACATTGTGGGGTTAACTAAAGGGATCTCTGTTTGCTAAAAAAAAATCCATTAATGAGTTAACCCCATGAAAAAGTTCTCTAATTTCTCAAGTAAAAGAAAGTGTAACTATATTCCCATAGAATATATCTACATTGTAGTTTTTAATTTTTAATCTCATGTTTTCATGCAGAATGGAGACAAATACGTTTATTACATAATAGAAGCTAATATTAACCAATGCTGTACTATGGCAAACAATGTGTAAACATCCATGGAAAAAGAGAAAAAATATTTAATTTTACTAGTGTCACATAATTCAGTGTCAGTTATGCAGTTGTATGCTCAAAATTTGCAAAACACATGTGTTTTTGCTAATGTATTATTAAACAGTTAACTTCCAGAATATTAACTGCACATTATCATCAGTAAACTAAAGTCTCATGGAACTATCTTTCTGAATTGAACAGAACTCTTGATGAATGAAAGAGGGGGAGAGCTGGGTCTTCAATTTAAAAAGTCATTCCCAAAATGTGGCCACCACTACAAACTACATGGGATTCCTAACATAATAATAACATAATTTTTGGATGGACTATTCCTATAATCCCAAATTTGGACAGATGATTATTTCTTCTGTTGAAGTCTTGACAACACCTGATTAAATGCCACAATTCAACACAATAGAAGCATAATTCTTTCTCCATTCATCTGTTACATTCACTAGAACTTAAACCTGCATTTTCAGGTATCACAGTGTTGCAATTCTCATTATAGTGATAGTGATTATTTCCTCTGAGTTTGATGTGAATTTTAGTACTGAGCTGACTATTTCTTCAAAAATGAGAACAGACTGCTTCCCTATGGACTGCAAATGCTGAGATACCTCGGGCATATGTTCCATTTTTTGGTAACTGTTTACTGATCCTAGCTTTTATTGTGACTGTGTTTAAATGAGCAAGTGATTGAGGCAGGGTTTTAAAGAAAAATGAAGGCAAGGTAAAATTAATAAATTGGAATACATAAAGTCATGGGACAGGCAAAAGTTTAAAACACACAGAAGGAGAACGTAATATCCAATGGTCAAAATCCAATATGCAAAAGTTCAAAATGATGGTAAAGGAAGCAAAGTGAAAGGTCCTAATACTACCTCTTCCTGATAGTGCTTTTTAGCTTACACTAATAAAGACGCAGAAAAAAGAAGGAGACCCAAAGCTAGAATGCTAGAGGCTGTGCACCAACATTTTTATTGAAGGAGTCAGATTGCATAATGCATGGTATGACTGCCAATAATACTAGTCAAAAACAGAGATCAAAATATTGTGCATCAAAAGCAAAAAAGAGTATGGCATCAGAACACTGAAATGTATGTGGATTAAAAAACCTACCATCTTTAGTCATACAGTAGTCTTATTATACTTTGAGTGGACTCAGAGAGACAAACAGGAATTTACAAAAAGTTTTTTTTACTTTAATGGATCTCATTGTGACTCACTGATAGTCAAGTACTGACCTGTAAACCACTAAGTCTTCAGTTGCGTGTGTTCTTCTGACACACCATGTGACTCTGATCAAGCTAACCTGGCAGTTGTAATAAGCATATATGTAAACAACTGTAACCCTTTGTTATGGTCCATCCCTGGCTTTACTTTCTTTTCTCTTCATATCTTGCCATTTTTATCAAACTCTTTTTTTATGTTGTATAACTGTTTTATTAATATCACATTGATTATTAATTGCTTCTTACTTTACTAGGCATGTTACCCATCTAAGACACACACATCCCAATACACAATCCAATGCGGAAGATCAAGAAACACAGCAAAGGTTCAAAAATCCAGAAAAAAACACAGAAAAGCACAAAAGAAACACAATAGTTCACTCACTCCAGAGCACAATAACAATAAACTGCCTGGAATTATGGGAGACCTTTCAGATTTATAGGGCGGAGACAGATTCTGGTGGTTACTGGCATGTGGCCTCACCTTTTGGGCATCACCCACAAAACACATGGAACATAGGTATAGTACACAGTACCTATCAGTGAAGAAAACCTTGCTGAAATATAACAGTAATGCATGTAATAATAAAATGCATTGCATTTGGCATTCCAACAGATGGTGCATTACAAATATCAGCACTCCTTTCATGAACCCCATACCAAATAGAATATAATATAGACATAGCAAATCGAACAGACACATAGATACAGAGAAACACATTTATCCTTTTATTATGGTGAATATTAGGTAGTTATTTTGTTTGTGATATTCCTTGTCTTATTTGATGAGCCCAAGGAGAGTGGGACCATCTGACATTGCAGCTGTGAAGACCACCCTTGACCTAAATAAAGCAAGCATAAAGATGTTGGGAGTTACGTTACTTGTGGTAAGTATTTAGACAATGTGTCAGTAAATGAGGTTGTTAATTATTTT
>JANRMT010062813.1:111811937-111873290 GCA_026402145.1 Polypterus bichir lapradei | reverse complement strand
ATATGTATACCTATATACTGTATATATTTTGGACCAAGGCGGTTTACTGTTCCTTGATGTTTTTCTTCAGTTTTGTGGATCTTATCAAACATTATTGACTGTGGAAAGATATAAAAAAAGCTTCTTCATTTAAAAAGATAAGCTTTGCTCTGGCTTTTAACTAGAATTTCCACTTACGAAGGTTACAGTCAAGTGTTTAGCACTCAATGCCACTCAAGTTTGTCCCATTGTCCCAGCAGAGATTAACATTATGGCTGAAGTTGACTATTTGTCCTGCTTTCTCCCCTTTGCCTATCTTTAAGTGACATAGCTTGAGGCACTCTGGTGGGTCAGTGGGGGCTGTTACCTGCTGCATGCTATGCTCCTGTACCAGAAGGAGTTTCTCTTTTTGAGCAGATGTGAGAGTTGAGTCATTTTGTTTCAAACCACAAGCACATAGTTTAGAAGAGATCCTGCCAATGAGAAGCAACATACTTCTGCAGCGGCTTTACTGAGTTTGCCCATACTTGCTCGCCAATAAAATTCCTGGCCTGCAGAAACATATTCCTCATATGAGCCTGAAAGGCTTCTCCTGAATTCATAAATATTTTCAATTGTGTGACTTAAATTCTACATGTGAGGACAGTTACTTAAGGAAATGAGAAGGCAGCACAGCTCTGGCCCTGGGCTCAGAAGGCATGGTGTAAAAACAAGATCAGGAGGATTAGAGGTACACTTACATTAATCAAATTATATTAATTATATTAATCCTTCATCTAGTTAGGTCCATAATTATTTGGACAGTGAAACAATTTTCATAATTTTGGCTCTAAGCACCACCACAAAGGATTTGAAATGAAACAATCAAGATGTGTAGACTTTAAGCTTTAATCTAAGGCATTTAACAAAAACATTATTTGAGCCATTTAGAAAAGACAGCCATTTTTATACATTGTCACCCCATTTTTAAGGGCTCAAAAGTATTTGAACAAACTAAAATAATCATGAATATAATGATCATTTTCAATACTTGGTTAAAAATCTTTTGCAGTCAATAACTGTTTGAAGTCTGGAACCCATGGCCTTCTCCAAGTGCCGGGTTTCTACCCTATTGATTCTTTTCCAGGCCTTTACTGCAGCTTTCCTCAAGTACTGCTTGTTTGTTGGACTTTCTGCTTTCAGTTTTATCTTCAGTAAGTGAAATGCATGTCCAGTTGGGTGGAAGTCAGTTAATCAACTTGGCCATTGAGGAATATTTCACTTCTTTGCCTTGAAAAATATTTGGTTTACTGTCACAGTATGTTTTGGCTTAATGTCCATCTGTACTGTGAAATGCCATCCTTTGAGTTTTACAGCATTTGTCTGAATCTGAGCAGACAGTGTAGTTCTGTGCACTTCAGAAATCACCCTGCAACTTTTGTCAGCAGTCATATCATCAATTAACACCAGTGACCCACTTCCATTGGCAGTCACGCATGCCCATACCATAATGCTGCCTCCATTGTGTTTCACAGATGATGTGGTATGAGCCGTTCCTTCTTTTCTCCATACTCTTCTCTATCCATCATTCTGGTACATATTAATCTTAATTTGATTTGTCCAAAGAAGACCATTCCAAAACTGGATTGTTTTTTTTTAATATGGTGGTAAACCCTCTGTATTTACTTTCATGAAGTCTTCTCTTTGGCAATGATAGGCCTACTTTGGTAATTATAGGCTTGCCTCCTAGACAGTGTTCTTGGTTTGGCTAAATGTCATGAACTGGTTTTCTTTCCCAAGGAAATAATTCTGCAGCCATCCAACACAATTGTCTACTGTAGTTCTCCAGACCTTCTGGAGTTGCTGAGCTCACTAGCGCATTCCATCTCTGTAAGAATGTACCAAATGGTTGAATTGACCACTCCTGGTGTTTCTGCTACCTCTTGGATGGGTTTGTTTTGTTTTCTGAGCCTAATGATGGCCTGTTTTTCATTTGCATGGACAGCTCTTTGAGCCTCATAGTGAGAGTTCATAGTGATGGCATCCAAATTCAAATTCCAAAATTGTAATTAACTCCAATAATCAACAATCAATAATCTACCTAATTAATAGTTAATGAAATAATGAGGGACCATGCTCACACCTGGCTGTGGAACAGCTTGTCACTCAAATGTCCAAATACTTTTAAGCCCCTAAAAATATTGGGCCATGTACAAAAATGACTGTCATTCCTAAATGACACATACTGTACGATATTCATGTTAAAGCCCTTTGAATTAATGCTGAAAGTCCACACTTCAATTATGTAATTATTTTTTAATTTCAAATCCATTGTGATGGCGTATAGGGCCAAAATTATGAAAATTGTGTCATTGTCCAAATACTTATGTACCTAACTGTAATGTGCACATCATGGCAACCCTTCAGAATTAATCACAATTGCACCTTTATTAAACAAGAATTTAAGGGTGGGAAGATCACAGGGAAAACAAAACACAGAACAGACAGAATTAAAACTATAAACCTGCTTCTCTTCCTGGGCTGTCTATACAGGTCTTGCACCTTTTTCTAACCACAGGAAAATGAGTGAGCCATTCCAATCACAGTATTATACCAAAGTACTCAGTTTTTAGTTCCTGTCACTTGTATTGTTCTTTGACCTTTGCCTGTTCCTCCTGCTAGTTTATTTATTGATGCTGATGCTGAATGCAAATAGTACATGGCTTTGAAGTAGCAATAAGCTCTATCCTTAGGGTCAGGGTAGCCCTACATTTGCCCGGGGCAGCAGGCTGTAGCTCAACTTGGCAGTCACTGGTATCCCTGCATCCTTGATCATTCTTTTGACTTTATAGAGTCAGGCCTCCAAGGTAGGTTTCCCAACAGTCTGTTTTGTTGGAGGGATAGCACAGTATTATTCTCTTCCTTTTGTAAGTGTTTACCCTCTAGGACCAAGGATGTGTTGCCACCTCTGGTGTTTCCTCCCTAGCCTGACATTCCTTTAAGTTACAGGTCAGGAATTTCTGCCTACTGCTTTGTCACCCACCGTCTAGTGTCATGGGGGACCACTACATGTTTTCACCCAGGTCATCAACTCTCTTTCTCATACTCGTGCTTCTGTAGTGTGCAACATATACACAAGGGCATTTTCAGTACCATACCCTGTTGCCTGCAAGTCTCCCACTCATGCCTGTGGGTCTTAAAATTGCTCTTTAATTTGCTGCTTTTTCTCTTCAACCTGCAAAACTCGCAACATTCATGTCCAAAATATTTAAAATAATAATGGGGGTGTGGTCTTATTAAACAAAATTTTGCATTATTAAGCTAAAGCACAGGTGGACAAACAAAGTGGACCTAGAATTTTTATCTTTTAAATCATTTACTGAACCTTTTTAATTCAATAACAGAGTCACAGAGAGCCAAAGCGTATTCATATAACATCAAGTGCAAGGCAGGGACAAAAACAAACTGGATCCCAGACTTTAACAAAGTTCACTCACACACCCTCAGTCACTCAAACTGGGACAATTTTAGGTCATTAATCAGCCTAAAACACCCTCAGTTTTTCAATTATAAAAGAGAATCCTAGAAGCTGGGAAAATTTCCACATACAGAACATGAAACTGCACACAGATAGCAGCTGGTCACTGACGTGAACTCAGTTCCCTAAATATGGAAGGCAGTGGCACTAGCTATTGTTCTAATCACTTCAAGTTTCATTTGCACAATTAGGACATAGCTTAAAGAAGGTGCTAATTAACGTAAAACTAAGTAAATGTAAGTCTGGGGCGTGCCACTCATAATATGGATTAGACATGTAAGTCTGGTTCTCAACAGGAGAGTGGCAACAAAACCAGTCTAAGGAAATGTCTTTGGAAAGGATGGAGGAAAGGGGTTGAAATCTATTTCTATTCATGGTGACTCTACCAGCCCCCATCACACAGATATATTATACTAGTCATCCCCCGCGGCTCTGCCCACGTTGTAGTGACACAGGGCAGTGTGGAAGGCCCTGCCCGGCTCCCCACTCCTGACGTCACGCTTCCCCCTCTTCTCGACCTGCAGCTCCTGTCTCACATTAGTGCGAATATATCGCTCCTGCAAGCGAATTATGATTCTTGGTGTGATAAGAGAAGTCAAAAAATCAAGTCTGGATAATTCAAGTGAAATATTCAAGTGAATTATAGAATAAAACCTGATCTAAATCCGTTAAGTAGTTCTCTCATTCGCTAGCTAAGCTGAGGTAATGTACTCCATGAGGGTGGTGTATGAGTGAGGAGGGCTCCGCCCCACTCCCTTCGGCCTGCTGTATGTCTCTCGGATTTGCGCAAATAAATCTGTACTGCAAGCGAACTATGATACTGTATATATCGCAATGAGAGAAGTCGCAAAATCAACCAGGATGTTCAAACATATTATAGATAAAAACCTGATCTAAATCCGTTCAGTAGTTCTCTTGTAAAAAGCAGACAAACATACAGACAGACAGACAAATGTTGGATTTTATATATATAGAGATAAATGGAAAAAGTGAAAAGGCACTGTTAGGGCTCCCAAAAGTGTACAAGCTGCCAAAGTCCCTTCAAGAATTAATAAGAGACACGTCATGAAGGTCAAGCCCATCTAAAAGTCTGTAGGCCAGTTGGGGGTAGCATCCTGGGATCAGCACAAGACACCTTTATACAATTGCACAGATGAAACCAATCATAGTAGTGTTCCCTTATAAGCAAATCTTAATTCTCTTTTATTTTTAGGCCAATTTTTACTTCTTATGTCACATTCCATCCACAGTTCCAATGGCTTTTACCTGTTGGTTGTAATCACAGTATACAAATAAAGCAACCCAATACTGATGCAGCCTGAAACAAAGTATAGGACTCCAGCTTTGTAGCTAAGAAAAACCATCATGACTTTCAACACCATGGTTGGATGGTGGCATGGTATTTAATACCTGTATTTCTCTACAGGGCTGTCTCAGTAGTTGAACAGGGCACAGGGCAGTATTAGTGGCACTGGGAGTTTTGTCCTGGGGCAAATGTTGACGGATTCTTCAGTGGAGAGGTAATGCCTTGGAGTAGCATTGACGAAATGAAGTTGTCACCTAACTGGCCTGAACAGTTCTTGCTAATGCTATTAGTTACCTTCCTTCACTTGTCTCACCAGCAACCTTATTATCAAGATCACCACCCATGTCCCTCCCTTCTAAGCTCCTGGTTTTACAACAAACTTTTCAAAGACACTCCCTATTTCTGCTTCCTTGTTCTTGTCTTGTACTTATTGTACTGCTTGTCCTTATCTTTTCTTGAACTCACTATTTTTTCCACCAAAAAACTTTTTTCAAACTACCTTAGTTAGGCAACATTCCACAATATCATTTAGCTCACAGTTGATGACCTATAACATGCCTCCTGTTTTGAATAATGTGTGCGCGTTTTCACTAACTTTAAATTTCATTGAGTAAAAACAACAGTTTTTTGTGTCCTTTTATTAAAACGCCTAGACATGTATAAATGTATTTTTTATGTATATGTGAAGAGGGATTGTGAATTTGGGATTGAGGGGGTCACCAGTGCATGTCCCCCCAAAAAGCATTATGGTCTGGGAAGCCTACACCTTCACACCCATTTTGAGATGGCTCTGCTTTACCACTTTGCCATCCTGGGCTCAGATTCTGCCTGAGTATTGACTTTGTGTGTTCTCCCTGTAGCTGTGTTGTTTTTCAACTTGCATGCAGGTTGATTTATACCTATAATAAACCTATATTTGACTCTGTATGTATGTGTGTGTGACATTGCCCTGTAATGAACTGACAACTGCCCTGCGGTGGGCTGGTGCCCTGCCCGGGGTTTGTTTCCTACCTTGCACCCTGTGTTGGCTGGGATTGGCTCCAGCAGACCCCCCTGACCATGTAGTTAGGATATAGCAGGTTGGATAATGGATGGATGGACTGGCAACATTCAGGATTAATTGTAAGTGTGTGATATGCAAAAGCAAACTGTAACCCCACACCAGACAAGTGACATTCTGGAGGGGTAGATGCCCACACTAAATAAATTATGGAAGTTCATAACCTATGAACACTTTTCTTAATGTTTATGTCCTGTTGCCATATCTTTTTTCTTCATCATCTGAGAATGGGCCGAGTTGCCTTGAAAGCTTGCATATTGTAATCTTTTTAGTTTGCCAATAAAAGGTGTCATTTTGCTTGACTTCTCACTACATTCTGAATGGCTAACAAGGGAGAACACCAGAGTACTACTTCCTCTTCCTCTTAATTTTCCCCCACTTTTATGTAGGGTCAATATACCTAATTAACCTCCATACTGCACCTCTTCCCCGGTCAAACCCTTTTTCTTTAAAACTTCTTTTATTTTATCGACCCACCTCCACTACAGCCTCCCTCACTTTCTCTGCCCTGTACTTCTATTTCCATTGCTCACTTGCTCAGATATTCATTGTCTCTCCTCATCACATATCCATGCCAATTCAACTGATTTTCTTGTACTTTTCTTAGATGTGTATCTCTTGCACTTTTATTGCATTCTCTCATTTCATCATTTTTTATACCGCCACACATCCATCTCAATATTCTCATTTCTACCATATCCAACTTCTTATCTTGTGCTCCTTTTACTGCTCATGTCTCTGCTCCTCACATCATTGCTGGTCTTACCATGGTCTTATAAACCTTATCAAGGGAGAAAACAATTACAACTTGGTGCCAGTCCCAAGCCCAAATAAATAGAAATGGCATCCAGCCATAAAACTTTAGTCAATATCTTAATGATGGAATCAGTCTAATCCAGTTTGGAAAACTGCTGTATCTTTCTGAACTTAAAATAAAGAATAGTGATATTAAACTTTTGTGCATGATGTACACACACCTGAGACTCTGGTCTGATTACTATACAGGTCCTTGCAGCCATAATCCTCTTAATTACTATCTACACTTGACCCTGGCCAACAGTAAAGCTCCTTGTGGAACCTGTGAACAAAGCATGTAACCTGAGTCAGTAGATTTTATTGCAGTTGCTTCATTGTCTGAATTTAATTGCTACACAGAGCGTCATATTTAGGCAATAACAGATTAAACATGGAAGTGTGGCAGAGCAAGAGCTTCCCCAATTGATGTGAAATAGAGTTCCTGTAGTGAGCTTTCTCAGAACATGACTTCAGTAGACCTAGCGTGCTGGACAGAGAAACTGAGGACATTGAGCAGGTTGCTGAGTGCGTCCATCTTTACAAACTGACAAATACGGAGGACAGCGAGCCCTCACGTGAAGACTCATATTTAATGAATGGGTGACAAGACTCATGGAATGCGGAGAAAGTCCACATACCTGTTGGTCCGTGACGGGTTAAGGCATCGGAGCCCGACAGAATAGAGAAGGTTGTACTAGCAGGCGCCTGTCATCTATTCCTCCCTAGAGCCCCGCCCAATGGAAGGACGCGCTGCCAAAATTCCAGGAGTTTGTGCGGGCGGAGAGCCACAGGTAAACTGCTGGTGTACTGACTTTGTGCAGTCCGGCGTGCGGTATCACCGAGTGATGGGAGGTAAAGCGAACTACATCGATGAGCACTGCCAGCTGATCAACCATGGAGAGGAGAATGAGATGGTGAGTTCCGTATTATGGGAGGTCTCGGGAGATTTGTTTTATTTGTTCATTTGGTTTTGCGTTGGGGCTGAAACTTTAAAAATTATTAGCACATTTTAAGCATATATGAATGTATCGCAAAAGCCCAAAGAGTAAATGACGTTTCTATCCGGTGATTAAAAAACAGCAACACCTTTCAGCTATTGCTATTAACTTTGTAACTGTAGTCACTGTATCTACCCGGTTCACACGGAACACTCCAGCTATTCACACGAAATACTGCAGTGATTGACTGAAATTCCCTAATTACACACCGTTTTCATTATTTCTTTGGATTCTCATTGAATGTTTCTCAGTGTGCCCAAGCTGCACTCAGACTTCACGTAGCATTTTCAGAGCTGCTTTAACCATTTCAGGGTGTCCCATTATGTCCTTAGGAACAATTTGACTGTATTGCTAACGCTGAGATTTGCATAGGTCGTCTTCATACCGATTGAACACGTTCTGCAAGTGAAAGCGATTCATCGTTCCATCACCACTGGGTCTCTTAACTTTGCCTTGGATCATTCCCTCAGTACGAGGTCCCAGCAAACACAAACCTTCCGAAGTACTGCACCAAGCAGCTAATGTGCCTTTACAACTTTAGCATACGAGGTTCATTTGTCACAGACACTATGCAAGTGCAGTCATTCGCTATGCAAAACCATGTAAACTGAAGTTTTGGTTTGCAGATCCTTGACGTTTTCTTGCCAGTATACGTAGTGTGATTTAACTTTTTTCTCAGCCCACTCGCAGGCACGAATGACAATACACACAGGACCAATTTCAGCCTAACACGCAATTCTTTAGGGATGTATGCCGATATCGGAGTGCCTGAGAGAAACTCATGTATTTACTGGAAGGACGTTCAGATTTCAGACGGACAGTTACTAGACGCACTAACTACTGCGTCACGGTGTGGCACCCCACCTATTTTCTGTTCAGCTTGTTTTAAAAAATGTGTCAATGTAGTGACGTCCGCCGGAAATCTTCGAACAGATCGCCAAATCCTGGACAAATTAGATTTCTGTCTGTAAAGTTATACATTTCCTTGTCACCTTTATGGTGGAGGAGCGTCACTTTGAGATTTTGGGGTTTCTGAATGTAGCTTATATAAATGTAGGGATATCCGGTTGGGGGTAGGTAAGAGAAGACTCGAAGAATTCTGTAGTGAAAGGGGCGGGGCTATGACTTGTTTCATAAGTTTTAGGAAATTTCAAGGGTGTTGTTTAGCTTCAAAGGCTTTAAAAGTGCTTTCGCGGCATATATCCCTTATTGGCATTAATAAGGGCCTTGCTCAATTCACAAAATGTTTGCCAATTAATTACTGATTAAGGTGGAATGAGTATGGGTTCAAACTCATAAATAATAAGGACATAGTAATGGGCAGAGATTAACTGACCGCAGCGATCGTCGGCCAGCCCTTTATCTCTCATAATCACTGCCAGTACGCGTATATGCCAGTAGCCGGAACTTGCCAAACAGGATCTGCAGCTTCGCGGTAAACCCGGGTTACTGCTTCAAACCACCATGGAGATTAGCATACATTTCGCTGAAGTGAGTCCATTCTTTGGGTGTAAGAAATAAAAACTCACTATTTTCATCATGGGATGACTGAAACAACACAGTGTAATAAAACTGAAAATGTCACCGATATCAATGATGAAAGTAACAGATGCTTCACTTATTATTGAAAACAATTTAGGATTACAATGTTAGGTAAATGATCCATTCTCATCACTTTTAAAATCTGCAGATATCAATTGCAGGGAATGCAGGAACCCTTCCCAGATGGGATATTAGAACAGTGTAGGGCGAACTCAGATCTTCTTCTTCTTTCGGCCGCTCCCGTTAGGGGTTGCCACAGCGGATCATCTTCTTCCATATCTTTCTGTCCTCTGCATCTTGTTCTATTACACACATCACCTGCATGTCCTCTCTCACCACATCCATAAACCTTCTCTTAGGCCTTCCTCTTTTCCTCTTCCCTGGCAGCTCTATCCTTAGCATCCTTCTCCCAATATACTCAGCATCTCTCCTCTGCGCATGTCCAAACCAACACAATCTCGCCTCTCTGACTTTGTCTCCCAACCGTCCAACTTGAGCTGACCATCTCGTTTCTAATCCTGCATGTCTATCCTCGTCACACCCAGTGCAAATCTTAGCATCTTTAACTCTGCTACCTCCAGCTCTGTCTCCTGCTTTCTGGTCAGTGCCACTGTCTCCAACCCCTAACAAAGCTGGTCTCACTACCGTTCTGTAGATCTTCCCTTTCACTCCTGCTGATACCTGTCTGTCACAAATTACTCATGACACTTTTCTCCAACCATTCCACCCTGCCTGCACTCTTTTTCACCTCTCTTCCACAATCCCCATTACTCTGCACTGTTGATCCCAAGTATTTAAATGCATCCACCTTCGCCAACTCTATTCCCTGCATCCTCATCATTCCACTGACCTCCCTCTCATTTACACACATGTAAACTGTCTTGTTCCTACTGACTTTCATTCCTCTCCTCTCAAGAGCATATCTCCTTCTCTCCAGGGTCTCCTCAACCTGCTCCCTACTCTTGCTACATATCACAATGTCATCAGCAAATATCATAGTCCATGGGAACTCTTGTCTAATCTCGTCTGTCAACCTGTCCATCACTATTGCAAATAAGAAAGGGCTCAGAGCCGATCCCTGATGTAATCCTACCTCCACCTTGAATGCATCTGTCACTCAACAACAACAACAACAACATTTATTTATATAGCACATATTCATACAAACAGTAGCTCAAAGTGCTTTACATAATAAAGAATAGAAAAATAAAAAACACAATATGAAAACAAAATAAATCAGCATTAATTAACATCGAATAAGAGTAAGGTCCAATGGCCAGGGGGGACAGAAAAAACAAAATAAAAACTCCAGACGGCTGGAGAAAAAAAAATAAAATCTGTAGGGATTCCAGACCATGAGACCGCCCAGTCCCCCAGTCCCACTCCTACTGCAGACATCACCACTGCACTTCCCTCGTGCATATCCTGTACAACTCTTACATACTTCTCCTCCACTCCCGACTTCCTCATACAATACCACAGCTCCTCTCGAGGCACCCTGTCATATGCTTTCTCCAGGTTCACAAAGACGCAATGCAACTCTTTCTGGCCTTCTCTATACTTCTCCATCAACACCCTCAGAGCAAATATCACATCTGTGGTGCTTTTTCTTGGCATGAAACCATACTGCTGCCCACTAATCATCACCTCACTTCTTAACCTAGCTTCCACTACTCTTTCCCATAACTTCATGCTGTGGCTCATCAATTTTATCCCCTTGTAGTTACTACAGTTTTGTACATCCCCCTTATTCTTAAATATCAGCACCAGTACACTTTTCTCCACTCCTCAGGCATCCTCTCACTTTCCAAGATTCCATTAAAAAATCTGGTTAAAAACTCCACTGTCATCTCTCCTAAACACCTCCATGCTTCCACAGGTATGTCATCTGGACCAAATGCCTTTCCATTTTTCATCTTCTTCATAGCTGTCCTTACTTCCTCTTTGCTAATCCATTGCACTTCCTGATTCACTATCTCCATATGATCCAATCTTCTCTCTTTCATTCTCGTCATTCATCAACCTCTCAAAGTATTCCTTCCATCTGCTCAACACACTCTTCTCACATGTGAGTATGTTTACATCTTTATCCTTTATCACCCTAACCTGCTGCACATCTTTCCCAGCTCAGTCCCTCTGTCTAGCCAATCAGTACTGGTCATTTTCTCCCTCCTTAGTGTCCAACCTCTAATACAACTCATCATATGCTTTTTCTTTAGCCTTTGCCACCTCTCTCTTCACTTTGTGCCTTTTCTCCTTGTACTCTTGTCTACTTTCTGCACCCTTCTTGCTGTCACCCTTACTACATCTGCTGTAGTTGCCCAACTGTTTGGTAACTCTTCATTGCTACCCAATGCCTGTCTCACCTCCTCCCTGAACTTAACCTTGCAGTCTTCCTTTTTCAACTTCCACCATCTGATCCTTGGCTCTGTCCTCACTCTCTTCCTCTTCTTGATCTCCAACGTCATCCTACAGACCACCATCTTATGCTGCTTAACTACACTTTCCCCTGCCAACACTTTGCAGTCTTCAATCTCCTTCAGATTGACTCTTCTGCATAGGATGTAATCCACCTGTGTGCATCTTCCTCCACTCTTGTATGTCACCCTATGTTCCTCCCTTTTCTTAAAATACGCATTCACCGCAGCCATGTTCATCCTTTTGGCAAAATCCACTATCCTCTGACCTTCTTCATTCCTCTCCTTGACACCATACCTACCCATCACCTCCTCGTCTGCTCTGTTCCATTCACCAACATGTCCATTGAAATCCGCTCCAATCACCACTTTTTGTTCCTTGGGTACACTTTTGATCACTTCATCAATCTCACTCCAAAAATCTTCTTTCTCATCCATTGCACACCCATCTTGCAGGGTATATGCACTAACAACATTCATCATCACACCTCCAATTTCCAGCTTCATAATCATCACTCTGTCTGACACTCTTTTCACCTCCGAAACACTTTTGACATACTGTTCCTTCAGTATAACCCCTACCCCATTTCTCCTCCCATCCACACCATGATAGAACAATTTGAATCCATCTCCGATCCACCTGGCTTTACTCCCCTTCCATTTAGTCTAATACACGCACTATATAAACCTTCCTTCTCTCCCTTACCACTCATACTGCCAACATTCAAAGTTCATACCCTCAGTTCCACTCTCTTTACCTTCCTCCTCTCCTCCTGCCTCCAGACACGTCTCCCCCCTCTTCTCCTTCTTCGGCCAACAGTAGCCCAATTTCTGCCAGCACCCTGTTGGCTAACAGTACTGGTGGCAGTCGTTGTTAACCCGGGGCTCGACTGATCCGGTATGGAAATTTGTATTGTTGTCCGCATATTGATTTGGCAAAATTTTATACCGGATGCCCTTTCTGATGTAACCCTAAGCATTTATCTGGGTTTATGACTGGCACAAAGAAACATACTGGCTTGTGCATCCCCTGGGGCTGGGACAAACTCAGATAATGGGCCAAATTCCAGTCTTGGTGCCCGGAGAGTGTAGTTGAGAGTGAAAACTACAGTTGTGTTTCCTCACACATCAACTGCACCATTAATACGATACAAGCACTTAAGGGTATGCCACTGTCCCAACCAGAATGGCCACTGAGAAGGTAGCATGGGTAACCTAAACATCGACGGCCAACAAAACCTTGAGACCAGAGCGTGGTTTCTGCATGAAGTTTGCATATTCTTCTCATATGCACATGGGTTTCATCTGGATACTCCAGTTTCCTCCCATAGTCCAAAGAAATGCAGGTTAGGTGGTTTTGATGAACATAACCAATTGTGTGTGTGTAGATTGACCTTGTGATTTACAGGCTCCCTGCCCAGGTGTTGTCCTAGCCTTGTACCTGATGATTGCTGGGATAGACTCCAGATTTCCCGCGGTTTAGAAAATATATGGATGGATTCCACATCAGTTAAAGGGGGATTGATTAACAAGACAATGTAATGTGTACAGCAACAGTGAAATGCAAAGTAGAACTAGTACCCTTAACACTTAAGAAGAGACTTTCTAAATGTTTCAGTTTATTACTTAAAGCTGTGTAACACAAGCAAATCCATTTCTAAAGCATTGTTACATAGCAGTGGGTAACTGTAAGACGAGAAACCTTTTCCTCCATCAAAGTACCTGTGATGGGTACTATTGCTGCATAGCAATGCCTGACTAAGTAGATCCAGCTAGATTAGGTTAGATCCTTCCATGCTCCTTGGCCCAGGCAGCAAGTGCTCTCCAATGGACTCAATCAGCTCCAGCAAACTCAGCTTCTTCCAACAGTAGGTTGACACTTTTCAGGTCCCCCAAAAAAGATGACCTCCAAGTGGTACATGGCCTGTCTAGTTTTTGTGTCCTCTTTTGTATGCAGCACATGGCAATCTTTGGACTTCATTGAGTGGGAAGATGTAGTATGCACCTGGCTAATCACATCCTGCATTCTGTAACAATGCCTTCCAGTGATCTTAGGCTACTCTGCTTCAGTACCTCATCATATGTAACATTATCTCTGTATGAGATGCCAAGTATTCATTGGAGGTACTACTGGTAAAAGACATTGAGCTTGTGAACAAACCTTTTATTGTTCCTCCAGGTTTTGCTGGCATAGATTGCAGTTGGGAAGACAATTGTGGCGTATAGTTGAATTTTTAATGCTGTAGTAATGGATGAGGATAACCAGACGTGGTGCAAATGCCGGAACACACCTGTCACTTTACCAATCTGACATTTCATGTTCCTTTCCATGTTGCCATTATTTGATATGACACTGCAGAGATATGTGAATTCGTGAATTCGATTACATACTGCCCAACAGTTATTTGCACCCTGGATTTACAGTTAACCTGCATGACCTTAGAATTGTCTGAGCTGAACATTAAGCCAACTCTCTCCACTTCACATTTAAGATTCGTGGTCATATTTTGTAGTACAGGTTTAGTTATGGCCAATAGTACTATGTAGTCGACAAAATCACAATATGTGAGTCACAAGTCTTTTGTCCATTGGATACCACCTCATGTGTCTACGTCATTGCCCTTCTTATAATAAAATCCATGACAAGGAGGAACAGAAATGGTGAAAGAATGCAACCTTGCTGTACATCAGTTTCAATGGCAAAGAAGTCAGTAAAACCATCTTCTGTCTTTACACAGCAACTGGAGTTGAAATATAAATCCCTGAAGATGTTGACATCCTACATGGGGATTTTATAGGACTGCATCACCTTCTGTAGTGACACTTGGTGGACATTATCAAACGCCTTGTTGAAATCAATGAAATTCAGCACAAGTGGCTGTTGAAATTCAACACAATTTTCGACAATGTTCAGCAGGGTAAAGATATATTCAATACACAAGAACCTTTGTGTGAAAACCCCCCTTGTCCATCCCACAGTTGCTGGTTCACAGCATCTTTATGCACTGCAGTAGGACAATGCAAAAGACCTTGCTTGGAACAGAGACTAGTGTGATGCCTCGAGTTATTACAATCAGGTAGAACTAGATACAGCTAAACAGCCGATATTCTAAAATGTTGCCCAATTGACTACCTTGTTGCTGGAGGTCTTGAAGCAGCATCCGTGTGTCCTTCTATGGAATTACCAAGATCCGGCACATCCAGTCCATTCAGAATTTCTGGACTGAAGGGAGGGTTATTTGTTGTCATCCTATTAACAAAAATTCAATGAGGTTCCAGACACAAGTATTTGGAGCAGGGGTTTCAGAAGATCTGTTCAGGCAGCTGATCCTGCCACAGAGCCAATTTTGCAATATTCTGTCCCTCCATTAAGATTCCAACAGTGTGAACTGCATGTTTATAAACTGTGCAAACTTCCAATTGCTTTTGAGATTGAGGATTTCTGTACTTACCGGTCTTTGAATTGTGAATTACTGTATTTCTGGTGAACGGGGACAGGTTTGAATGACAGATACGCATTAATGTTTCATTATTTACATCATGACCATTCATCTGAAATTTACAGTATTATAGGAACCTCTAAGAGAGAAATGGTCTGACTTCGCCATGAAAGGTTTCAACAGAGGAGAGAGTACCATACGGACTGTTAAACTCTCATATCAAAAACTTAAATGCTGCAAGACAGGGATCCAAAAAAGAGCAAAGAACTAGTTTATATGTGTATATAACTACTGGTTAGCACTAGTTCACCCAGGATACTGGGTTTAAATTCTTGTGTGTCCACTGTCTGCATGGGGGTTTGCAGCACTTGCTGCCTGTTTTTCTCACACATCTGTACGTTAATTTATAATTTAAACTTGGCCCAGCATGCTTACTTGAGGCTGATTCTTGCCTTTTGCCCATCATTGTCAGCTTAGATTATGAACTGTATAACAAACAGATTAGAGAATGGATGGGTAAATATGAGATGGCAAGAAATGAAAAGCTGCAAACACTGCAGCCCTTATTGTATCCATAAATACATCAGTTTTGCCATTTACTTATGCAGTTCATTTCCCATTATCATTTGAGTCTACCCTAGCAGCACTGGGCTTAAGGCAGGAACCACACTTGGAGTCAATACTAGTACATGATATGCTACACTTACACTCACTCATATGAGGCTAATTTACAAATGCCAATTAACCTAACCCACAAGTCTTTGGAAGGAGCAGAGGAATTCTGGAGTAGCAAGAGGGAAACCCACACTATAAAAAAAAAAATAAAAGGTATCAGTGTGATTCTTAAGAGCAATGCCATAGGGGAACCAATTTTGATTCCCAAAAGATCCATCAAAATGAAGGTTTCAAAAAGATCGACTTATTTATTTAGGTCCATAACAGGTTACATACAGTGAATAACCATGATAACAGGTTTGTGAAATAGCAATAGCTCATGATAGAAAAAACACTTTCTTGCTACATACATTCAATAACACAAGCTAAGTCCAGTTTTTCTTAATCTATTAGTATTCACAAGTCTACCATACATTAAAGATTTCAGGTTTTATCTACTGTACATATTAGGAGATTAAGCCCAAAGAACCAACTTCAAATGTAAAGAACTCATTCCAGAATGAGGGGGCTTTGTCAAGCAATAGTTCTATGAGGAAACACAAGACTCAGTAAAGAACCATAAAGAGCCAATGAGGAACCAGTATTTTTAAGAATGAATGGTGACACTAAGTCCCAGGTCTACAAACTTGATAATCAAAGTTGGTGTTACAGCATTAAATGCAAACCTGTAGTCCGTAAACACTACTGTCATAGCAGGTTTCATTATTTAGGTGGGCCAGGTGTCCCATGGTTTAAGAATATCACATCCTTTGGGAACCAGTAGCATTGATATAGAAACTGTAGGTGGCTCATGTTATTATTAATAATAATAATAATAATAATAATAATAATAATAATAATAATAATAATAATAATAATGATAATAATGTGTTTTATTTATATAGTACTTTTCTCATGCTCAAGGCACTTATTTAAACAGTAGGTTATATGTAACATTAGATGCAAATATTTTCTGCAATGAACACTAAACAGATAAATGCAGGATATACAAAACATTAAATGGAATAAAAGAAAAAAAATAAACCAGAGTAAAATACAAAGTTCAATACTGAAAGAAATGCCTGAAACAAACAACATAATTTGTGATATAATACACACACACAAATTATTCTGAGCAGCTGGACAGACAGGTGAACTGAAAGAAGTGGTGGAATGTCAGTTTAAGTTAAAAGCCTTCCTAAACAGATAAGTGTTAAGGTGTTTTTTTAAAAGAATGAATTGAGTCAGCTGATCTCATTAATTTAGAAAGGTCATTCCAATGACTGGGTGTTATACAGCTGAAGGTTCTGTCACCCATAGAGTGCCGGTTAGTGTGGGGCATAACAAGATTGACACAATCAGAGGACCTTAGTGGCCAAGCAGGAGCATAGTGATGGAGAAGGTCATTGATGTAGTCTGGTGTAAGGCCATATAAAGCTTTATAGATTATTAATAGAATTTTATATTCAATTCTGTAAGACACAGGGAGCCAGTGAAGGTGAAGCAGGATGGGTGAAATGTGGTCTGTGTTGCTGGTTTGTGTCAGGACTCTTGCAGCAGAGTTTTGAATCAACTGGATCTGCGATATAAGATTAGAAGTGGCACCTGCCAGTAGGGAGTACAATAACTGAGGGATGTGATAAAAGTATGGGCAAGTTTCTCAGCATTAGAAAACAAGAGGAAACAGTGAGCACAAGATATGTTACGGAGATGAAAGTAAAAAAGTTTCTTAATGTGGTTAATGTGGGTGGAATAAGAAAGGGACAAATCAAAAATGATACCAATATTCCTTGCATTAGAAGAAAGTCTAATGAGATCATCATCCAGAACGACTGAAAAGGAGCTAATTTTCTCAAGTTGCTCTTTAGTGCCAGTTTGCAGAAGTCTAGTTTTGTTGTAGTTTAATTTTAAAGAGTTCTGCTTCATCCAGTTTTAATGTCACTGAGGCAAGTTGTGAGCTGAGAAAGCTCTGTTGAAGTTTTGCTTTTAATATTGAAATAGAGTTGAATATCATCTGCATAAAAATGATAAACCAGTCCATAGCTATGAATAATATAGCCAAGGGGTAGTATATGGATACCGAAGAGCGGAGGGTCAAGGACAGATCCCTCAGAACTCCTTGTGTGACTGGTGCTGATCTGGTTCTGCTGTTGCCAAGACTAAGAAACTCTTGCCTATCAGTCAGAGAGGACTTACACCACTGGAGAGCACTGGCAGAAATACTGAGAATGTTCTTCATTCTGGAAAGTAGAATGTTATGGCTGATAGTGTCAAATGCTGTAATGACGTCTAACATAATTAATATGCTGGTTTGTCAACATCTGCTGCCATAAACAAATCATTAACTACCCGAAGCAGAACAGCTTCACAGCTGCACTGCGCTCTGAAACCAGACTGAAAGAATTCCATCAATTTATTAGAAGTTAAGTAATTGGTGATTTGAAATGCTACCACACGCTCAAGAACTTTTGAGAGAAAAGGTAAGAGAGAGAGAGTCCAAAAATTGTTAAGATTGTCCTTATCAAGACCAGACATTTTTAACATTAGGGTTATAGAAGCAATTTTAAAAGTGGTTGGCACAAAACAGATGTCAAGGGATGTATTTGTTATTGTTGTAACAGTTTGGATTATGGTATGAAGGCAGGATTTAAGAAGTGTGGTGGGGATGGGGTCCAGTACACAAGTAGTTGGCCTCATCCTACAAAGCAGGTCATTAACAAATGCCGATGTGACTGGTGAAAATCTAGAAAAGGAGCTAGATGGAGTGGTAAGACAGGGAAAGGTATAAATGGATGATGGATTTATGCTAGTTGAATTATTTAAATCTTTAATTTCATTACGGAAAAAGTGGAGGAATTTTTCACAGACTTCAGTAGAGGAGGTAATTGGGGCAGATCATGTTGAAGCATTTTATTAACTAGAGTACAAAATGCTGAGGTTAACGTGGACACTTTTTATTATTCTGCTATAATGTGTGTTCTTGGCTGCAGTTAGTGCATTCCTGTTACCCCTTTGATGGTATGTACAGTGAGGACAGTCTTACGTGACATTCTCTCAAGGCGTTGGCCAGCTGGTTTCATAGACCGTAATTCTGAATTATACTATGGAGCTGAACACTTAAAGCTCAACACCTTATTTTTTAAAGGAGCTGTTTTATCTAGTGCTGAATGAAGGGCCGAGTTATAGTAGTCAAGAAGACTATGTAGTGTTGATGGAATTGGGGAAAACAGAAAAAGATCAGAAATGGATCCAGCAAGGATAGAGGGACAGATATTTTTAAGGTTTCTGAAAGAAATTTGACATTTACAGGTAAGAGGAGGGAGAGGTAATGACACAGTGAAAAGTACTGCTTTATGGTCAGAGAGCCCCAAATCACTGCTAAAAGTATTGCCGACAGATAAGCCAAATGTGCAGATCAGGTCTAATATATGACCACGAGTTGGTAGGAAAATTGACATGTTGCACCAGTAACGACAGGAATTCATTCCTTAGTTTACATGTAGGATTGTCAATATGGATGTTGAAATCGCCAAGAATAATGACTGTTTGATAAGGGAGCTTAAGTGGGATAAAATCAGTCAGATCAGATAAGAAAGACACCTTGTATATTAAGTGATGATAGACAATAATAAGCAAGACAGGACCAGATTTAGTTACTAAATTAAAAGCCAGACACTTGAAAGACAATGGGCAGTCAGTTGGGATTCTTTTGATGTTTAACACAGATCTAACAATTACTGTGACCCCTCCACTTTGTCCTGAGCTGCGAGCCTCTGAGAAGTAAACGTACCTGGATGGTGTCACCTATGTGAGAGACAAACACCATTCAGTTTTTGGCAAGTTTCTGTTAAGCATACCACATTAACCTTGGAATCTGTAACAAATTCTGATAGCTCCAATGCTTTGCCATTAAAAGATCTTGAATTATACTGGTCAATATTAGCTGATGAGGGTTCATTGTGCACAGATCTATAGCCAGAGGTTACTTTTAGCATATTGAAAATTTGTACGCTGACACTCTTATTTCCAAAGTCACGAGTAGGGTGGTTTATTTCTGAGCAAATGCTGCCAGAGAACTTTTCATTCGCAGCCCAAAGGGGTGCTGACCTGACCTGCGATGTAAATATTTTGGGCACCACACAATGACTTTTAGGACATTCCAGTCTGACCACCTGCTCTGAACAAACTGAGTAATATGAAGGAGTTTATCACAAGAGTATTTCAGTATGGTATAGTACAATACTTATCTGATAGTCACAGAGATGAGGCACAGCACAGCGGAGAAGGTGAGATGGGCCTGGTGGGGTGGTGCAGATGAGCTGCGATTGCTAAGCAGCAAAAAATGAAGAAGATGCTTAGTAGGAGATATTATAAAATGCACATATTAGATAGTTACCAGAATTTGGAGGTTCTAACATACAACCTCATACATATAATGCTGGGTTTTACAGTTGTGATCTCCACAAAGCCGCAAGCCAGGTACGGAGAGTCGCAGTCAGGGCGGCTGATGGAACGGTCCTTAGGGATGACACTGCAGTTGTGACCTGCTGGGCTGGCGACTTTGAGCAGTTGTTCAAAGCTGATCATCCTGCTAGGACGTTGGATATCTCTGGGTTCACGGTTCTTGAGGCTGATCCTCCAATTAGCTTGAACCACCCAATCTCACTGAGATTGCACAGGTGGTGACCCAGCTGAGGGAGGGAAAGGCTGCAGGGATCTGTGGTATCTGGGGTGAACTTCTCCATACTGGTGGTTAGGCTGTCCTCCTGGCATTGCAAGCAATCTTTGCTTCCATTTGGGAGACTGGCATCATCCCAACTGACTGGAAAACGGGACTTGTCTTCCCTATCTGGAAAGGGAAGGGTGATCGCCTGGATTGCACCAACTACAGGGGGAAAACACTGCTCTCTGTGCCGGGTAAGGTCCTTGCTAGGGTCGTCCTCAATAGGATCCGTGATCACTTACTCACCTACCAGTGAGTGAATCTGGTTTTACGCCTAAGAAGTCTACCATCGACCGCATCCTGGCACTGAGGGTTCTCATGGAGCACAAACGCAAATATCAGCAGAGTTTCTTTGCAGCCTTTGTCAATTTTTGCAAAATGTTCGACTCCAGTGATCAAGCTGCCCTGTGGGATATCCTGAGGGTTCATGGATATCATGGCCAGCCTGTACACTGGTACTGTGAGTGCTGTGCAGAGTAGAGGCAGAACCTCTGCGTTTTTCCCAGTTGATTCTGGGGTTCGTCAGGGGTGTGTTCTTGCTCCTACTCTGTTCAATGCTTGTATGGACTGGGTGTTGGGCAAGGTCGTGAGGTCTAGCGGCTGTGGGTTAAATGTTGGTGAAGAAAGATTCATGGATCTTGACTTTGCTCACGATGCTGTGATCTTCGCGGAGTCAATGGAGGCTCTGATCGGGGCGCTCAAGAGACTGAGTGAGGAGTCTGAGTGTCTGGGCTTGCGAGTGTCCTGGATAAAAACCAAGATCCAGGCCTTTAATGACTTCTTACGCACAGCTATCAGCAGTGTGTCTGTTTGCGTAGAGAGAGTGTTGACCTTGTTGAGAGATTTACTTACCTTGGCAGTGACATTCATGTCTCTTGTGACTCTTCCTGTGAAGTCAGTAGACGGACTGGGAGAGCATGGGGGGTCATGAGGTCACTGGAAAGGGGTGTGTGGTGCTCCCGACATCTATGCAAAAGGACGAAGGTCCAAATCTTTAGAGTCCTGGTGCTTCCTGTCTTGCTATATGGTTGAGAGACATGGATGCTATCCAGTGACCTGAGACAAAGACTGGACTCCTTTGGTACTGTGTCTCTCTAGAAAATCCTTGGGTACCGTTGGTTTGACTTTGGGTCGAATGAGCAGTTGCTCATGGAGTCCCAAATGAGGAATATTACCTGCATTGTGAGGAAGCGTCAGTTATGGCACTACGCACTACGGCCATTTGGCACGTTTCCCCGAGGGTGATATGGCTCGTAAGATCCTCATTGCTGGGGATCTGAGTGGTTGGACCAGGCCAAGGGGTCGCCCACGTAACACCTGGCTGCAGCAGATAGAGGGTCATTACCAAAGGGTGGGACTGGACCGCGTGTCTGCCTGGGTGGATGCAATCCAGGATCCTGAGTTGTTTCGTTCTGTAGAGGGTGTGGCAACGCACTGTACCAGTGCATGCTCCTCAACTTGACATGACAGGTGCTGCAAACATCAGATCACTTCACAGTCATTTCCATTTGAAACACGTAAAGAAGGAATTGACAACAACCCAGCATATCCATTATAATCTAGGAGACAGAACATCTCCACCTTCTAGAGTTCCACAGTGCAAAGAAAATATGCTCATAAATCAAGGATCACATAGGAGCAGGCAATCAAAAGAAAGTCCTGTCCAGATAAACATTGAAGATTCAGTTGTTTCCAAGGCTGTGAACCCAGTCAAGACAAAGTCCATAAAATTAAAAGTCGAAAATCAGTACAATATTAGACTCCATCCATGAACTATACGTGCAATAAAAGAAAATGTAATAGGTGAAAAAGTGCAAGGTTAATGCAAATTTTAGCAAAAAGTGTCATTAACAGGGAGGAGGGGCAGCAATATGTGAGCGCCAGCGTCCCTTCACTTGCCAATCATCTATCCATGATTCAACATTTAATGTGCCCTAGAAATGGTCTGTTAACACATTTTATTGTATGAAGGTTTTTTGTCAAGCAATGGTTCGATGAGGAACCACACAACCCAGTACCCATGTAGTATCAATAAAGAACCATTATTTTTAAGAGTGCATGTTAAGTGCAAAAACACTGCCTAGGCAATGACCAGTTTGAATCTATGACCTTGTATCCAAGTGGCAGCAGTGCTTACCACTCTGCTAATATGCTGCTAATGATTTAACCATTCAATGAAGTTGTGTCAGTCCAAGAGCAGCACATCACCTCTGTCTCCTCCACATTTCTCTGAACATGTTTGTCTTTCTTCTGTTTACCATTACATTTCCCAAGGGAATGGCAGAGCCATCATATCACCATAGTATACCTTTCATTAGCTCCAGTTCTTACTTCAAAGTGGTGAGAGGCTGAAATGTGCATAGTTATTGGAAAACAAAATGCCAACTTGTATTTCAGCTTAGACTCAATAGAGAGCCTTATGTAAAACATATGATGTGAGCTGACTTGCTCCTAATCTGGTGATAATTTTGCTGGTCAGTAGTTTAAGATGGCCTGTTTGCAGGAAACACAGCTGTGTTTTAAGGAAACAACAGCAAAAGTTGTTCTTGCAGATGATGTAAGACTTTAGCTTTGGATTTTTGTCTTTGATCTTTAATCTGGTGCCCTACTGAGTCGTGTAATTGTTTTATTTCACCAACTCTAACCCTGAAGATTCTTGGCCATTGTCAAAACACTGTGTAAATACAGACCCTCTAAAATCATCTGGCTTTCAGCTTTCTTGGCATTCATTGTTCATGGATTGCCTTCACTTCGGCAACATATATTTTCAATCTATTGATATGAAGTTGATTAGCAGATTAAATTATTGAGTTATTTACTCTTTAGTTTGCATCACTGAAAGTAGGGAAACAACTTTTCAGGCAAGGAGTTGGTATTTTTTTTATCAGCAGCATGTGTATGTTGTGTTCCTACTTATTCCTTATATTTCATATAATTATGTTTTTGTATTTTGTTTATTATTTTCATTAATTTTAATTTAAAACCAATAACAATCCGTAAAATCAAACTTAACAAGACCAAAATTACAGGTACAACCCACCCAACAGAAAAACAAGAGAGCCAGCCAAAAAAGCAAATCTTTGAAGCAGCAAGGAAGGGTGGTTTTTTCCTCAATAGAGAAGTTTATTCTAAAATGTTATTGATTAGATCCTGCCATATTTAAAAAAAACTAAACTGCTGTTCTGAATGAGAATTAGATTTTTTGCAATTTCAGATAGATTAGGACGTCAGTTACTAACTGACTTAACACTAGAATCCCTGAAGCCTACGAGAAAACTGTGCCACCTTAAATTCATTTGCACCTCTCCATTAGCATCTTTTGTTTTACAAATGTGTCTATCAGCACAAGCAGCAAGCAGCCTGCTATCCCATCCTCTCAACGCCACAGCTCAACTTGGACAAAAAGTTCTCCCAACTCAAGTCAGTTTATCTGGGTGTGAGGTGCGTGGAATTGTATTTGGGAAATAATATATTGTTATTTGGAACACATGCATTTCATGTGTGTTCCATATCTACAACGATCTATGTAAATGTAGGATAACAGGAAATGTGAGGCAAGAAATGTTGAACACATACATAAAACAGAAACTTTTTTTATGTTATAGTACTAATGACAAAATTTTGACATTGTGAAATAATCAGCCTTGACACACACAAAAAGGTTTGGGACAGCCACCCGTATATTATCCCTGGCTGAAAAAAGCGTATGAAAACTCACACTTGAAGTGAGTTGTTTGGAGTCCAAGATTGAACTGAACTGAGAAGGAAGTGGTCTGTTATTTAACCAGAAGTGATGTCATTGAGGGCCAGAGCCGAAAGTGATGTTCTTGGGGCCAGAACCAGAAGTGACGTCAGTCTTGGGCCTGGGACTGGAAGTCATGTCAGTCTTGGGGCTGGAACCGGAAGTAGTGTCTTTGAGGTTGAATCAGGCAGAATCTCCCGTATTTAGTCTACAGAGACAACAGAGAAAGGTTTAGTGCACTCCGCCACCCCATGGCCTGGTGTGGAATTACCTTCACTTGGTCCATTCGGCTTCCACCTATGATAACATGTGTGAAAATGTGAAGTGTATAATGTGTGAAGACTGAAGTCCAAATATCAAATAAACACATTCACAAAAGGTACACGTATAACAAAACAAGTGTGTTTTATATATAACCAAAAAAAAAGAAATCGGGTTAGGGTACGATGCTGACAGATAATCAAGAGGATGCTGACTCATAATCAAGAAGATGCCATTTCAATTCTGGGTGCTTCCTTTTTCAGTAGTTTTCATTTTTTTTATTACTAGGGTGTTGTACCTTGTTAGCCATTATGAATGTAGACAAAAGCCAAGTAAAATGACACCTTTTATTGGCTGACTAAAAAGATTACAATATGCAAGCTTACGAGGCAACTCAGGCCCCTTCTTCAGGCAAGATGTAATTCTCGAAAGCTTGCATATTGTAATCTTTTTAGTTAGCCAATAAAAGGTATCATTTTTGCTTGGCTTTTCTCTACAGTTTTTTTTAAATTCAGTTTTATTGTATCAGTCACATTCACGACCCCCCCCAAATCTGACACTGCTGTTTTCAAATAAAGATGTACTTTGTCATCATGCCTATGTCGATCAAACACAGGAAGCTCTGCAGTCTACTTGTGACTTTATGCTGTAGGAAGAAAAGTGAATAAATCAAGGTGAATAGGTAAACAACATTTGATGTAGCTTTTATATAAGTAACATATAAATATTTTTCATATAAAGACCATCACAAACATAATCACAAATGGAACTTTGCATGATACCTTGGTGAGCTCTGTAGGCCCTGCTGTTTTGGTGAAGGACATGTTTGTGGCAGATTCATTGGCAGGATGATTCCCAACCTCTTGCTGCATCTAAATGGTGCCAACTTTTGCCTTTATGCCTGGTGCAGCTGCGTTGTTCTTATGTGTGAGTGGACATTTCTTGAAGGGAGGGCTTCTGTTGTCTTTCTTCAATGTAGACCTCTCAGGTTCATCTGAGTTCACCTCTGTTATAACACGTCTTTATTTAAAAACAGCAGTGTCAGAGTGTGAACATGACTGAGAGAATAAAACTGAATAAAAAACATCCTTTAACCTTTACAATTACCATAAATTTACACCCGCTGTTACAGACTCAAAGCAAATGTATGTTTTTATTCTATAATAGTAACAATAAGAGCAGCTCACTACTGAAAACTGTAATTCTAGGAATCACCAAGAATCGAACCAGCAACCTAATTATACATCAGCAGTTCTTACTGCTGCACTACCCAAGCAGTCATATCAGTGTTGTACCCTAACCTGATTTCGTTTTCTTTGGTTATATTCTTGAAAAAAAGTGCACTTGTTTTGTTATACCTGTATCTTTTGTGAAAGTATTTATTTGATATTTGGACTTCAGTCTTCACACATTATGCATTTCATGTCAACGTTTTGTCATTAGTACGATAATTTATATTTACTGGGACACAGAGCAGGGAATATAAAGAAATATTGCAAGATTTCAGTTCTATTGCAGACCAGACTTGTATATGTTCACCAATTTGTGTCAATGTCAAGGTCTTTGTGACCTGTATATTTTCCACTCAGTAATAAAATGGAAAGTTAATTAGTGCCCTTCCCCTTTCTATTTTAAGTGTTTGTAGACACACCCTTTGGATGCGTTGATGTTTTGAATTCATATTAAATGGATTTATGATTGAATCTAATTTCTTAAGAAAAACTTAGATGGATGGATGCTTTAAAATAGAAAAAGAGCAGCATTGTACAATCAGAAATGCCTACATTCATATTAAAGTCAGCCATCTATCAAAGGAGTGGCAGAGGCAAGTAGGCTAAAGCTAGGAAATGGAAACCTGTAGTGCAAGTAGAGAAAGCAAAAGCTGAGCTGAGCATGCCACAAAATGGAAGGAGGCTGGAAGGATTAAAAGCAGGAAAACAGATATCATGTATAAAGCAGATAGCTGCTGTTTTAAGAAGTTTACTATCTTGTATTACTGGAAACAAGGAAGATCAGTATGAGAAAGAAAATAGCAAAATGGTTGAAAGTGAAAGTGGAATGTTGTGTGAATGTTTAAATTCTGAGCGATGTAACAGTTGGCAAGAAAAATGTGTGGTGCTAGCATGTAGAAAACCCACTGCTAAAGTGGAAAGCAGTGAAAGCAGGGGAAAAAAGAGAGAAAACCACCCATGGTGAAAGTTAGGGCAGTAGTAACAAGATCTGACTGGAATTCTAAGACATGGGTGGATGACTTACGTGAGACAGATGAATACTCAGGTAAACAGTGGGAATTTGATTGTAAACAAAAGGAGAGGGATGAAAGAAAGGAAAGGAAGGAAAAAACAGCAAGGGTGTTTCCTTCTATTATTCTCCACTGCACCTCAAACTCCAGGTAATTCTGAGGTCTGTCCAATATTTAAAGAACATGCTACACCGATAGATATTTTGCCACTGTTACAAAAGATAACCAGTGCTGCTTTGAAATTTGATCTACTGTAGAAAAAATAAATTAAATAAAAGGCAGAGGAGCTGGTGAGTTTGAATGGCCATTGATGACTGCAGGGCATGAACTGGATAATGGAATATGGGTACTGAGTGAATGAAGTAAGTGTTGAAGTAAAACAAGGAACAGTGGAAATGAAAGCAATTCAAGTGCTTTTGTTTGAAGGGTCTGAAAGAAGAATGTGCAAGAATGACTGAGTTGGAAAGAAAGTGTATTAGTTCAGGAGTTGTTTTGAATGAAACAGGACAAGCAAAAGAAGAAAGGATGGGGGATAGTGCAGTAGGAAGGTTTAGATGCTCAGGCAACAAGTCAGGAATGCACAGGCATGTGAGTGCCCTAACAGCTCTGCTAGGCTGGTCAGTAATTAAAAAGCACACACACTTAGGTTAAGTAATACGAAACCTGCCTGACCAGTTCATTAAAAAACCAGCTTATGAAACTCCCTGTAATAAAATAGAGAAAGGCTGGTTGTAAGTAAAGAACAAAGTTCAGTTTTAAGAGAGATGCTGCATTTGGCACTTGGATTTTGGAGAGGTTTTAGCCCACATTTTCAGGTCGCAGCTATCATACAATAAAAAAGACAATGGAGGGATAGCACAGGAAGACAGGAAAGAAACAACAGTTATTTCTAACTGTTTCCATGTTTAGATCTTTTGCAATAATATTATTTCTTATTTTGAGTTTTTATGGACTTTGGATCGGTGCAGGTAATAAATAGTGAAGGAACTGGCAGAGTAAAATCCATGCAGGAGACCGGGTTACAACTATAACATTGGAGTGGATTGGCATTAGTGGCCAAGCTGTTCCAATGAATGCCTGGAAGCAAAGTTTGAGTGCTGGCACCAGGTTGACAACCATGAAGAAGAGATGGACAGAAACAGCTTTGTCATCTTCCATTTTGCAGACATGCCTACACAGCAGAATGAAGAAAGAGGAAAAGACCACAAGCAAAGAATAAAGACAAAGACATGAAGAAGAACTGAAGAGACAGCAATAAAATGACACATACTGGAGTTTAAGTAACAAGTCCACAATCATATAATAATAGGACTAGTCACAATAGCTATAGTTTAAAAAACATTTTGTTCATTACTGCAGCACATTTAGAAATCTTCAGTTTTGTCATGACTTTTTCTTATATCTGTCATGACTTTTTCTTATATCTGACACTCCAGTAAGTGACTTATCAACAACGGTTTGTGCAGCCTAGGAATGTCCAGGCATGGAATCAGGCCAGGTTGGAAGCTGTTCTGTGGAAGTTGACATCCTGGGCAGGTCTAAACGAGCTTGATGCTGTCTCAGCATGCTATAAAGGTGGCTTGCATTCACCGATCCTGCTCACTTGGTTTATATAGATAGTCAGTGTGCATGTATAGTATCAGTATAGTAAAATATAGTATCTGTAGTAATATAACAATAAGTAAGCTTGATGTTATAGACGTTTTGGTGTTGGGCGATATGTCTCGTCAATGTCGTAACAGCCACGATATATTCTGCTGTATCTGTGGCGAATATACACTTGCGCCTCAGAGATGTTGGATGACTGCTCTTGTGAAGGAAGTTTATCATCCGTATTTCGTCTGCAAAATTGGTGATCAAGACAAGGAATGGGCGCCTCACATCTGCTGTGCGACATCTGCTGTCAGTCTGAGAGCCTGGCTCAGAGGCACTGGAAAGACGATGCCGTTTGCTGTTCCGATGATATGGCGAGAACAGAAAGACCATGTGATGGACTGTTACTTCTGTTTGACTAATGTGTCTGGTTTCTCTGCCAAAAACAGTAAAGTAAAGTAAATTGAATATCCTAATCTGCCTTCAGCAATGAGACCCGTGCCACATGACGACAGTCTTCCAATTCCGAAACCACCAGAGGATTGGACCTTCGATGAACCAGATGAAGAAACTGCAATGCAGGGTACTGACAGTGACATTGACCTGGATTTTGAACCGTGCTCATCAGGAGATCCACATCTGATATTTGGGTCTGTCAAAAGCAAAAGCCGAGCTGCTGGGTTAGAGTCTGCAGGAATAGTGTTTGCTGTCACCAGGTACGAAGATTTCTGTGTTTTGAGGCCAGAAGGGTGGCATCTCTTCATTGATTCGTCAATGTTAAGCCTGAAAGCTGTTCTGCTACACAATTTCAACGTTTAACCTTCAGTACCTGTTGGCTATGCAGCATGAAAGAAATGTATGACAATATGGAAATAAGCACATCCAGTATAGCAGGTGCAACTGGAATATCTGTGGAGATGTTAAAGTCTTGCTCTGTTACTAGGACTGCAGCTCAGCTATACAAAGTACTGTTGTTTCATCTGTGAATGGGACAGCTGTGCCAAAGAGTCACACTATTCTCGACAGAACTGGCCACTCTGTTAAAAGTTAGTTCCAGGACAGAAAAATGTGGCACATGAATCACTTGTTGACCCGGCAAAGGTATTTTTGCCTCCTCTTCACATAAAACTGGGACTCATGAAGAATTTCGTGAAATCACTAAACAAGGAAGTTGAAGGTTTTCGTTATTTAAGACAGATGTTCCCAAGAATAACTAACGCAAAGATCAAAGCGGGTATTTTTGTTGTCACCCAGATCAGAAATGTTATGAGTGACAAGTGGTTTGAAGATCTGTTAGTTGGGCCGGAAAAAATTGCCTGGAAAGCCTTCAAAGATGTTGTTGACAATTTTCTGGGCAATTACAGAGTCCCAAACTACAGTCAGCTGGTAGACAAACTTCTCAAAGCATACAAGACAATGAAGTGCAACATATCACTCAAGATTCATTTCTTCCACTCACATTTGGACTTCTTCCCTGCAAATCTTGATGCTGTCAGTGATGAACACGGTGAAAGGTTTCACCAGGACATTGCTACGATGGAGAAACGATACCAGGGCAACTGGAATCCGTCAATGCTTGCTGACTACTGTTGAACACTGCAACGTGATGCACCAGACATTGAATACAAAATAAAATCAGGAGCAAAACACTTTTAATTCTGTTGAATTTAATAGCTTATGCGAAACATAAACATGACTAAATACGTTATTGTCAGTAAACATATAAATATCTATTTCTCAGAGTTCCTACGTGATGCATTAAAACCAAAACTATATTTGTGCATACCCAGTAGGTACCTGTCACAATCAGCAAAAACGCAGGAAGCAAGACTTTTCAATAAAATTGTTGTGCTGTGTTATTATATGTACAAGGTGCAACTGACACCATTGACACCATTGATGAAATTCAGTAAATCACTGAGCCAACTATGCTTGAACTGCCTGCACGCAAGCACACAGAGGCCAACACTGATGCTTGCAGGCTAGTCTAGTGCAGCAGGTGAATCCCTGGGACAGTGAGGCTGCAGGAAGTGGCAGTGGTCATGAGTTGGCTACTCAACGAATGTACGGCACTGACTGATCAGCTCCAGCATGCTGGCAAATTGCACTGGGAACCAGCTATAGCTGGTTGCAGCGTTCAATGAACGCACGTCGCTGAATATACTTGACTCCAGCATGCTGGCAAATTGCACTGGGAACCGACTATAGCCAGGTGCGGCATTTAACAAATGTACATTGCTGAATACACCCAGCTCTGGTGTGCGTGCAAGTTGTTTTGGGAACCAACTATAGCCGGTTCTGGCAGTTTAAGGGTTAAGGAAAAGGTATACTGAGCAAATGGGTGAAATTTTTCAAAAGAGCAGGTGCAGCTGGTACATTTGCAAGTCATATGGGCTCCAATGTTTAGGTATAGTCTAATTGGCAAAACAAGGAATCCCTGCTGTGGTTGTCAGCTGTGGTACAGGCACAAGACCAGTGGGCCAATTCTGAATCGAGGTGTTTAGCACAGTGAGTATGCATATGGTGAGAAAACAATTCTAGAGGTGGCCTACAGGGGAAAGATTCGATTTGCATAGCTATGATGTCTCATGGTGGTGATGTCAGCCTATACTGGTAAAGGCTAATGGTAGTCAAGAGTTACACCATGGGTTGAAAAGCACAAAAGGCAACTAAGTCAACCCCAAATGTGTGAAGACTGGCCATAAATGTTGGTTTGTGAACAGTTTATGCAGAGGCACATGTGCTCTCTTATGGGTAGACGTGGTTTGCACTGGTACCTGTGGTATGTTACCTTTCTGATTTTGAAGTTAATAGTACAGCTGCATATGCTTTTATGAATAGTTTGGGACAGTGGTCTAACTAACATTTAGACACAGGATTAATATAGTTTAGGTGAACAAAATAACTTCACACAACAAACTTAAATTATAGTGGCCTAGTTAAGTGGAAGTTGTGGACTGGTCTCATTTTGAACCACCAGATCCGATGACATATGACGACTGCAAAAAGCAAAAGAAACAGACGAAGCATGCTGGAGCAGATAAGTCATCAGGAACGCATCCAAACACTTCAGATTGTCTTTGAAATAAAGTAGATACTGTATGTAATGGACAAATGGTCACACACAATTTTGAATACAGGAAAAGCAAATACTGCAAAGCAAAGCACAAGTTGTTCAACAGACACTTCAAACAAACTGTTTAAGTATAATATAAAGACATTGTACAAAAGATTTATCAGGGATGGGGTATTGTGGTATGAAATTTTGTATATAAGTTAATAAATAATTTGTATGTCTTTATTTGTATTTCAGACAGGGCAATTTAATATTAGGTGTATATCATTGATAAGAACAGCAATGGTTTGATGTTTAAGAATCCCCCCCTCCCAGTCTTTGGGACTGAGTGTTTGTAATTTTATGTCAGGGTTGGTGGAAGTGCCTAAAACCAGTTTGGGAAGTGATTCTCTGCAGGACTCTCTCAATCAACCCCCACAGGAAAGCCAGACTATCTGGCTGGCAAATATCAGATCAACAAATGATATTGGGGGAAGGTGTGAAAGGTACTGTGTGCCCCCTTTGGTCTGAAGTATGGCTGTTTGGGATTGGTTTGAATCAGATGTAATTCTGTAGCTTGACACCCTATTAATGTAAGGATTTGGACAAAGAACATATACATTTGGTTGTTTTATCCCTCCCTATCTCTCTCACCATCATGATGAAGGAGCATCTCACAAACCATGAACTGAAAAGAAGATCACACTGAGAAGCACAGCTCGGCAGCCATATTGAGGCAGGCTTGTCCTGAAGAAAGCCATAAAATGATGATTTACAGTAACTAGATATTGTACGTTTAAAGCAACTGCAAAAGTCTGTGTGCCGCCTGAAACTACATATCAGAATTTATCAGGTTGTTATTGTTATTATTTTTTTAATATTATCAATAATACATTATTTAAGGTGTAACTTAACTCTTCCTTGTCATTTTACTCTATGTAATTACCTGAGGTTATAGATATAGAAGGGAAGGTGGGGAGAAGTTATAAAGTACATTACCTTATAAACAGTGGTACGTCTATGGGATTTGAGGCAGTCTGACAATGGCTACACAATAAATAATACAAAAGGGGAAATTAGAGAAATATAGAACTCTACCAAGTGTCAATATGTGGATGCTTGAGGGCACTGTTGCCCAGTGAAACCCAACAGACAGATGCAGACATAGGTTTAAAAGCACCAAGAAATAATTACATTTTCTTCCTTAAAGTGCCCCAAAACACCTCCACCACAATAAACAATAAATCCATAATAATAATACGCTCAATACTTATAACAATTCTCCTCCTCTCCTCCCAGCAGATCTGTCACTCTCCCTCCCAACTCCGGCTCGCTCGCTGGGTTCCCTTCAGTCCTTTATATAGTACTTGGCCCGGAAGTACTTCTATTTTTACTCCCACGTGACTTACTAGCACTTCTGGGTCACCTGGAGAATTCAGGTTTTCAATTGGCCTGGAAGTACTTCAGTGTTTCTGTTGTCATAGTCCATTAGTACTTCTGGGCTAGGTGAGAATTTATTTTCCCACCAACTTCCCACAGCGTCCCCTGGTGCTGTGCTGCCAAACTCCAAGTCCCATAGTGCCCTGCGGGAATCCGGGCACCGCTGCAGTCCAGGGAAGCTGCTATCAATCGTCTTAGGGGAAGCAGTGTCGGCAAGTCGCTGCCTTCCCCCATCCTTTTATTCCAGGGGCACCCCGACCGGGTTGAGCTGCCGGCTGTCCATCACACAAGACAAAACATAAGCAGTCTGAAATAATATTGTTAATACGAACTGAGACTTCTGGACTAGTATAGAGTAGTTTGATCCACTCACATATGTTTGGGCTGAACCCAACGTTGTGCAATGGGGTGAGTAGGTAATCCCATTCAACCATGTAATAATACTTTTTCTGCACACAAAGATAATAAGGTATTAGATTTAATGCTTGAATATATTAAAACAAACATCAAAGATTAGAAGCAATGTGTCTACCTTTAATAAATGTGATTTGGTCTTGTGCTATTAGAGAAGGATGCACTTTCTCAATATTTCTAGCTAGGCCTTGAGAGTATCTTAACATCATTATTGAGGAGTAAGATTGGTCTGTATGATGCACATTGTGCTAAGTCCTTATTTTTCTTAGGAAAGATGGAAATGAATGCTTGGTGAAAAGTTTGAGGTAGAATTTTCTTGTCTTTAGCTTCTATACATTTTTATTTGTAATTTAAATTATTATTCTACTAATAATAATAATATAGCTAACTTATTTGAAAATGTTTTATAAAATTCCACTAGGTAGCCATCAGGGCTGGCTGCTTTACCACTTTGAAGTGAGTTTATAGTTTCTAGTAATTCTGAGAGGGTCAGAGGTTTATTTAGTTCCACAGCACTAGAGTATCTAGCCTTGGTATCTGTAATGAGTCAAAGAGCTCATTAGGTTTTGCCTTACCTTTTTTAGACTGAGTAAAATACAAGGACTTGCAGCACTCACTAAATTTGTGGCTTATATTTTTGTGGTCTATGATTTTATCTCTATCTGTGTTAGTAATTGCTGCTTTTGGATTAGTTGAGCTAAAATCTTATAAAATCTTATGTTGTGTTCATAATAATGTTGTTACTTAAGAGGTAAATTTCTAATTGCAAAACCTGTCACTTCCTATAAAGTGCCTCATTTGGAGACCTGCATATTCAAGATCTATTCTGGTAATTACACTGATTAAATCAGACACCTTCTTAGTTTCCAATTTATTTTTGTGAGAAAGATATGAAATAATCTATCATCTTAAAATGCCTTCAGAGTTTACCCAAATATTCCTGCAGAGATCTCTGAGGATGCATTTGTCTCCAAAAAATAATCAATTTGTGTGGATATGAATTTGGTACAGTGCTCACCAGCTAATGACACGGGTTAAGACGCTAGCTACGAGATGACTGTGCAGGATATAGTGTTTAAGGTCCATGATCAGAGGTGCATGGTTGTAAATAACAATAGCATCATACTTACAAGATTTGATAATGGACAAAAAATTGTCTATGAAAAAACAATCAATTCTTGAGTAACAATAATGAACCTGTGAGAAGAATGAATATGCTTTTAGAGTAGGATTTAAAAAATCTCTATGGGTCAGATAAGTTCTGATCAATTATAAACTGTGTAATTATTTTTGCAGTATTAGATGTTATCACAGCTGTAGCTGAAGTTCTATCCAGGTCTGGATTTAAAACAATTAATGTCTAAAGCCGTTATAACTTTAGGAGTGTTCACATACAGGGTGAGTCAAAATTATGTTAATATTTGAATGGCGGAAACAATTTATTCACAAAACATACTTCATATGTGCAAGATGATTTACAGGAATGTCTCAACCTCTTCGCCATCATGTTCAATACATGTACCATATGTGGCACATATATTGTCCACAAAAATTGTATATAAGTATATACATAGCAGTACCATTAGTGTTAACATAATTTTGACTTACCATGTATTTATCAGAATTACTTTAGTATAAAATAAATTGCCTATCACCATAACATATCTCCCTTCAGGATTAAATATTACATCTAAAACTACAAATGGAATAGTTTTGTGTATTAAGATTCCCACACCTCTAGTTTTCTTTGCATAACCAGAGTGAACAATCTGGCCAATGCAATCCCTTTCCAAATGAAATTTATTATGCAAGTCTCCTGTAAAAATACAATCTTGGCATTTAAACCTATTAAGTGAGTGAATACTTTCTCTTTAATTCATGATTAAAACCTTTGAATTCTAGCTCACAAAGTTCACTGTTTGGTCATAAAAACATTTCTTGTTGATATTTTGTAGTATTAAGTTAAGGTAGTACATTTAACATACAAGTATGATAGCTTTGACCGAGATTTTGTATTATTGCCAGGTGTTATGGCTATGAAGCCTATTGTTGTGTTGGCATTAATGGTTATTGGGGTTAAAAGGATAAATAGTAAATTGCAAAGCTCTCTCTTTCTTAATTTGGGGAACTAAAAATGTAAAACTGACTTTCAATATTAACTTTCAATTTTGCAGTTTTAATGCTTTTTGCCAAAACATATTTTTAATACCATCTGGGCCAATCTGAGAAAGGCTTTGGAATTCTAACTGGTCCTTTCATTTTGTCATCCGGCACAGTGGGTATTGAGCAACTGTGTTGTTGTTAAAAATTAACCAAGAGATGACTGCATTTTCAAAAGGTTTTTAAACATTTTTAAACACAGATATTTTCATCTCAGAAAAATAAAATCCAGAGATTTAACTGTAAACACAGCCAAAATATGAACTTCCAGGTGTTTCTTAAATACAAATTTGAAATACATATAAAGTAACATCCATTGAAAATAAATCTTTAGAAAAATGCAGAATAAAGAAATGGCCAAAGTTTATTGAACATTGTGGTATTAATGAATGTCCATAAGAGTTTTTATGCTCATTAAATAGAATCACTTTATGAATTATTTAATTGGATTTTAACCTCCACAAGGGGCACTCTCATTTTATGGATTATTTATTTATGGGAGATTATATATTTGTCCTGAACTTTGTCCAGCACATTCTTTCTTTGTAAAGTTTAATAAAAGCACTTTGCACTTTTATATACCCATCCCTTGTTGATTATGTATGTGTCCTCACTAGCCAAGGCCCATCCCTTGGTTACATCACTGACGGTGGTGGGTTCAAGAAGCTCTTAAAGTTAAGTGGCAGTGTGGAGCCAAACAACATAGTCCGAAAAATAAAAATAATTTATTTGAATCGGAGGTTTGTGGTAGACCTGTTTTTATCAAAGAGGTGCGTGGCACCATAACACCACTCCAAAATCTTTTTATTTGCTAATGAAACATTTTTCTATATTTTTCATGGGCATTTGAGTGGTGGATCTGAGGCTAGAGATCTGTGCCAGCAATCAGAAAGTTGCAGGTTTGAATCCCATAAACGGCAAAAGTGACTCTACTCCATTGGGCCCCTGAGCAAGGCCATTAACCTGCAATTGCTCGGTCCTGGGTATGACGTTAATCTGCATCCAGCCCTGCAAGCAGGTCCTCCAACTTGCAGGCAAAACTTGTGGGTTTGTGGCAGGATTGGCATTCCAGCCACTGTAAAAAAAAAAAAAAACTCACACTGTTTAGTGCGATGCTGAGGTGTCACCTGTTGCAAGGCTGCACTTGGATCTCAATCCGGCTGGTTTGCCGTATGGTGAATGAAACAATGTGCTGTAGTCAGTGCATGCTCCCAGTCTCCTCTCTCTGAGAGCTTTGTTGAATGAGATTTGTGTTTGCAGTTGACAAATGTCATCCTGTCATACTCATTTTGAAAACTGATCGACTTTTAATGGCACTTGTTTCTTTTTTTCCTTTGGGCATCTGTCTCCCGTCTGGGAATTTTCACTTCTTCAGATTTGTTTGCACCTTATATTTTACATTCTGCGGTTTCACTTTTTCACTTTCTTGTCTCAAGTGCGGCTTTTCATTGGTTTAATTTGCTCTCCTTTACACACTTTACTGCAGGTTTCCTTTCTTACCTTTTGCTGTGCAGACGATTAAGTTTCTTGAGCTTCATGCACTCACTCTCTCTCTAAACTGGATTTTCATATGTCATTTATATTTGACATGACCAATTGCTTAAACATGTTTGACATTTTTGATTAACTGAAAGATCTTTCTCTTGAATTTCAGAAAAACTGGTTTTACCTGGAAGCAAGAGCTCTTTAATTGTAGCTGCTGGGCAGACAGAGGTTGAGTCATAAATACACACAAACATACATACTTTGCATAGATAGATATTTTTCTATTTAATTTTTCCTGTATTATGTTATAGTATTAGTTTGTCTGTTAACTCAGTCTGCGGTGGGCTGGTGCCCTGCCCGGGGTTTGTTTCCTGCCTTGCGCCCTGTGTTAGCTGGGACTGGCTCCAGCAGACCCCTGTGACCCTGCAGTTAGGATATAGCGGGTTGGATAATGGATGGATGGATGGATGTTAACTCAGTTATATGGCATTTGCTGTAAGAATCTCCTTAGTAATGCCAATGTTTGTGATGTGCCATCTGTTGCAATGAAAGATGTGATGCATTTTATTAGTGCATGAATCATAAAATTCATTCTAATACATGACACATTACAAACATTAACACTAAATATAACAGAAAAAGTATGGCTGTCTGATGGACAGAAACTGGCTTATACAAAATAAAATTGATAGGAATTAAGTGTGTCTGTTACTGGTTATGACATTGGCTAGATATTAAAAATAAGATCCATCTTCTAATTCAATCTACTTTATACTGCTAATGCACTAAACAATCAGTAGAACAACTCAACAAAATGTCTATGCACGATAGGAAATTAACTCAGACATTATTCTTTTAAGAAGAGAACTTTATTTAAAAACACTAAATGATAGGTAAACGCACTTATAAATAGTGACTCAACACCTTCCTTCTTGTGTCAGTGAAGCAACTTTCACTGGTGTTTTTTGAAATTATTTGTGAAGTTCAACTCTAAGTTTCACTATGAATTCCATTTTATGTAAATCACTGGGTCATCATTATCCATGATCTATATAAGTAGGTATAAATCAGACAAATGCACCAATGGATGATCAACCCACAAATGACAATAGCACCCTTTAATGCCTGGACCTTGCTTGGTACAATCAATTTTCTTCTTATTTGTGGTATACTTGAAGATAATGGCTAACATATAATTACTCAAGACAGAGGCGGGGAGTAAGTGATTACTCTGTGGTTTCAATTCCACTGCATGTTTTGGAAATCACATTGGATATACATTGCATATTGTCAATGAGTTTCAGGACAGAGGAAATCGTTATTTTGTTTAGCTTTTCTAGTTCAGCAAGTTGAGCTGAGGAGGTATTTCCAGTATTTCCTTAAGGCAAATTAGATTAGATTAGATCCTGCCATGTTTTGAAAAAAGTCTGTACGGATCCTCTAACTGAGTATTTATTTTTTTCCAATTTCAAATAGTATAACACATCAGTTTCCCACTGACTTAGAAAAGGAGAGTTTAGGTTCTTCCAGTTTATCAGGATAAGTCTGCGTGCCAAAAGTGTAGTGAATGCAATCACAGTTTGTTTGTCCTTCTCCACTTTAAGCCCATCTGGAAGAACACCAAACACAGCTGTTAATGGGTTAGGAGGGATTGTGAGTCCAAGGCTGTCTGAAAGGTAATTAAAAATTTTTGTCCAGAATGATGTTAATTTGGTGCAGGCCCAGAACATGTGACCCAGTGAGGCTGGAGCTAGTTTGCAGCGTTCGCAGGTTGGATCATGCCCTGGAAACATTTTGGAGAGTTTTAGTCGAGACAGATGTGCTCGATATATAATTTTGAGTTGTATAATTGTATGCTTTGCGCATATGGAGCTCTAGTGAATTCTCTGCATTGCTACTTTCCACTCCTTTTCTGATATATTAATTGAGAGATCTTTTTCCCAGTGACCTCTTGGATCTTTCTGCATTTCTCCCAGAAAATTGTTGCAATTACAAATGTTTTGGTATACACATGTTTATTTCCTTTATGTGCATTGGAACAACACAAAAAAACAGAGAAAAAAAGACAAATCTGACATAATGTCACACAGAACTCCAAAAGTGGGCCGGACAAAATTATTGGCACCTTTTCAAAATTGTGGGTAAATTGTTTTATTTCAGGCATATGATGCTTGTTTGAACTCACCTGTAGCAAGAAACAGGTGCTGGCAAAATAGCATTCACACCTGAAGCCAGTTAAAATGGAGAAAAGTTGACTCAGCCTTTCTGTTGTGTGTCTGAGTGTGTCACACTAAGCATGGAGAACAGAAAGAAGAGCAGAGAATTGTCTGAGGACTTGAGAACAAAAATTGTGGAAAAATATCAATAATCTCAAGGCTACAAGTCCATTTCCAGAGATCTTCATGTTCCTTTGTCCACTGTGCGCAACATAATCAAGAAGTTCACAACACATGGCACTGTAGCTATTCTCCCTGGACGTGGACGGAAGAGAAAAATTGATAAAACGAAGGATAGTCCGAATGGTGGATAAACAGCCCCAATCAACTTCAAAACATATTCAAGCTGTTCTGCAGACTCAGGGTGAAACAGTGTCAGCTCCAACTATCTGTCGACATCTGAATGAAATGAAATGCTATGGCAGGAGAGCCAGGAGGACCCTACTGCTGACACAGAAACATAAAAAAGCCGGACTGGAGTTTGCCAAAATGTACTTGAAGAAGCCAAAATCTTTCTGGGTGAACGTCTTGCGGACAGATGAGACCAAGGTAGAGCTTTTTGGTAAAGCTCATCATTCTACTGTTTACAGAAAACGGAATGAGGCCTACGAAGAAAAGAACACAGTACCTACAGGTAAACATGATGGAGGTTCTAAGATGATTTGGGGATGTTTTGCTGCCTGTGGCACTGGGTGCCTTGACTATGTGCAAGGCATCATGAAATCTGAAGACTACCAAAAGATATTGGGGCACAATGTAGGGCCCAGTGTCAGAAAGCTGGGTCTGCGTCAGAGGTCATGGGTGTTCCAGCAGGACAATGACCCCAAACATACCTCTAAAAGCACCCAGAAATGGTTGAAGACAAAGCGCTGGAGAGTTCTGAAGTGGCCAGCTAGGAGTCTGGATCTAAATCCGATTGAATACTTATGGACAGATCTCAAAATTGCTGTTGGTAGAAGGCGCCCTTCAAATCTGAGAGACCTTGAGCAGTTTGCAAAAGAAGAGTGGTTGGAAATTCCAGTTGAGAGGTGTAACAAGCTATTTGATGGTTATAGGAAGTGCTTGATTTCCGTTATTTTTTTCTAAAGGGCGTGCAACCAAATATTAAGTTGAAGGTGCCAGTAATTTTGTCCAGCCCGGTTTTTGAGTTTTGTGTGAAATGATGTCAGATTTGGCTTTTTTTCTCTGTTTTTTTTGTGTTGTTCCAATGCACATAAAGGAAATAAACATGTGTATACCAAAACATTTGTAATTGCAACAATTTTCTGGGAGAAATGGTGCATTTTCTGGGAAAGTTCCATGGGTGCCAATAATTTCGGCCATGACTGTAATTGCTTAAAGAATGATTTATTAATATATATTGGAACGTTTTGAAATAAAAAAAGGAGTTTAGGAAGAATATTCATCTTAACAGTGTTAATTCTTCCAGCTAGTGTGATATGAAGGGCTGACCATCTGTGCAAGTCTTGCTTGATTTTTTCCATGCAGATGGCGAAATTTTGCTGATAAAGAGCTTTATGTTTACTTGTGACGTTTACCCCAAGGTATTTAAACTGTTCTGCAATGATAAAAGGTAGAGTATCTAATCTAATATTATATGCTTGAGAATTCACTGGAAAGAGTACACTTTTATTTAGATTAATTCTGAGGCCAGAGATCTTTTGAAATTCTGTGAGTGCTGTTAGGACTGCAGGCACAGACTTTTTTCTGGGTCTGATATATACAGTACCATATCATTTGCATATAATGAAATTTTCTGTTCCAGTCCTTCTCTGCCAATCCCCTTTATCTGATCAGTATTTCGACAATGTATTGCAAGTGGTTCAACGGCAATTGCAAACAACAGCGGTGACAAGGGGCATCCTTGTCTAGTACCACGTTCTAGTTTAAAGTAGTCTGAGCAAATGTTGTTGATGCAAACTGAAGCTTCCGGGTTAGTATACAGTAATTTGATCCACAAATGTTCGGGCCAAACCCAAACTTCCCCAGTGTAGTAAAAAGGTATTTCCATTCAATCATGTCGAATGCTTTTTCTGCATCCAATGATAATAATATTTCTGGGGTGTTTGATTTAGTTGGTGAGTATATTACATTAAACAGGCGTTGAAGATTTGAAGATATGTGTCGGCCCCTAATAAATCCAGTTTGGTCTTGTGATATTACCGAGGGTAGCACTTTCTCCATCCTTCTAGCTATGATTTTAGAGAGTATTTTAACGTCGTTATTCAGAAGTGAAATTGGTCTGTATGATGCACATTGTAATAAGTCCTTATTTTGTTTTGGAAAAACGGTGATTAGTGCTTGGCGAAGAGTCTGAGGAAGAGATTGGTTATCTCTGGCTTCTGTAAATGTTGCTAATAGGAGAGGAGCTAGCTGAGCGGAGAATTTCTTGTAAAATTCTGCAGGGTAGCCATCAGGGCCTGCTGCTTTCCCGCCTTGGAGTGACTTTATAGCATCTAGTAATTCTGATAACGCCAGAGGTTTCTCAAGTTCCTCCACACTAAAAGTGTCTATTTTTGGTATTTGTAATGTATCCAGAAATACATTAAATTGTGTATTGTTTTCTTTAAACTCAGTAGTATATAAGGATTTATAGTAGTCTCTAAAAGTGTGCATTATATTATATACATTTTGGACAGTTTTAAGCAAGACAGATGTGCTCAATATAATTTTGAGTTGAATAATTGTATGCTTTGCGCATATGGAGCTCGAGTGAATTCTCTGCATTGCTACCTTCCACTCCTTTTCTGATATGTTGAGTGAGAGATCTTTTTCCAATTGTCCTCTTGGATCTTTGAACAGGAGGGACTGTAAAATAATTTTATATATTGCAGAAATGCTGTCTGAGTCCTCAAAAATGGGTAATATTTTTTTCCAGTATAGAGGAAGGTGTGAGATGAGGGAAATTGGGCAGGTTCTGTTTAACAAAGTTTCTAATTTGACGATAGTGAAAGAAATCTGTTGCTGGAAAGTTAAATTCGGAATGTAATTGTTCATAGGGTGCAAAGATGTTGTCTATATAAAGATCTCTAAGCAATTTAATCCCAACTGTTTTCCAGATATTAAAAACTGCATATGTTTGCGAGAGTTGAAAAAGATGGTTCTTATGCAGAGGTTCCTCAGATAAAAGATTCTCCATCTTAAAATTCTTTCTACATTGGTTCCAAATTCTGAGTGACTGAAGCACAATTGGGTCAAATATGTTTTTCTGTTTATACTTGGATTAGTCTGTGTGTTGAGCCTAAGGAGGAAAAGCACTGCATTACCTGAGGCCTACAGAAGGGCTTAGCATGCCTCAGGCAAATTGCTGTGGTATTAGTTTGTATCCTTTCTTTTTCTGCTCCCGTCATACTTCTTACTGTTTTAATATTTGCTTTGGTATTTAGAATTATGTTTTTTGGATTTTGGAATGAATACCTTTGTTGAAAATTTATAGTATACAGTCGACCCTTGATATACGACCGGCCTGACATGCGAACAACTTGATTTACCCAAAATTTTTGTTTTGATTTACGACCAACATCTTGCGTTACGACCCGAATGTGGTCACGTGTATCCGCTTGTGCGATTGTAAACAAACAGCCGAGAGCGTTCATAAGCGTCAGTCGGAGCCCAGATACATGTGTTTGTGGACATAATTTTGGTCAGTGCAGTGATTTATCTATATATATAATTCACTAAGATCATGGCAAGCAAGACGGATAATTGCTAAGGAAGGAAGAGAAGGTAACGAAGGTAAAGAAAGCGATTGTTAAGGGATGTTAGCTAGCGGGCTGGCGCAGCACATGATGATGTCATCAGGCTGAGTCAGAACCGGCTTGCTTTAGAGTGTATTATTACAGCAGTTCACAACACGACCAGCTTTGAACTGAGTGCTCGACTACTGTCATTATTAACTTGAGAAACAGTGATCACAATCGAAACGAAGAAGGAAATTGTGCGGAAATATGAGAGTGGTGTTTGTGTGACTGATCTCGCTAATACTGTATGTACAGCATGTCAAAATCCACCATCTCGACAATTTTACAAAGAGAAGATTTGCATAAGGAGGCTCCTTCTAAACAATAACCACCTTCCGTTTCATTCTCCTCCTCCTCCCTTCCTGCAGCCCAAAGATGTCAAATTAAATGGTGAGTACAGTATGAAATTGTTGTTTCTGGTAGGTTAGGCACTTTTTATAACTTTTTGGTTAGTACATTAGAAAAATGATTGGTGTTTTGGTAAATTATGCACATTATACAACCCTTTTTCATTATGAAAAGGTTAAGTAAGTGTTGCTGTGGGAGGTTCAGAGCGCATTATGGGTATTTCCATTATTTCTTATGGGAAAAATAGTCTTGACTTACAACCAACTTGAGTTACAACCAGCCCTCGCAAACGAATTGAGTTCGTAAGTCAAGGGTCCACTGTAGTAGTTTAGGCATTTTGCACTTCTATTTGAAAGTTCTTTTGTTGTGATATTTTTAGATTTGTTTTGGTCATTTTAAAATTTTGCACTTTGGAATTAGATTAATTCATCCTTCTAAGTCTTTCTTTTTGTGGATTTTTGTTGGACTTTAGAGTAGGGGGTGCTCAACTCCAGTCGTGGAGGTCTGCAGTGGTCACAGATTGTTCTTTTAACCAAATTTTTACTTAGAACTTATTTATTTACTACTAAAGCAATATGCTTTTTAGGATTAATTTTAATTAACTTGCTTATTATGATTCAGGACCCTTAATTGCCTATTTTTGTTATAAACAGCTGCAGTAAGGTTTTAGTTGTTGCCAGTTTTCTTAACCATCCATCAGTTGATAATGAGGTGCAAATGACAAATGAAGTACCACCTCTTCAGCTAATGTGCTTTCATTTAAATCTGTGCACATACTAATGAAGTATCTATTTTAATAAAATGTTTTGAAATAAATGAGAGAATGACCAAGCATATGGGTAATTTCCTCAGAAAGCAAAAACATCTACAATGTGACAAAGATTTTGTCATGGACTAGGAGTCCCTGGCACTAAAGAGTTTCAAAAACACTTCCAAAAATGCTCACTAGAAGGGGGATACTGCCATACCCCAGCTACAATAATGGCAAGAATAGAATCTTTCTAAATTAAAAAAAAATCACAAAATACTCCAGAGAGCACAAAAGGCAAAAAGGAGTTGCCTGAACCATAAGGCAATACAATACAAAATCCAAAGATGTAATCAAAAAGGTACCCAGCATAAAGGTCAAAAAAATTTTTAAATCAAAAAGTACAGCAAAATATACGTAAACTCACCATTCCCAGGCATATTCAAAATGAACTGCCAAGAGCTGTGGAAAACCTTCTGGATTTATAGGGTGGAGAAGCAGTTACTGGCAGTGACAGGCAGACGGCCCTGCCACTTGGTGGACCACCCACAAAACACAGGCAGCTTACCTGCATAAGAATTAAAAACAAAATACTGCACATAAACAAAACATTAACATAATCAACATAAATCAAAGAATCAAAAATGAACAAAGAGTCAAGGGAGGAACCTTAGCTTGTCACATGATACATTTGTTTTGGAAGAATGAAAGCACTCTGACTCCTTAGATATGTTTAAGAAACATCGGAAGACAATCTTGTCTGGTGAATTTCTTTCTTAGATATTACCAGTTTGGTTTTTTTTTACCTAGAAACTGTAACTACTCATACTTTGTTCTGACGTCTTCAACTTATATAGACAATTTTTGTAATCTTATCCTGTAACACTTGTTCTCAAACAGTCCCCCAGGCTAATGATTACTCGATTATGTTGACCTCTTTTGTAACTTGCTTTGATTAAAAGAATCTATAATACAAATATATGTAAACATAAGTTATATTTTTTACTTCTGGAATAGGGACCAGAACTCAGGAAGTGAAGTTTACAGAATATTTACTTTGCTTATTTTAGGCCTCTGTATAGTTAGTGGACCCCTGGGGAGACAGTTATTTTAGAATCATTTATGCTGTTTGTTTCATTGCTTGTCAACTGTTTTGTTTTACTTTGTTCACCCTGTATGGCGTGCAAGTGGTTTTGAATTTGGTTCCTGGACATTTTGTGTGTCTTGCCGAGTAGTGACAGTTTAGCTACTGAAAAGTATGGTGCCACTTCACTTGTCTGAGCCAACTGAGGACACTTCCTAGTAGCTTTCTTTTTTTGTTCTGTCAATCATCCAATGCCCTTAGAGCTGCACTGCCTATTTGTTTGAAAACAACATGTGAGCAGCAACCAACCTTATTGTTTTGCCTGGATAGCCAGCTAAAGTCCAATGAAGAGAATATGATCATTTCTTCTATTGTTTTACACAGTTGGCCAACTTCCACCTAAGCATCCCCTACACCAGGGGTGTCGAACTCTGGACCTGGAGGGCCGCAGTGGCTGCAGGTTTTCATTCTACCCATTTTCCTAATTAGTGACCAGTTTTTACTGCTAATTAACTTAATTTCTCTTTATTTTAATAGCCTTGTTTTTAAGGATTTAGTCCTCTGAATGTATTCCTTTCTTCATTAAATGACAGCCTAACAAATGAAATGTGAAATGAGCCTAGCTAAACTAGGATTTCAAACTCCAACCAATTTCACTCCAATCAATCTCTTAATGAGACGTGGATTCTTGCTGTTAAATAAACCTGTTATTTAATTCCATGGGTTGTTGCTGCTCTCATTCTGTCACAGCAGACATTTCCAGAACTGTTGATTTTTTCTGTTTCTAGGAACACCGCCAAAATGTTTTGGTGACCTGAGAGATCAACCTTACCATCACCTTTCTTTATTTTCAGATATTGTGTGATGGGCACATGGGAGCTGGTCATGTGGTGGCTTGCTTTGTGTCTCATTATTATTTGGATGCTAATTAAGGGAAAAAAAGACAACTAAGGAGCCTGAGTCAAATTCATTAAAAAAAGACAAAAGAAGTTAATCACCTGGGTTCGCTTCATGGGTGCTGCCTGAGTGGAGTTTGCATGTTCTCCCCGTGTCTGCGTGGGTTTCCTCCGGGTACTCCGGTTTCCTCCCACAGTCCAAAGACATGCAGGTTAGGTGAATTGGCGATCCTAAATTGTCCCTAGTGTGTGCTTGGTGTGTGGGTGTGTGTGTGTGCCCTGTGGTGGGCTGGCACCCTGCCTGGGGTTTGTTTCCTGCCTTGCGCCCTGTGTTGGCTGGGATTGGCTCCAGCAGACCCCCGTGACCCTGTAGTTAGGATATAGTGGGTTGGATAATAGATGGATGGATGGAAGTTAATCAGCAGCAAAAACTGGTCACTAATGAAGAAGATGGCTAGAATGAAAACCTGCAGCCACTGTGGCCCTCCAGGACCGGAGTTTGACACCCATGCCCTACATGGTTACTGTTGTCCTCTCAGCCTGCTTGCTTTCATGGGTACAACTATTTGTTTAAGCACCCTGTGGACTCATTACAGCTGGGCTGTCTTATTCTTGTTAAAGTTTATCTGGTTTTGATCACTTCTGTCTCTTATTAACATTCTATTTTCCCCTGGTTTGAGGGAAATTCTTTGTCTAATTAGCTAAGCAATATACATAAATAGGGTCAACAAAGCTGGGTTAATTAAAATTAAATTAAAATTTGTTAATTGTGGACAAAATATTAATAAAAGGAGCAGACAGAACTCTGAATAAGCAGGGGCAAGAATCAACACAAAAGGATAGTATAGGATAATAGGATAATAAAGATAATAGAAGTCAGGGTGCCTCCAACCAAAAAAAAATAGTTTAATAAGATAAAAAAGTTAACTAAACCATATAAACTTTAACAAACTTAAGAGTCCAGCATGAACAACTCAACAGTAGGGACATGCACAGACCTTTTAGTGGGCAGTGGCTTGCAAAACGGGAGAATGGGTACTTTACAGGACAGGATTTGTGACATTTTCATTCCAAGCACCAATTAGTGCTTACTTTTAGTTCTGTGTTTTTAATCCCGCTGAAAATGAGGATTAACATCAGGGGTGTTGTAACATTCAAAACCTTGGTAAAAATATATGTCTGTGGTTGCTGATTAGGTCAAATTACAAGAAACTAAACTACAGTACTTTTCCTCTACTGTACATACACTATACTTTACTTCCATGATATAATGCGTCTTAACAAAATAAACTAACAAAGAAATTCTCATCTAAATAAATGAAATACCAAATGAACTTTTGTCTTATATTCCGTGATTTGTAACTTAAAGGCACAATATTATGGAACACTGTCATTGAGTGATTCTTTCATTTGTCACAATGAATTATTTAAGAGCATTATACAATAATGCAACTATGCCACTATATGAACCTTGGCAATTATGTCTATGATTTGGTGTGTGGCTATCAATAATGGAATAAGAAATATAACTAGTAACACCAAACCTCATTATACTATACTTTACTTCATAATCTGGAAAAGTACTTTCATAATCTTGTAAATTTCCTAAAGTGTTGTTTTTCATCAGTTTTTGCTTCTCACACATCAAGGAAACTAATAAAATACTCTTAAATTAAGCCAGCAATATCCTTTATAAATTATAAATGGACAGCTACACATGATATGAAATGCTTCCTGTGTCATCTACAGTACTTGCAAAAAATATTTTGACATCATAATTTATCTTCTAAAGAAGCAACAATAAAATAATTGTTTAGACTGTGACATATCAGATTTCCAGAACACAGATAATGACAAAGTTTACCTTTCAAAATATAAACAGACATTTCAAACAGTTCTGTACATTTTCTAAAGTTGTCCTTATTGACGGAATCTTAGCTTTCATCATGTATCCTGGTCACTGAGCCCTGGCAACAAAGCAGCAAAATTGTATCTAGTAGACACCTGGGAGCAGCCCCTTTCTTTCTCCGTTTCATTGTGCTTTGCCACTTGATGATGGGCACCCTCAATATGCTTGTAAACTTGTAAAAATGTAACATTTTGTTTTTAAAATTTCTCACAATCTGCCTCTGAAAAAAGAATGACACTAACACTGAAGTAAGTTAAAAAAAAAAAAAGAAAATGATTGCCCTGTTTTTAAATTGATTTCATATGCAGCTACTTAGTCGCAAATATTTACAGCAGCAAGATTCTTGTGATCACAATGTGACCCCAAAGTTGACTTAAATGCTTCTTTGAGTTTTGGCGTTTCCTACATGCCCTCTCAAACTTCACAAGTGTGCTAAACCAGGCTTTTGCCATGGCTTCATCAGCAGGCATGTTACTCACAGGATGTCATGGCATTAACACCAGCGAGCCTGTCTATATTTTATGGTTGCACAAATCAAGGACATGTTATTGTTATTGAACTTCACAACCAAATTTTTGGCATTGGCCTACTTTCCTGTTTCATTTTCTGCATTTCTGGTCCCAGCTAAACATATAAAAAAAAGAAAGCAGATCAATGAATAACTTAACAATAAATGAACAGTCAGGTACATTTAGTATCAACTCTTGGTAGTTTCCTTCAGGAAGTTATTAAAATTGATGTGTCTAAAGGCTTGTTGAGCAGAAAACATTTGTAATATTTTGTTGTATTAAATTGTGGAAGATTTTTCTTCATAGAAATCTACTGAAGATAGGTGTCTCCGTACTTCAATGGATGAGTAGGTTTACTTCTGATAAGCAAGTTGCAGTTTCACTTTGTTCACTGTGGTGTGCTTCTTAAAACTGAGCTTGAAAAATAAAAAGAATGTGCCAGGATCCAGCTGGACAAATAAAAAAGCAGGACTGGCAAGCTCTTTCAACTCCTGAAATGTCCATACCTGGACAAAGTTGATTCACTGTTCTACATCATGCACAGCCTCTGCTTTGCACCATCTGAATAAAGGACATCCTAACAAAATGCACTCTCATTGTAATTTCTGGCAAGTTCCTTGCTATACCTGTAGCCTTTGCAGGCATGGAGTCATAACTCTAGTACTGCCTGTTCTGGCTGGTGTATTGGTCAGGTTCAGGGGTTGTTTAACAAGCTTCTATAAAGCTCAAAAGTATTCCATATTAATGTTAAATTTCCTCATTTTTGCTGAGAACAGTGCTGGCAATGACCCTACTCCCTTTGTGGAGCTTGTTGTTCAGCACCCCGTACAGATGGAGTGGCAGGAGTGCAAACATCCAATACAAAATACCCTGAAGAGTTAATCAATATATGAAATGGTGTCTGGAAGTACAAAGTCAAAGGGAATTTAGGTAATGTGTACTGACAAAAAATGAAAGAGAGACAAGGCAACTCTTCTTGAATTTCTTCAGTACCTGAAGGCTTTCATCTCAATTTAAACTTGTCATAAGGATTTAAATTGTCACCAGTTGTAATACCTCAATCAGCTGCACACTAAATAATGCATCTTTCAGTTTACAGTGTCTTCTGAAAGTATAAAACCTTTAGATGTTATTTCAAATGCTTCATAAAAATACGATTATAAATTATTTACATTTTTACCTGATCAGGCTGTGTGGCTTTAGTGCTTTTCTTATGTTTTGTTTAGTTTTGAGTATTTTATTAAAATTTTTTGGTAGTTCTGGAGTCCCGGGTTTGAATTTCAGCCTGGACATTCTCTCTAAACAGTTGTATTGTTCTTTTTATGTCTGGATGGGTTTTTCTCTAGGTGTTTTCTGTTTTCTTCCCACATCCCAAAGTCATGTATATTAGGTTAAGTGGTATACCTAAATTGGTGCTTACTTCTGGGATGAAATTACACCCCATCCAGCACTGGTTCTTACCTTGCTCCCATGCTGCCAGGATGGACTCCCTCTTCTTGTCTAAGACCTGGTAGTGGTGTAAGGAAGTTGAATGATCAATTTTGTAAGAACTTTACTATGAGCTTTCTGTTTTCATTTTCTCTCCTACAATGTTGATAATACATCAAGATTATTTCCAATCTGCTTTTCCTCATAAAGACACACATTATCCCCATCAAATCTACCCACATCTCTTAGGAAATTTCAGGACTCACCCAGGCCATTTGAAAGATATAATACCTCCTGCAAAACTTGGGTTGCCAATCTGCCTCCTTTCTCTGCACTGTACCTGGTACAACTTTAATTGATGTTTAACCACATCAACAGGCTTCTCTCAGATGCTAAAGCAGAGGTTCTACTCCAAAGTCCCATTGCTTTCATCTTGTCAAGGAGCCAGCAGCCCTGAATAGAAACCTTATTTTGGCAGCTTGTACTCATTGTCTCAGATGAAGGTTGGGATGTTTAAGGCTCAGTAAATCAGGAGCTTTTGTTGTTTAATTTCAGAATTACAGCATCTCTAACCTCACTCATGTGCCAAACACCTAGATACTTGATTTGCACTTACATGCAGTAAATAAACCTGTTTTTAGAGGACCATTACCTCAGCTTTAAAGTCACTGCTTCTTTTTCCAACCACACTGCATGCAACCATGAATCATAGGTCAAAGATCACAGTCTGAGGTAAAGAGGACATTGTCACCTGCAAACTGCAGAAATTCAACTCTTACATTCCAAAATATGATATTTTCAAAACATGGGTGCTACCTTCACATTTGATTCTTGAATATTATGAACAGGAGATGCAACAAGAGTACCTCTGTTAGAATCCAAAGCCCACATTGAACTGACTCAACTTAACACGCTAACATAACTCATAACTAAAGGAAGTGAATGACATTAAACAGTCAGGTTAGGTAGACTATCCGAGAGGGATATTTGTTTGTAGCAGGATATTACAAAACTATAAAGCATTGTTACACAGATCCAATAAAATAAAAAAAAGATACAACTGGTAGCCAATGTTATCATATTATACACACGCTTAAGATTAGTACAAACAAGCATTACCTTCATCAGTACACAAAGTAATAATTTAGAATTAGCAGCATCCCAACAAGTAATAATTCAAAAGGCTTATAACTCTAGAAATAAAATAGGTAAATCTGTTGCTCTTTACCTTCATAAATCTAAATCAGCCGCCTGATGGCAACAACTGAAATTTAGGAAAATGGCTGTTGCCTTACAGAACTGAGTCAGCCTTTTTTCTAACATGTTTGTAATACAAGTTTTGTAACAGAGGTTTCCTACAAATCAATCATTTTACAGCTAATTTTTATAATGATGTTAAGATTGTATTCTTAATGCTGATGTTGCCAAACATTTAAAAGAAAATGTAAAAACAGATTAAAAAAACTTCTGGAAGAGTTTTGTCCACTTTAAAATGGCTGAATTTCCTAAAAAAGAGAAGTTGTGTCTGCCTCTTCCTACAAATATGTTATATGTTAAGATCAAAGTTCAGTCTGTTATCAATGATTGTCCCTAGTGTAGAAAAAACTGTTGCCCTAAGACCCCTTTGAACCAAAAAAAAAAATCAGAAAGGAGGAAGCCTGTTTATGTGTTTCATTTCTCTTCATGAAGAAGGACCACCCTATCACATCAGTCTGTTAAGGGAATGGCCCCAGAGCAAGTTCAGAGTCCCATATTTATAGACAATTGAGTTTACATAACAGTGCTGAATTAATGCTTACACAACATCTGACATTTACTCTGATTGGTTCACTAGCTAACAGTATACACCTAAATATAAGTCTCATTCTGCTACATTCTAGTCCTTCTTAATATTTCTTAAGTTCATCTCTTATTTTTTTATGGAATTTCTGGGTATGGGGCAACTAAAATCTTGTAGTTGTTATTTTTATTACCACCTAGAACATTCTCTTTGTTGCTCACACAACCTTCATCTAGTTTCTTAATATGCTTGCTTAAACAACCACCCGATGCAGCAATCTCTTCATGCTACTTGTAAGATAAACTCTGTATTTTAATGGTGAAAGCATACCAAAACACTTCATATGCAATAACTATATTACCCCATAATAACTACATTACCCCTTGATCACCTTTATTTTCTTTCACTCTTCCCTACTTTTCAGCACAGAAGTGCTCACACAGAGAACTGTCATAACCCAATTTAAACACTGTGGATTTCTTTCTTATCCAATAAACATTAGCTATGTTAGTTTGCACAAATGTACCTAGTCCTGTATTTAGTCTATGATTAGACCATTTAATAGTATTGTTGATGGTGACACAGACAGCAGAAGTGTTTACTTCAAAAGTCACAAGTTTATGTTGCCAGTGACATGTGCAACAATGACCAGAGTCCTTATACAAACAACCATACTTGCAATAGTCATGCTTACATCAACAAAGTTGCCCAAATTAACATCCAGCTTGGCCTATATTAGCTTTCTACCTATATTTTTTACTAAAGACAGGCACAATACACACACTGAGAGTAGATGTCAATCCTCCTTTGGTAGGTATCATCACTACTCTCATTAATGCAAGTCATTGGCCATTTCAAGGTCACTCTTTAGCTGCAAGTTTTCTACCCAAGCTTCTTACTGACGTTCTGCCACCTGCTGGGATGTTTGGCTTGTATCTGGGTTTTCCAATTCATAAACTTCACACTCACCAACTATTTGCATAAGACAATCAATTTCTGTTCTGCCCAATTATTACTCTGTTTGGCTATATTCTATATTACTTGGGCCCAAGATGCCATAATATTAAATTATTTATTCCTTTCTGCCAGCAGCAACTGCTAGTTTAAATTATAAAATATTTGTTATAAACCATCCCTTAAGTTTACTGTAATCCCTCACAGTTAACAAATTTCCCTTTATGTAAAACCCTATACTATAAATTGGATTGATTTACACTGGTTTTGATTAACTACAGGAGGTGGGTAGTGGGCATTGTCATAGCCAAATCAAATTACATACAAACATTAATCCTTAAAGGTAACTTGTCTTCTCACACCGAGTATCAATGGGCCTAAAAAAAATAAAAATATCTTTAAATTCTGTACATACTCTTACATATCAGTTTTACACTAGGTAATGCTCATATTATGCTAATTACATTATTTAAACTATTCAGTTACATTATCCCTTTTGTTATACAGTTTACATATAATTATATGTTTAGATATAAACCCAGCCACAGGGGATGCACAAACCAGTGTGTTTCTTCGTGCCGGTCCCAAGCCTGGATAAATGGGGAGGGTTTTATGCCAGGAAAGGCATCCAGTGTAAAATTTTGCCAAATCAATATACGGATAACAATACAAATTTCCATACCGGATCGGTCGAGCCCCAGGTTAACAATGACCGCCACCAGTACTGTTAGCCGAAAGGGTGCTGACGGTAATTGGGCTACTGTTGGTTGAAGAAAAATAAGGAGGAGAAGAGGGGGGAAACATGTCCATAGGCAGGAGGAGAAGAGGAAGGTAAAGAGAGTGGAACTGAGGGTAGGAACTTTGAATGTTGACAGCATGACTGGTAAGGGGAGAGAGTTAGCAAATATGATGGAGAGAAGGAAGATTGATATATTGTGCGTGCAAGACAGTAAATGGAAAGGGAGTAAGGATAGGTGGATCAGAGGTAGATTCAAATTATTCTATCATGGTGTGGATAGGAGGAGAAATGGAGTAGGGGTTATTCTGCATTTACCGTTTTGAGTAGTGACCTGCTCTTATTGGTACTATTATAGAATAAAAACATACATTTGATTTGAGTCTGTAACAGCCGGTGTAAATTTATGGTGTTTGTAAAGGTTACCGTTTCTTTTTTTATTATTCAGTTTTATTCTCTCAGTCACGTTCACGCTCCCCCCGATCAGGCACTGTTAGTTTTCAAGTAAAGACGTGGTATAACAGAGATGAACTCAGATGAGGAGGAGGGTTCTTCATTGGAGAAAGAGAACAGAAGCCTTCCCCACGGGAAACATCCTGTCACACGCAAGAACAACACAGCTGCACCAGGCGTAAAGGCAAAAGATGGCACCATTTGCATGCAGCAAGAGGTTGAGCATCATCCTGCCAGTGAATCTGCCACACACATGTCCTTCAACGAAACAGCAGGGCCTACAGAGCTCGCCAAGGTGTTGTGCAGAGTTCTGTTTGAGATTATGTTTTTTGATGATCTTTATATAAAAAAAAAACATTTATATGTTACTCGCATAAAAGCCACATCAAATGTTATATATCTATAATTGTTTATTTGAGTGCATCCGTCACTCCTACCGCAGACCTCTCCACTGTCACACTTCCCTCATACATATCCTGTTCAACTCTTAAATACTTCTCTGCCACTCCTGACTTACTCATACAATACCACAACTCCTCTCAAGGCACCCTGTCATATGCTCTCTCTGGGTCCAAAAAGACTCAAGGCAACTCCTTCTGGCCTTCTCAATACTTCTTCATCAACACCCTCAGATCATCATCACATCTGTGGTGCTCTTTTTTGGCATGAAACCATACTGCTGCTCACTAATCATCACCTCACTTCTTAACCTAGCTTCCATTACTCTCTCCCATAACTTCAAGCTGTGGCTCATCAATTTTATCCCCCTGTAGTTACTACAGCTCTGCACATCCCCCTTATTCTTAAAAATCAGTACCAGTACACTTCTTCACTTCAGAGGCATCCTCTCACTTTCCAAGATTCCATTAAACAATCTGGTAAAAAAACTTCACTGCCATTTCTCCTAAACACCTCCATGCTTCCACATGTATGACATCTGGACCATTTCACTATCGCCACATCATCCCGCCTTCTCTCTCATATTCATCAGCCTCTCAAAATATTCTTTCCATATGCTCAGCACACTGTCTTCACTTGTGAATACATTTCCATCTTTATCCTTTATCACCCTAACCTGCTGCACATTTTTCACATCTCAGTCCCTCTGTCTAGTCAATCGTTACAGGTCCTTTTCTCCTTCCTTAGTGTTCAACCTCTCATACAACTCATCATACTGTATGTCTTTTCTTTAGCCTTCACCACCTCTATCCTCACTTTACTCTTTATCTCCTTGTACTCGTCTACTTTCTACATCTCTCTGACTATCCCACTTCTTCTTCACCAATCTCTTCCTCTGTATACTCTCCTGCACTTGCCCTTTCCACCGCAAGGTTTCTTTTTCCTCCTTCCTCTGTCCAGATGTCACCAAAGCACCCTTCTTGCTGTCACCCTTACTATTTTTGTCATATCTGGTCAGTTATCTGGCAACTTTTCACTGCCACCCAGTGCCTGTCTTACTTCCTCCCTGAACTCAACCTTACAGTCTTCCTTTTTCAACTTCAACCATTTGATCCTTGGCTCTGCCCTCACTCTCCTCCTCTTCTTGTCCTCCAATGTCATCCTACAGACCACCATCCTATGCTGCATAACTACCTTTTTCCCCTGCCACCACTTTGCAGTCTTTAATCTCCTTCAGATTGGCCCTCCTGCATAAAATATAATCTACCTATGTGCATCTTCCTCCACTCTTGTACATCACCCATTGTTCCTCCCTCTTCCTAAAATACATATTTATCACAGCCATGTCCATCCTTATTCATTCCTCTCCTTGACATCATATCTACCCATCACCTCCTCATCCCCTCTGTTCCCTTAACCAACATGTCCATTGAAATCCACTCCAATCACCACTCTCTGTCCCTTGGGTACACTGTCTATCATTTCATCCAACTCACTCCAGAAATCTTCTTTCTCATCAATCAGACATCCAGCTTGCGGGGTATATATACTAAAAACATTCATCATCACACCTTCAAGTTCCAGCTTCATAATCATCACTTTGTCGGACATTCTTTTCACCTACAAAACACTCTTGACATACTGCTCCTTCAGAATAACCCCTACCCCATTTCTCCTCCCATCCACATCATGATAGAACAATTTGAATCCACCTCCGATCCACCTGGCCTTACTCCCCTTCCATTTAGTCTCTTGCACGCACAGTATATTAACCTTCCTTCTCTCCATCTTATCTGCTAACTGTCTCCTCTTACCAGTCATACTGCCAGTATTCAAAGTTCCTACCCTCAGCACCCTTTCGGCTAACAGTACTGGTGGCGGTCATTGTTAACCCGGGGCTCGACCGATCCAGTGTGGAAATCTGTATTATTGTCTGCATATTGATCTGGCAAAATTTTACACTGACGTAAACCTCCTCATTTTTCTGGGCACAAGGAAACACACTGGTTTGTGCATCCACTGTGACTGGGTTCTCTTCATTCTGCTTCTAAGATACTGTAAATGCTATATTTTAATGTGGAAAGCATATCGAAACACTTCATACACAATAACTATATTACCCCATGATCAGATTTATTTTCTTTCACATTAGATATTTGTAGTGCACTACCATCTCCACTGTCTCTCTTTTAATTAATACCGAGGCAGTGGGAGGAGGGGAGCACCTGATATCTTCAATCATATCATTTGTCTTAGAAATATTTATCTATAAAAAGAAATGATCAAACCATTGTACAAACTCATTCACAACAGGTCCACGGCAGTCTTCCTTATCATGTAAAGGACTCACAATGGGACTCATCTGCAAATTTCAGGATGTGACTTGTGTAGTAATTTGTATAAAAGAGGAGCAAACAAGATGATAAATAGCAACTTTTTTGGGGGGTTTACTGATGGATATATTTAGGTTATCAGAAAAACAGCCATTAATCATTACCGTTTGTTTAAAAGTCCAGTATCCACCCAACCAAGTTAAAATAAAAACAGAATTGATCACTCAGTGTATTCATATGCAAACACAATTGGGTTAAGGTGAATAATCTGATTAAATCAGAAACTGGATTTCACAAGTAATCACTCTGTCTAGCTGGTCTCCTTTGCCAAAATGCTTCAACGTTCTTAAGAGAGAGAGGTTAGGAGCATGCACTGATACAGTGCATTGCCGCACCCACCACATGACAAACAAACTCAGGATCCCAGATTAGGACCAATGCAATGGGTGACACCTCAGCACCACACTAGCTCAGATGGAATGAAACCAGTATGAGTTTTTTTATGGTGGCTGGAGTGCCAATTTTGTCACTATCGTCATTAAACTGTGCAAAAAAAAAGCTAAATGTTATCATTGGCCACTGTGAAACACAAAATAAGAATAACCCCTATAATAATCTTGAACTTTATAAATATGTTTAATAAAACTGATGCAGCAAACTCTTTTCTGCTTGGCAGATCAACATTACTGAGGCCTTCCCCTTTCTTTATTTACAGCTATTGTGTGATAGACTCAGGTTGTTGTTTATGTGTTGGTATATTTTGCGTCTTAATATTGTTTGGTTGCTAATTAAAGAAAAAAGTAGCAATTAAGGGGCCTGAGTCTTAAGATGTACATCAATTAAAATTAAGGCAAAGAGTTAATTAGCAACAAAATCTTATCACTTTTTTGCTTGGCTGTGCGATCGAGTCCTGCAAAGGACCCGGTACATGTACCTCTTACTTTACACCAAGTGCTGATGGAATAATAATGCAGGTATTTTTACTTCAATAAATATTATTTTAGATTACTCATCACTTTTAAAAAATTAATCGGATCATGTAACACCCATTACTTTTAATAAGTTACCTTACTGATCTCTAGATTGTGTTGCAGAGTTTAGTGTAAGCTCAGCTCTTCAACATAACTGTAGCGATTTCCGAAATATCAGGACAGATTTTAGTTCAGTCAAGAGAAGGAATAATGCGATCACCCAAACATTTGACTCTGAAAATTTGTTTTATGGACACTTCTACTTGTGGCTACTGAAAGCAGGGGCTAAGTACAGTCAGGTCCATACATATTTGGACTGTGTCTCTCCAGGCACTAGTAAAACCGCAAGCCCCAACTTAGTACTCACCATATACAGTCCTTATTACTTTCACTACACACTAGCAGCTATTTGGGTGCAGTTCAAACAGTAAACCCTGACTCAGTCCTTGCCACATACAATCTACTCCACTACCCTTCAAGACAGGGGTCTCCAACTCCAGTCCTGGAGAGCTACATGTGGCTGCAAGTTTTCATTCTCTTTTCTTAATTAGTGACCAGTTTTTGCTGCTAATTAACTATTTCCCTTTATTTTGGTTGACTTTTCTTGAGACTCTGACCACTGTATTGATTCTTTTTTCCTTAAATGGCACTTAAACATAAATTTGATACGAAGTGAACCAACAGATGACCAAGTAAGCTGGGGCCTCAAACTCCAACTAACTTCACTTCATTCAGTTTCTTAATTTGAAGCCAATTCTTGTTGCTAATTAAACCCGTTATTTAATTCCATGGTGCTCATTCTGCCTTGGAAGACATTTCCAAAATTGTTCATTTTCTTTTTTAAGAATGCTTTTAAAATATTTTGTGGACCTGAGCAGATCAACATTACTGAGGCCTTCCCCTTTCTTTATTTACAGCTATTGTGTGATAGACTCTGGTTGTTGTTTATGTGTTGGTATATTTTGTGTCTTAATATTGTTTGGTTACTAATTAAAGAAAAAAGTAATAATTAAGGGGCCTGAGTCTTAAGATGCACATCAATTAAAATTAAGGCGAAGAGTTAATTTGCAGCAAAATCTTATCACTAATTAAGAAAAGGGTTAGAATGAAAACCTGCAGCCAGAGTAGCTCCCCAGGACTAGAGTTGGTGACCCCTGCTTCAGGAGCCCTACACGTACCATGTCACTCAACACTTTTTTGTTTCTTCAGATCCTGCTTTTAACTTCTCCATTCTGGCTCTTCTCCTATATCCTATTCTGCACCTGCATTAATTATTCTCAGTGAAACGAGTCCCGTGGGGAGACTTCCCTTTCTTGTGCAGACAGTCACCTCAAGTGCCTGCTAACTGCTGCTTGATATACACCGTTCATTACACTAGTAACCTGGTTATGGGTTTACATGGCCTTATAATCAGATTGTTTGCGGATAGATCTACCTCTCTTAAACAGTTTCTCAGAGGCCAATAATTTGTTAATGTTATCAAAATAAGGGTTTACATGGCATTTAGAAGCCAGGCTTCTGTGAATTATCTGGTTATCAAAGCGCGTGTAAATGTGCTAAATCAGTTTGTCAATTAAAATGTGGGACTGGATTGTATTAGAAACTGACAAACTATAAAAACTAATCTTGCCTGGTTTTTTGATTGTTCCAAATGTTGTAACCACAAGGGGGCGACAGAGAGCCCCAAACCACAGACACAATAATGCTGCATACTTTTATAGGAATAAAATACAGGATTTTATTCACACAAGCCACTTTACCAAAATCAACTTTTCAAAAACTAGTTGAACAAGCACAATGAATTCACAAAATTAAGCAATACATCTTCCTCCTTTGCTGAGTGTTGACTTCCTTTTAAACCAGACCTGGGAACTGCTTCCGGTCTCCTGTCCAGGTTGTCCAGAGCATTTCCGGGTTGTTTGAAACTAGAGCAGCCTTCCCCTGGCAGCTCCTTCTGCTAGTCCCCAAAGACCCCAAAAGGTCAGCATTTCTGGACTCCAACTCCCATTCCACCCTTTGGGTGTCCTGATTAAGTTTAAGTCTACTCTGTTCACCTGTTCCTTCCATTATGACCTCCTGGCCGGGCATGAATCCTTCCTTTATCCTGGCCAGGATGCCTGTCTTTCCTCTCTGTCACTCTCTCTGCTCATTCAGTAAATTCATTGTTGCTGTGACATCCTCTGCCACGTCTTTGCTTTGTATGCAAATTGTTAAGGGTCCAGATACATGTCAGTTTTGTTAAGTAGTTGTCTCTTAATTAAGTTCTCAAAGGATTTCATGACATGAGAGATTGATACCACCATTCTGAAGTGTATAGTTTTGTTAATGAAATAACTTCCAAGATAAACAACATACAAGAGGAGAATTGAGGACAATTTATATAGTAACAATACAAGTCAGGTGTTCAGCACTTCACCGGTTACAAATCTAGCTACCCCCCAGCTGCTGACAATGATGCTTTGCTGGCTGAGGAGCTGAACCACTTCTTTGCCTGCTTCACGGTGAAGTCACCAGGGACAGCTAGATCACATCCACCAGCTCACAACAGCCACATCCTCATGGTGGAGGAGCATGAGGTGAGGTGTACACTGAGGGCATTGAACCCAAGGAAGGCTGCAGGAAATTATGGCATTTGTAGATGTGTGCTGTTGGACTGTGTGGATCAGCTGGCTGGGTTCTTCATGAAGATCTTCGACCAGTCCTTATCCTAGTCCACTATTACTTCCTGCCTGAAGTCCTCTATTGTAGTTACACTGCCAAAAAAGACGATCATCAGCAGCCTAAATGATTATCGTCCAGCGGCACTTACTCCTGTGATCAAGAAACTGGTCCGGACTCACAACATTTCAAACCTTTTCACCTGTGTTAGAAACACACCAGTATGCCTACAGGGAATACAGATCTACAGAGGATTCCATAAACACATCTCTTCATGCTGCCCTAACCCACTTGGAGCAGGATTATGGACTTCATCTCTGATTGCTCCCAGAAGCTAAGAGTAAGCTCCCACATCGCTTCAGCCCTTAGCCTCAGCACTAGTTCTTAACAGGGCTGCCCTGAAATCAAAGTTACATCCATATTGGATTATTGGATGTAAACTGAATTATTCAAAAATCTGCCTTATCCACAGAAACAAAGAAAAATAGCTTTGGTGGTACCAAATGCATTCAAGTAGAAAAGATCAATGGGGACATAGAAAATATTAAAAGAGTAAATGTAATCTATTACATTTCAACACTTACTACAAATTATTTAGATCACACGTACTCATATATTCAGTTCCCAGCTTATTTCAGTATTGATTTTCAGTCACTCTAATTACCTTCCTGAGACTGTACTTACATTTCTTCTACATTTCCATGTCACTGATCTGAAATGTAAGTCTTCAGTAAATTATGAATCTCAAGGAGATCCACAGTTAGAAATTAAGAAATGAATGGGTTATTTTTGTAGACACACAGTCAACTTCATGTTTTTTGAAGACTGTTGCTTACTTATCCAGTCCCAAAGAGAAATCTGTAAGCATGTCCTTTAGAGGATCAAAAGATTTCTGAAGGTTTTCACTACCTCTTTAGTCCAGTAGTGCACTTGTCTTCTTACCTGCAACTCCGATTGTAAATTGGAAACAGAACTACTGAGTTGTAGTCCGTCCAAGATGAAGTTTTTGGTAGTGAGCAGTAAGCATCTTTTATAGTTGGTATCAACAGTACAGAGTAATGGGGATTGTGGAAGAGAGTTGAAAAAGAGAGTGTAGGCAGGGTGAAGTGGGCGGAGAAGAGTGTCAGGAGTAATTTGTGACAGACAGGTATCAGTAAAAGTGAAAGTGAAGGTCTACAGGATGGTAGTGAGACCAGCTATGTTATATGGGTTGGAGACGGTGGCACTGACCAGAAAGCAGGAGACAGAGCTGGAGGTGGCAGAGTTAAAGATGTCAAGATTTGCATTGGGTGTAACGAGGATGGATGGATTAGATAGATAGATAGATAGATAGATAGATAGATAGATAGATAGATAGATAGATAGATA
>JANRMT010062813.1:111768263-111811537 GCA_026402145.1 Polypterus bichir lapradei | reverse complement strand
AGTGTGAGATCTATTTCTTTTGTCCCAACACTTGGCATCTCTTGTTAGTAACCAATTCGTCAATATCAGGCTTGAAATCTTGTGCAGCTGCAACTTTTATAAGGGATGAAAAGTGCTCGACAGTAAGTCTTGAGCGATGTGGGGTTTTGGTAGCTTTCATTAAGGAAAACAATTGCTCACAAAGGTAAGTGCTTCCGAACATAGACAGTACTCTCAATGCCAACTTACGGATCAGCACATACGAGGCTGGCAGGTAAGCATACAAGCCTGGCACACCAACTTCGTTGTATTTTGCCTTAGGAATAGAATCTGATTGCAGTTCAATCAATTCCGTTTGGATATTCTCAGGCGCATTCTCAACATTGCAAGAGAATAGCACAAAGTCCTGTTCGTGTGAACTGAAATCACAAAAACGCTCACTGAATTCATTGCTCAGTAATTCAAGTTGGAAAAAAAATCCTCTAAACATCAAATTTTACTTTACTAAGTTTACTTCAAAGTTTATATTGTAAAATAGGCCGATATGCAAAAAGCCACCTGACCTACACTAATTGTACAAACTCAGAATCACAAAAATATGTTAATAAACAACTCACCAACTTCTCGCGTCCACTTCAGATCTTCAGCTGTAGTCTGCACTAACTGTTCATTACAATACTAGCACAAAATTACATAAAACTAGAGCAAAAAAATGTGAAAATATGCAAGCTATTACTACTCGTGATGGTCAGTTCTGCCCAGTGGCCAGTTTCAGCATCCCAGCCAGTAGTGTAGCCTAGCAGGGGTGGCTCTAGGCTTGCGGCCTAGGCAGAGAAAGAATCAGTGGCCCCTTTGCCCGCCAATGTCATTATGATATCTTATGCACGGCAGATGGCCACGTCCGTTGCGGACACTGCATAGCCGCTTCATGCTCATGACACGCTTCTATATGCGCATGGCGGCCCATGATATTCTCATTATGGTAGAACGTTATAATACTATATATAACTTACTGCTCCGACTCTAGCGACATTAGTAAATACAGCGTACTAATTAACAAGAAACACAATGTTTATCGGCCACATTGCCCTCAGTTGTGTCGTTATTTTCTGTTTCTGTATTATATTCAATATATATTGACGTGGCGGCCCTGTGCAGGTGCACAGTGTGCACATGCCTAAGGCCGCCCCTGCTGCAGCCTAGCACTTCAGTTGTGATGTTGCGGCTCATTAACTTTGGTCAAGGCTCGTGGCTATACTAGCAGATGACATTTCCGGTACCGTAATACCATGGGAAAATGCGCTTTTGTCAGAAGGCAGACATGATTCGATCACAAACGATAGTAATCATTTTGTACAAGTTCAGTGCTAACTAGGATCTGTCATGCGGGCAGCACAGATTTCTGTTGCGGGCTGTGTGTTTGACATGCCTGGCTTACATGCTCTGGATAAAGTCATGCCATGTCATTTTCTAACCCTCTTAATCCTATCCTAGCTAGCGTAGTGTGCAAGGCAGGGACAAACCCTGGCCAGGGCGCCCGTCCATCACAGAGCAAACACACACACCCAGGCTAATTTAGCATTGCCAATTCACCTAACCGGCAAGTCTTTGGACAGTGAAAGGAAACCCATGCATACAGGGGGAAAAATGCAAACTCTACACAAAGAGGGCCTATGATGTGAATGCTGGTCTTTCTGTTGCAAAGCAGCAGTGCTGCCACTCTGTCACCATGCAGCCCCCAGGATGAAGTGAATTTAGAAAATGGATGGATAGATTGCTTATAACATTAGTTGTATTTAGCGTAAGACTCCTTCTGAAGTAAGGTCAGCCATGAATCGTTTTGGATAAATGTCTGTTAACTTTGTACAATGGGATGGTACACTTACTGCCAGTTCTTCTTAACACATTCATGTTGTCTGGAAGTTTATCAGTGGACTGTTGTTCTCAAGTCTTGTCACATTTATTTGTTGGATTCAGATCTGAGTGTCTTAGGGGCATTTCATTTCTTTTCTTTTCTAACCAGTTTACTCAGTGCAGGGGAGCAGAATGGGAGGGAACCTATGCATATTTTCACAGCAGTTTGTGCAAGGTGGAACTTGGACAGAATGCCATCCCATCTCAGGGCACAAGCAGTTACACTTGCTCCTCTGGGGTAAATTTAGAGTTTTTAATGTACCCTAGCTCTTACAATATGTCTTTGTCTGAGTACTGTTGTTTATCTCCCAAATATGGATATGAAATTCTTTTTAATTTTCCTAGACCTTCCTATTTCAGAAGGTGTGAAGTACTCCTAAAATTGATGATGTTTTGCTGTAGGGATATAGCTAGTGTGGGGTACAGCCCTGACACAGACAGGTAGACATGCTGGTTTCACCACACACACGTTTATTTACAGTATTAAATACAATAAAGTGCACGAACCCAGTGTCTCAGCACCAATCACCCCTTTAAGTCCTGGCCGCACAACTATGCCTCTCACAATCTTCAGACAGCCTCCACTCCTCTCCTCCGAGCTCCGTCCTCTTCCACCCGACTCTCGCCATTGAATGGAGGGAGACGGCCCCTTTTATCACCCCCGAATGGGCTCCAGGTGCTTCTTGAGGAGCCTCCGCCGACACACCCCCGTGTGGCGGAAGCACCAGCTGTGTAGCCGGAAGCCTTCTGGGTGTCCCTGATCCTCTTCCCCCCAGTACTTCCTGGTGTGGCGGAAGTGCTGAGGTCCAGGGCTCCCAAGGCATTGGGCACCCCCTGGCGGTGACCACGGGCCCCTACAGGGTTGGGCTTCCAAGCCCTCTATCTTTGGCCCCCAACACAACCAGGGCGGTCGCCCCCTTGTGGTCTGGAAGAGGTACAAGCCCTCTTCCGGTCCTCCTGGGCGTCCCAGCTGGGTACAACCCCCTGCCGCGTGCCACACTAGTTGGGAGATGACTGATTTACCACATGCACATCATATTGCACTGAATAAAAAAAAATAATCTTTGGCATCATCAAACTTTAAAATGTTCCTCTACAAGTGTGCTCTGTCCTCTCAGATCTTTGGCAGATCTGTAAGGCACCATCACAAGTCATTTTACTCAGTAGTGGCTCCATTCCTATCACCCTTGCACATTGGCTGTGTTTTGTGGGAAACTTTGATTTGTTAAGTAGACTACATTGTTCCTATGTCTCATTCTGAGATCTCTGAAGCGCTTTGCTTTAAAAGAACCCCCCATGAGTTCCCTTTGGCAACATCTGACTGTGGAGAGACAGACTGAATCATTCCTAAATTAATAATACATAAAAGATTTTTCAGGATAGTAGCTTGTCCTTACATTGCCTCTCTCGGTCTGTTTCATTACTTTATCCTGGGAGTTCTTTCACTGCTCTTTGTTTTTAAAATGTGACCTTTTATCACCTTGAAGGTATTCTGATCATCTCATAGGACTGTATTAATTAATCCTGTGTCTCATTAATGTGATTAGATGCACATTGACTTAATATCTGTTAAACTCTGCACTTGACACTTATATTGTTCTTGCACATTGAATGTGTTGAGTGTGTTGTATAGATCAATAAAATAAAGTTTTTATTTAGTACTAGCTAAGCTGTGCTACCCATCTAAGATCAGTTGATATGTAAATAATCAACATAGACCTCAGCGTTAACTTTTGCAGTGCACCATGCAGTGTCTGTTATATGTCATTTGGTATGGGATTTGTAAAGCAGTGTTAATGCTTGTGATGACAAATACAATGCATTTTATTGCTACAATTGTCTGTGATGTGCCATCTTTTGGAATGACAAAAGCATAGCAACCAGACAGACACACAGGCAGAAACACAGACACTTATCCTTTTATTAAGGTGGTTGGTGACTTCCCCCTGTTTACCATAGCAGTGGCGTTTTTCCTTTATTTAATACCTACTAGACTTAAGGGCTGTTGTCTAAGAATACCTTTACACTATAAGCATCAACAACTACAGCTGAGCAGTATAAAATATTAAGAAAAAAAAAGGAGTAATATATCACTGTGCTGCCCAGTTGACAGAATTCAGATTGTGAAAACAGGATGAATGGGACCTAATGTATTTTGTTGATTTAATGACTCTTATGTGAGAACTGAATCCTCTTTATTACAGATCTTCACACTGAGCTAAGAAAAATGTGACTCACATTGGTTACACACACATATAAGATGGGAATTCAAGTGTTTGGTACACCACCAAGTGGCAGTCACTGTCAGTCTAGTATAATTCCTCTGTGGCTTGTAACCTGTATTGTCAGGAATGGACTAACAAAAATGAAAGTTAGGGGATATGCCTTGCGGGCATGGCACAGTCCAGGGAAACATAGGGGGATCACTTTAGCACATGGGATGTAGGTGAGATGGAATGGTATCAGTCAATTCATGTATCACCTATAAGATTCATTTTTAGGCAGTCAAAATGGATTTGATTCTAGGGGGTTTATTGTCTCTGTTTGTTCTCTTATTCTCTTACCTTAGCAAATGTTTGCATACAAAAGCCAGCGATGTCGGCAGGCCCTGTGCATTGTGGGTGGTATCTTCACCTGTGGTTTTCTCTACCTGCTCTTTTACTGGAAGCCAGAGTGGAATGTGTGGGCCAACTGCACCGCCTGCAGCTTGGAGGAGGCTGACGTTGTGCTGCTTAGAACAACGGTAAGTGAGTAATGACTACCTGGACATAGAGATCCAGCAATCTGCTGCCTTAACTTTAACCTCACCAACTTTACTCTTCTTTCCAGGATGACTTTAAGAGTTACACCCGTAAAGTGGTTCGGTGGGTGTACCTCAGTCCTGGAAGTGACAGAGAGAGGCCTTTATTTCAGGACCAGGGTTCTGTTCTCTATAAAGTCACCATGCATCCAGAGCTAAAGGTGAGAGATTGTCAGTCGTTAGGCTGCAAGAGTGCACACGTTTTGGCATTTGCAAACACATGTGTGCTGGTGCATGTTTATGAATTTGTGAATTTGTATGTGTGTATATGGATGAGTGTGTTAACTTGGTGTAGGATGGGGCACAAGGGAATTCAGATTGGTGACCAGAGAACTCATCCAAAAGCCAGTTTTGATGAAGAGGAGCTACTGGAGCTCTGTGTGATGCTCATGGAGAGGATTCTGTATGTTCTCCAGATTAGGAAAGGTGCCATCTGAGGGCTCTCTGAATCCCAGCTTGTACCAAGTTTGGAAGGATGATAACACACAGTATAGTTGCACCCAATTCTTCCATATGCTTAGTTCATAAAAAACACTCTTTATATATTTTGGACTCATTTGGTCATGTTATATTGTTAGAGGTTTGCTTGTATGCTGCGTACAGTACATATCCCAGGTAGGGGGCACAGTAGACTTCGTTGTGTATAATGCTCTGCAAGTACAATAGACAGGAATAACAGTACAAGAAAGAGAGTTAAGCTACAAGGAGATATGCTTTATTCCTGGAATGCTAGAGGGTGGGTGATCCAACAGATTCCAAGGATGACTGATCATCTGCTCTGAAGAAAAGAGAAACTTGTAAGGTCAGGCAATGTGCAACTAGGACTTCAGCCTAAAAGGTGCCAGAACTGGGTCTGTAGTTGAGGAGGGCTAACAGAAGGGTACTTTTCAACCGCCTAAACACCGGTGCACACAGTTGTCCATTTCAGGGAATGACTGCTAAAAAGTTACCTTGGGAATATGACTCCTTTACGGTCACTTCACTTGGAGTGGGCATGAGGTTTCACTAAGAAACACTTCCCATTGACACTGGAAGTGACCCCGGTTGGGGGATTCAAGCTGTCTCCTGTCAAATCATGCCTGTGTCCGGAGATTGGAGGCAAGTTTGGCTCCAGGACACACTGGCAGGTGGAAGATGATGAGTGACATATGGAGGGGGCTTTATTGCTATTCCATCACATACAAAGAGGTTGCTTCATACTCTGGAAAGCTCAGAGTGGTAGAGTTTATGTCAACTTTATATTCCTTTCTCATTTGTGTTCTGCCATGTGATCCATCTTTCGTTTGTTTAATTGTTATAATAAAAACTTTTTTAAACTTTTTGGATTATTTTATATTAATTTGGTTGTGATTTTATATCACAATGGTACCTTCTGCTATTGCAGAGTATGTAAGGGAAAATTATGGCGTTATTTCAGTGCCACTATTCTGAGCACACGTAAAAAAATATTGAGCGCACGTAAAAAAAGATTGCAAGTGCAAGTGTTGCATTTTGAAGAGAAATTTATTTTGAGCGTACAAAAGCTGAATTTGAGTGAACAAAATTCATTGCTGCGTGTAAAAAATGTATTTCAGTGTTTGCGCTTATCCATATACACACACACAATAGCACCCCCTCTCGCTCAGTTTTTTCATTTGCGCTTGCTCGCAATGTGTTGCTTGCGCTCACAACATTCTCTGCTGCGAGCGCTCAACTCTCTGTACACCGTTATAAGTGTGCCACAAAACCAACCAATCACAGACTTGGTTTCAAAAATTCTGATTGGCTCTTACGGTCTCCAATCAGCTCGCTAGCTGCTGCATTCCGGACACCGGAAACACTGTCCACTCAGCCTCGCTTCTTGCAGATAGAGTGAGTTTTGATTTACTCTGCAGCCAAAGAAGAGATGGCAGAATCAAATAATGGCTCCAATAATGCTCGTGCTGCTGTTCAGTATTCGACGACATAAAAGAGAGCTACTCAAATATAATTTGGAGAGTCAGTTGGCATGGTTGTATAATGCAACTACATTATACTACACCAACGATAGTCTTAACAAATAATATATTTTAAAATAAAATAATTAAAGATATTATCCGCAAATTGAGGTTTAATTGAGTTTAGCTGGATTTAGCTACATTTCGGACTGTTTCCGGAATGCAGCAGCTAGCGAGCTGATTGGAGACCGTAAGAGCCAATCAGAATTTTTGAAACCAAGTCTGTGATTGGTTGGTTTTGTGGCACACTTATAACGGTGTACAGAGAGTTGAGCGCTTGCAGCAGAGAATGTTGTGAGCGCAAGCAACACATTGCGAGCAAGCGCAAATAAAAAAACTGAGCGAGAGGGGGTGCTATTGTGTGTGTGTATATGGATAAGTGCAAACACTGAAATACATTTTTTGCACGCAGCAATGAATTTTGTTCACTCAAATTCAGCTTTTGTACGCTCAAAATAAATTTCTCCTCAAAATGCAACACTTGCACTTGCAATCTTTTTTTACGTGCGCTCAATATTTTTTTACGTGTGCTCAGAATAGTGGCACTGAAATAACGCCATAGAAAATAACCGAATAAGCTTGCATGTGTGTGTATACCTGTAGATCTAAAAGCTTGTGCTCCCAAATATTTAGGCATGTTTTCTGATTTAGTTAATTTTTCAGTATGTGCCTGTAGGTATACTGAACATACATACAGTATGTGTGGTCCTGCTTGGTTCTGGATTCTGACTTATCTTTGACTTTAAGGTGCGTTATATTGAGGCTCAGAAGTTACGCTATGCCTGGGATCGTATGGAACGCATGTTTGTCAGACTAGGGTGTGTATCTCAAATTTCAACTCACCAACAGTAACTACTAACTAAAAAGTGCCAAATCTCTCTAATCCTTACATTAATGCTGCATTCCCCAGGGGTCTGGATGATAGCCTGTCCTGCAAAGACATCCACTGGAATTACGGGAAGGGGCTTTGTGAAGAAGAGGAGAATGTCAGGTAGTTGGGGGACCCTGGTTCACTTAAGTTCCTTTGTGACACACGCACACTCATTACAAACTTCATCTTGTAGGAGACTTATTGTGGGACCCAACAGCATCGAGATTCAGATCTCTCCCATCTGGAAGCTGCTGTTTAAAGAGGTAAGTAAGGCATCCATGCACTTGTGAAAGTGCAGAAAGAGTGAGTCGAGTGTGTATAGGTGGATATGTAGTTGTGTCCTCATTTGTTCCTTGCTTGTAAGAACAGTGCTAGGTAGAATTATTCACATTTACATGTTTGAGATTTTTTGCTTGAGTAGATGTGTGAGTGTGGACTTCTGTGCATGCACGTTTTAGCATGTGGGTGAGTAGGAATTCATTATTTAGTAAGTATGAGAATATGCATATGTGTTCATGTGTGTATGTGTACATAATTATGTACTTATAAAAGTGGCTATGTCTGTGCATCTGTCTTATGTGTGATTGTGCAAATCTGTGAACAAGTGCACTTTAGTTTGTGTCTGTGAAAGTGTGTATTTATGTGCATAAGTGAATTGGTACATCTGTATTTGCCTGTGTGCATAATTGTGAGTATAATATGAGCCTGGACATATCTTCAGGAATGTACATATTTATGGGTGGATGTATAAGTAAGTATTCTTGAGTTTGGCTGTCTATGTGTAGACGTATACATGTATATGTGTGTTTGCACTTTTTGTGTGTATACAGTATGTGCCTCTGTTTTGCCTGTAGGAGGTGTGTGTGAGTACATATGTGTTTGTCAATGGCTCCTGGACTCCTCACTGCAGCCTTCACTATTCTCTGTTCATCAGATCCTGAATCCCTTCTACGTCTTCCAAGTGTTCAGTGTCTGCCTGTGGTTTTCAGAAGGCTACAATGAGTATGCCATTGCCATCATCATCATGACAGTCATCTCTGTCAGCCTTTCTGTCTATGATGTTCGGCAGGTCAGGGTACTGTTTTGCACTCTTATTGCTCAAGTGCACCAGCCTCCACCCTATTAAACCCCTGTTGTTTGCTTCTTTATCCTTCAGCAATCTGTGAAACTACATAAGCTGGTGGCAGAGCACAACAACATGAATGTCAAAGTCTCTCGCATGGGCAAAGGTTGCTTTCCTTGTTTCCTACTGCTTCTGGCTGAAGGTCTTGACATTGTTCTTTGGCTGACTCATCTCTGTGTGTCTTGACAGGTTGGGAGGAAATCCCATCAAGTCAGATGGTTCCAGGAGATGTCTTCCAGATTACTGGAAATAAACAGATTCTCTCTTGTGACGCCATACTGCTGTCAGGCAGTTGCATTGTTAATGAGAGCATGTTGACTGGTAAGGATCTTGACAGGAAAGACTTTCAACTGGCTGACATAGCTTACTCAACAGGATACTTTTCTTACAGGTGAAAGCATCCCAGTGACTAAGTCAGCTCTTCCTCAGGAGAGTGCATCAGGCCCATGGAAAACCAGCAGTCCTGAAGATTACAAGCGTCACGTGCTGTACTGTGGAACTCAAGTCATCCAGATCAAGGCAGCTAGTGGCACTGCTGTCCAAGCAGTGGTGCTGCGAACAGGTCAGTAGAGCCTCAAACATTTAGCTTCCCAAACTACAGCTAGTCAATACTTGCTGAGGACAAAACATGGCAGGACATTGGTTTGATTGAGCACTGCTCACCTTTCAGGGTTCACAACAGCAAAGGGAGAACTGGTCCGTTCCATCCTTTACCCCAAGCCCACTGATTTCAAGTTATACAGAGATGCTACCCGCTTCTTAATGTGCCTCATCGCAGTCGCAATGATTGGAATGATCTACTCAGTAACCATCTGGACCATCAGTAAGGTACACACATGATAGGTGTGAAGGTGTTCAGAAAGAGGGTCAGCTAGAGAGAGTTAACAAGGTGAGAAGGTGAGGGACAGTGAGAGTAATGAAGCGTATGAGTGACTTAAATTATGCAAGTGTTAGTAACTGATGGAGTCTGAGTGGGTAATTAAGGGCTTCATTGAGAGTGGATGTGTGTTAGTGAGCACAAGGGGGAGTAAATATGGCAATGCTATCCTGTAGGGGTTGGCAGAGGGTCTGTTAATGTCATGCAGACTCTCAATTACTGACAGAACTGAGGGTGACAAGGTCAATATTGTGAGCATGTTGATATGTGTGTAAAAGTATCAGAAAGTATTTGAGCCAGAGTAGTGAGAGAGGAAGATGGAAAATAAGTGAATATGCCAGTTAGGATTTTAAGTGATATTAGGATTAAATTGAGTGTGAGTTTTTAACTAAGATTGAGTCTTAATGATTCAGTTTAACAGGTATGTTTAGCTACATGAGAATTCGTGCATGTAGGTAAGTGTTGTAGCGTAGTTTGAGGGTGACACAAAATTAATATGAGAGTGAGCTTTACTGAGTGAGTGTATGTTCCTCCAATTTCCTACCTGAGTTAGGAGAGTTGACAATGAAAATAAAAGAACTCAGCAGTATGTCTCCACATTTAAGGCATATGCAGGAGACATTGTAAAGAAGGCCTTGGATGTGATCACCATTGCAGTTCCCCCTGCCCTTCCTGCTGCCATGACTGTTGGCATCATCTATGCCCAGGGGCGTCTGAAAAAGCGTGGTGTGTTCTGCATAAGTCCCCAGAGGATAAATGTCTGTGGTCAGTTGAACTTGGTGTGTTTCGACAAGGTGAGTGTTTTAAATGCATATCCACACACTCAAAGGTGGAATGTTTCTTTTTATATTGACTGATTCGGTTTTTCACATTCAGACAGGGACTCTGACTGAGGATGGACTGGACCTCTGGGCACTAAGTGAGGCAAAGGATCTTGGGTAAGAAAAAGATTTGGAGTAGCCAGAGTCACCTAAACTGTGTTCCCAATGTGAATTTGTTTAGGGGCCAAGAGCCTTGCAGGAAAGTGATGTTCTTCTTGTACACAGAGTACAACCATGTAACTAGGGGCTGTGGGTATCAACTCTAGACCTCAATAATGATACTTCAGCCAGTTTCCCCCATCCTCAAGACATGAGTCTGCATTGCATTTAGTAAGCTCCCCAAATGGACTGTCTCTTTAAGCTCCTAAATATCCTTATGACATCTGTGAAGGGTGGCAACTCTGTCTGACTCCAAACAAAGATACCATCTTCCAGAATTATTGTTTTTTTTATCAAAACATACGAAAGGGGCAATCAACAAAAAACTTTAAAACTATTATAGCAAAAGCCAAAACAAGCCCTGGCTCTGAAGTGGGACCTCACTTTGCATGTTCAAGTCATTGTCTATCATGTGGTGTGGTGTCTAAAATCTAATGATTCAAGCACCAACCACTCTCCCACTAACCTCCTGTTCTCTCACTAAATTCAGCCCACACTTACATACCTGTCAACTGCCAATAATTCACCACTTGAATCCAGGATCAATTGATTATTGGACTTTAAACTCCATCCCAGGGTTGCTTTCACAGTCAGGAATACACTCTGTAAGTACTTAGGGCATCAGTCCAGGCTTCCTACTGAATGTCAGTTTTGTCTTGACAGGGTCCTAGGTGATCCTATTTTCCCCTTTTATACCCTTTATTGTGTAGACCTTAATAAAATGTCTCAAACCCCAGCCTTTACCTTTCTTCCTATTCCTTCAGGCAACAATATAGTTGGTTACAAACAAATAAAACCTGGTAATGCTGAATGTGTAGTTTGAGGTTGCACAATAGCTTATTGTTACATTTGATTCTTCCTGGTCAGCTCATTGTCTGCACAGGCCCAGGCAGCCTGCCTGTCTCGATATAGCTGCTGAAACAGAGTTGAGTTCTCTTCATGAAGGAATGTCGAGAGAGAGAGGTTTGTCTTCTGGTCAGCTCATTATATGCATAGGCCCAGGGAGCCAACTTGGCTCAATATAGCTACTGAAACAGAGCTGACTTCTCTTCCTGGTGGAATGGCAAGAGACAGAGGTTGTCTTCTCTTCATAGCAGTATAGCAGAGAGAGAGCATGCCTTCACAGGTCTCCCTTTTCATTGTCTTTCAGCAGCTTCTGACACATACACCTGAACAGTTCTTGAGTCAATTCACCAATGAAATAGCTCATGTACACCCACCTTCCCAGTTCCGCTACTTTACAGTGTAGGTGTAAAATTCAGTAATGAAACAGCTCATGCCAGCTCAACCTCACCAGTCTAGCATGCTCTGTAGTGCCAAACAAACAAGCAAGAAAGGAAAGAATTAAGCCATAAAACTGGCCCAGATTGCTCTTTCCTTATTAATGAGACTCAGGGAGTAGAAAACTTGTCCAGCTTTCTGACTCTTAACATTACAAATAAAGACATACAAGGCCATCTTAATGCATGGGCATGCTGGACAGTTGCCCAGGGGCCCCATGCTAATCTATGTATGTTGTGACTTGCTGAGTGGTTGTGTAGGCAGGTGCCCCATGGCACTGCTTTGCCCGGGGGCCTATAATGCTGTTAAGACGGCCCTGAAGACATACACAATATCTATCAACTTATATGCTAGATATCATTCATTTTACGCTCCACTATAAGGCCCCAGGTTCACCTTCATCCATGAGCTCCAAATCCTATTTAGAAAAACATGCTAGACACCCTTCATTGTTCCCATGATACCTGCCCTCTGTAATGTCACACAGGGTTCCATAAAGGCCTCTAACTCTGTTTACTTTTTGTCCCTATAAAGAAATTACTTTTAAAGTATGATTAATCATGTTCCCAGTACCGCCTCCTATTGGCTCTTTAGCTACATTGGAATGGATTCTTTTTCAGCTGGCCCTACCAACAGGACTGTACAGTTGTGAGTGAACAGCATTGTCTTTTGGCCTCAGTCTTCCTGACGTGTGTCTGTCTTTGTTCTCAGCTTTGCCCCATTGTTGGAATTCCAATCAGATGCTATCCTTCCTTGGGGTCCCAGCTATGCTGCCATGGCAACATGCCATTCACTTATTACAATTGATGGTACCATTCAGGGAGACCCACTTGACATCAAAATGTTTGAAGCCACAGGCTGGGTAAGGTTTGTTGCCAATCTAGGAGGGCTACAAAAACCGTAAAGGAATTTTAAGAGTACTGTATAGCAATGATCTTTATTGATCTTCTGTATTTCTTGCACAGGTTCTGGATGAAAACACTGAAAAATTTCAAAGCACGCAGAGAGATCCTCTCAGTCTTCTAGTGAAGCCAGGTCCAAGCGTAAGGGTGAGACAGAGATAGAGAGAAAGAAAGCGATTGCATTGGAGCATGTCATTTCCGGTTCTGCCAACTTTTTAAAATTTGGGAGTTGCATGAGACTGATTACTGCAACTCTTTACCATGTCTCATTTGGTATTGATCTCTTGTTTGAGAAGAAGTGATATTAGAGAGTGCAAGTGTCCATAAAGTGTCCTGCAGAATCCTTCCAGTCAGAATTAAATACCAAATAAGTCAGAGGCAAAGTGATGCAAGACTGGAACCATGCAGTTGAACAGAGAGGAGCCTGATCCAGAAATTAGAGTAACAACAGGAATTCAGGAATTTAAAATGGGCTGGGACAAGGGACACAAGAAAGGTCTGAGATAAAGGGATTTCAGCAGAATATAACAGAAAGACAATATGGTGGAATGGCAATAAAACAGACTTGACATGGCTTTGTCTGTTGAACAGTGTCCAGCTACCTTGTGTTTACTGCCGTTATCGTGAAACTTCTGGTCAGTGCCCTACCATCTGTATTGAGTGTCATCATTTACATTTGTATTGTGCTTATGGGCCTGTGTGAAATTCTACAGTTTCTCTTTGAAAACACGTCTTATTCTATATTATTTTTATTTGGCACTGTCCAGCATCCAAATGTATATGGTAATCAGTATACAGTATACACTGCCATATTGTCACTACTTGTCCATTTTCCTGTCAGTTTCCAGTTAAATAATAATTTGTGTTTTACTGTCCCAATGTTTCATGTGATCATGTCAATTTATTCTGGATTATTGAGTGTTTGTGCTCATGCAGGTCAGTGTCAGTGTACTGTTTTCTACAGACCCTGCTAGCATGTTTATTTCTCATGTTTTACTGTACAGTGTTCCCATGTTCCTGAAAGCCTGAGTGCATATTTCTAGCCCCTGCGCTTCTTGGTGCACACTTTTGTACATTCTGTCATTTTCTCTTGTGAACCTGTTAAGCAGCATCCATTTTTATATTGTTTAGTGCTTTGTAGTATCCTCTGATTGGTATTTATAGGGCTTTTATCTTTTATCATTTAGTGTTTCAGTTGGAAGTGTGTGTTTTTCTTGTCTGTCTGTGTTAAAAAACAAGACCTCTAGTATCTCTGCCTGTCAGGATCTCATACTGTAATGATGCTCCTGATATTGGAACAGGGCTACAGGGTCACTGTCCAGTATACCTAGTACAATTCCTTTTCATTGCAGGCACCGGTGGATGGCATTCTAGTTCTCCAGCAGTTTCCATTTTCATCCAGCCTGCAGCGGATGTCTGTGGTGACCCATGTGCTGGATAGTGATGAGCTGATCCTGTACATGAAAGGTGCACCAGAGAAGGTGGCCAGTCTGTGCCAACCAGAGACAGGTACAATTTAGTCGAATATTCAGAAAAGAGCAGCACTTTTAAGGATTTTTCTCTTGAGCCAGTACCTTAAACGTGACTTTCCTTCTCCCAGTCCCCTTGTCCTTCTCTTCCCACCTTGCTGCCTATACTCAACAGGGTTTCCGGGTTATTGCTTTGGCATACAGATCACTTGGTTCAACTGGGGACATCAGTCTCCGCAAAATCTCCAGGTAGGGAATAGGTGAGGTCTCTGCTGATTATTCGAATTAATCAGTTAATATCAGACACTGCTTGACCTGGTTGTCTCCATAGAGAGTCAGCCGAAATGAACCTCACCTTCCTAGGACTTCTAATCCTGGAGAATCGTCTGAAAGTCGAAACTGAGCCAGTACTGCGAGAACTAAGGAATGCTCGCATTCGCTCAGTCATGGTCACAGGTACGTGTACCATTTGTTTTCCTGCAGAATACCATTCCTCTTCTCACTTTATGCTCCCTGTTAGGTGATAACCTTCAGACAGCTGTGACCGTTGCCAAAAATTCTGGTATGGTGCCCAGATCTAGTAAGGTCATCCTGGTGGAAGCCTCTCCTGCTACAGTATCAACACAAGCCTGTGTGTCCTGGAGTTTGGTGGAGGAGCCCAGACAGAACTATGGAGCCATTGTGAGTGGCCCTCCAGTATAGACTAGCCATTGCCAGTGCCACATTGTCCCCTGACACTTCCCTGCAATATATTCTGTTCCAGGAAAGCCACATCATTATGGAGCCTATAACTGATTACCATTTTGCCATGACAGGGAAAAGCTATGAGGTGCTGCTGCAACATTTTTACCACCTGGTGCCCAAGGTATGTTAATCTTCAGATTCTGCAACATGAACAATAGAGATAGTTTGCTATTTTTCTTTTTCCTTTTTGTATGTTTCAGCTGCTGCTTAATGGTACAATCTTTGCCCGCATGGCCCCTGGACAGAAGGCGAGTCTTGTAGAGGAGTTCCAAAAGCTTGAGTAAGATAAAAGCTTCCAAAATATGACATAGTGTATTGTAAATGTATGTGCAATATCGGAATTACAAGGGTGCACTCACAAAACTGCCAGTCTCAAACAGGAATGTAGGAGAGCAACACAAAGTTGCATCTTAATAGTGACCATAAAAAGAGGATCTGTCTGGCTACAGTATATTCAGGGGGTATTCACTGAGAAAAGCACCCCTATCTTCCTGGCCAAACATGTGTCCATCCTAGAGCAGTGCCTGTCCAGCTGACTGCTGCTTTATCTTCCTGCAGGTATGTGGTGGGAATGTGTGGAGATGGAGCCAACGACTGTGGAGTAAGTGTGTAATATGGCATGACAGATCCTACTCTTTTCAACCAGGTTTGGCTTGGTCATTAGTAACGGTCAGGTTGCAACATCTTTCAGCATTTTGTGCCTGCTGAGTTTTCCAGACATCTCATTTTGGTGAGTTCTTCTAGCAAAAGTAGCAGGATATAATAGACCAGTGAACTACTCTTGCAGGCTCTGAAGATGGCACATGCAGGCATTTCACTATCAGAACAAGAGGCATCTGTGGCCTCCCCATTTACTTCAAACATCCCCAATATTGAATGTGTTCCACTGCTTATCCGGTAGGTGAAGTGTGAGGAGGGTGGAAACCATATTACTCTGACTAAATCTACCCCATGATGTACTGGTGACAACATTCACTGTTTTCTTCTTCTCTTGCAGGGAGGGCCGTGCTGCCCTGGTCACTTCTTTCTGTGTATTCAAGTACATGGCGCTGTACAGCATGATCCAGTACATGGGGGTGCTGCTTCTCTATTGGGTGTGTGTCTATGTATGATCATCCCATCATTGTACAGTTGTGTGTTACAACATGATTTCTATCATGACCCTCTCTTGAAATGGTTTATCTTTCCAATGTGATCTCCACCTAATTTCTTCTGTGACCCCAAGATTTAATATTTTCAGGTCCTTTTCTTCCCAATTGACATCTCTGTCACCTCACCTCTTCGCTTTATTGCCATTTCCTACTGCATTACTTCCCTTCCTCATTGACCTTACTTCCTTCAGAATCATCTTCTCCTGCCACGTATTCCCTTACCTCATTTTTACTCTTACTCCCTTTCCTATTATCTCCTTGTCTTATGTAACAACACTACGCAGCCTGTTTCCTGATATCCCACATCATCTCCTGAGAGCTTCTTTCTTTCCCTTTAATTCACTCTACCATCACATAAGACCTCTCTCTCATTTTATCTTTTACTAGGCGTGCCCCGCAGCTCCACCCACATAGTAATGAAATAGGATAGTGAGAAGGGCCCTGCGGCTCCACACTCCTGACGCCACGCTTCCCCCTCCTTGGCACACAGGCTCTGTCTCAGATTAGCGCAAATATATCACTCCTGCAAACGAACTATGATACATAGCTCAATGAGAGAAATTGCAAAATCAACCGGAATGTTCAAACGAATTATAGAAAAAAAACAGATCTAAATCCGTTATGTAGTTCTCTCGTGAAAAGCGGAAAGACAGACAGACAGATGGACAGAAGTTGGAATTTAAATATATATATATAGATGACCTCCACTGTTCCTTATTGTGTCATCATGTATGTCTTAAACTTGCTCCTTTCCTGCCAATGCCACAGGATTTTTTCCATCGTCATTTGTAATGTCTTCTTCAAGTTGACCTCTTTCTGCTTTTGTTGCTATTGCTCAGTGATGTCCCCTCTGATGCAGCCTCTTGTGATCACTTTTTTTGCCAAGCCTTACCTTCTTTCCATGACTTCCTTGTGCTACCAGTGGCACCTCTTTATTTTTCCTAGTCGCCTTCACTCTGTAGGGTTTTACACTTAGTGGTGTAAGTTATTTTTAGTGTATTTAGTGTTTTAATTACTTAACTTTATGTAGTATTAATAATTATGTTCTGCTAATACTTGCCTCTCAAGTCTGTTTCTTTCTGCACAATGCATTTTGCACTTGTCCCTTCTAAAAGACTTGTATGAGCAGATCTACAGTCAATGTCATGGGGCCAAAGGGATGTTGAAAATCCTTGCAGTGGACTCTAGTTACCTTTCCCAAGTAAGCATAGTGCTGAGGCTTATTAGGCAATCTCCATGCACAGTTTGGCTTTCCCCGTCACTGCAAAAAAGTAAGCGACAGCAGCACAATCTTATTTTTTTCCTGGCTGCTGAATCCTAACACTTTCCCTGTCATTTTAATTCCATTTTTTTATCAATGTTTTTTTGAGCAAAAACAAATTGACAGGAATAAATGGACATAACATATAAGGTAACCCAACGCACCCACTCCCACCCAGCCTAAACCAAGGGATTATTTAAATAAAATAAAAAAAAAATCAAGGAGTTGCAAAGTGAGATTAAAACAATTGAGCTGCAGCAGACCAGGATTCAATTGCATTACACGAAGCACCATTAATCTGCGCTGCAGACAACTCCATATGTATTAAATTGTAAATTGTTTGGCTGTCAGGGTACCCGGACAGAATAACTTGCGTTCAGAGAACTTTAACAGAATACTAGAAAGGTCTAAAAGTAGAAAGATTTGAGGTAACAGAAGGATACTGCAGGAAAGAAAGGAAGACAGTAAGTGACATATGTGTGTCCAAAAAAAATAAAATAAAAATATATGCCAGAATATGTGGAGACCACTTGAGGGGAGTAGGATAGAGTTATTTATTTATTCACTTACTTATTTATTTATTTACTTATTTATATTTATCATTTTTTTATTTCTATAATATTTACCCCGTCAATTGATTTTTAGTTTACTTTTATGAAACTTTGATCATATCTATTTTAGCATCTATTAATGGCGTCTTACTTCAATTAGTTTTAATTTCGAGAGATTCATTTCAGTTTAGTTTTCAGTTTAATTTAAACAAGGACTATTAGATGAAGATTAAGAAATGCATGCTGTGCCGTCATAGCACAAGGATCGCAGAAACACCCAGATAGCCTATAAAAGAAACCGGCAAGTCTCATTTTGGTCCAGCCATCTACAGTCATATGGAAAAGTTTGGGGACCCCTCTTAATTCTTTGGATTTTTGTTTATCATTGGCTGAGCTTTCAAAGTAGCGACTTCCTTTTAATATATGACATGCCTTATGGAAACAGTAGTATTTCAGCAGTGACATTAAGTTCATTGGATTAACAGAAAATATGAAATATGCATCATAACAAAATTAGACAGGTGCATAAATTTGGGCACCCCAACAGAAATATTACAGCAATACTTAGTTGAGCCTCCTTTTGCAAATATATCAGTCTCTAGATGCCTCCTATAGCCTTTGATGAGTGTCTGGATTCTGGATGGAGTTATTTTTGACCATTCTTCCATAAAAAATCTCTCCAGTTCAGTTAAATTTGATGGCTGCCAAGCATGGACAGCCTGCTTCAAATCATCCCATAGTCAGAAGACTGTGACGGCAATTCCAGAACATTGTACTTCTCCCTCTGCATGAATGCCTTTGTAGATTTCGAACTGTGTTTTGGGTCATTGTCTTGTTGGAATATCCAGCCCCTGCGTAACTTCAACTTTGTGACTGATGCTTGAAAATTATCCTGAAGAATTTGTTGATACTGGGTTGAATTTATCCGACCCTCAACTTTATCAAGGGCCCCAGTCCCTGAACTAGCCACACAGCCCCACAGCATGATGGAACCTTCACCAAATCTGACAGTAGGTAGCAGGTGTTTTTCTTGGAATGCAATGTTCTTCTTCCGCCATGCAAAGCGCTTTTTGTTATGACCAAATAACTAAATTTTTGTCTCATCAGTCCAAAGCACTTTGTTCCAAAATGAATCTGGCTTGTCTAAATGAGCATTTGCATACAACAAGCGACTCTGTTTGTGGTGTGAGTGCAGAAAGGGCTTCTTTCTCATCACCCTGCCATACAGATGTTCTTTGTGCAAATTACGCTGAATTGTAGAACGATGTACAGATACACCATCTGCAGCAAGATGTTCTTGCAGGTCTTTGGAGGTGATCTGTGGGTTGTCTGTAACTATTCTCACAATCCTGTGCATATGCCTCGCCTGTAATTTTCTTGGCCTGCCAGACCTGGGTTTAACAGCAACTGTGCCTGTGGGCTTCCATTTCCTGATTACATTCCTTACAGTTGAAACTGACAGTTTAAACCTCCGAGATAGCTTTTTGTAGCCTTCCCTAAACCATGATACTGAACAATCTTTGTTTTCAGATCTTTTGAGAGTTGCTTTGAGGATCCCATGCTGTCACTCTTCAGAGGAGAGTCAAAGGGAAGCACAACTTGCAATTCACCACCTTAAATACCTTTTCTCATGATTGGACACAACTGTCTATGAAGTTCAAGGCTTAACGAACTAATCCAACCAATTTGGTGTTGCAAGTAATCAGTATTGAGCAGTTACATGCATTCAAATCAGCAAAATTACAAGGGGACCCACATTTTTGGACAGCCAGTTTTTCACATTTGATTTAATTTCATACAACTAAATACTGCTTCACTAAAAATCTTTGTTTGGAAAACACCCCAATACTCAGATGTTCCGAGGAAATGAAAGACATACCACCGTTATCTTTTTTTGTTGAAAGTAGAGTAAATTATTATGCAGGCTGAGAGGGGTTCCCAAACTTTTTCATATGACTGTATACAGAGAGTCATCTTCTGTACATATTGTATGTGTGTCTCACTTATTTTGTAGCAGTGCCCATCTGTTTAAGAAGCAGGCTGTTTACTTTTAGATTTCAGACTGAGTACAGTAATTCTCACCACCTGCTAGACATTCAATAAACAGAAGGGTCAGCCCACTCATTTTTGAGTTTGACCAAAAAAGGTTAAAATTTCTTAGCCAATATAGTAGTCATTTTACCTTTTCTGGTGTGTGTGTTTTTGTTTTTTTTTTTTTGTTTTGTTTTTCCTTTAGTATTTTATAGTGTGGCAATGAGAGGGAATACCAGCATCCCAAACCCCACATAGAACTACTCACATAGAGACCCAGGTTCAAATCTAGCGCTTTTATTGACAATAACATGTACCTTTTGGAGGCTTCCTTCCTTCAGTGTCGTAGCAGCTCCCACATAACACAATACCATGCTGTAATACTGTCAGTTACTCCCTTTGCTGCTTCCATTTACCTCCACTTCTCCCAGTGGAGTGTTTTCTGTCTCTGAGCTGAGTGGAGGACTCTCTTTTAACTGCAGACCTGGGTGTATTTCTGCCAATTAATTTATTGCCTCCAGGAAGCATTTCTGGGTCAGGCAGGACCACAACAGTCCTTGTATTGTTACTATTCCAGCACTCCTTTTGGTGGCCCCCACAGAACCTGACAGGGCAGGCCCATGGGACCACAACTGCAGGAGGAGCCACCCAATGTACATGGGACACTCTGCTTATAGCAGGCAGTCAGCCACTCTGCTGTCTTTCTTGGTTCCCAAGTCCATCATGGGTGTCACACAGTGGCTGCTAGGACATCAGCGCCGATGCAGCTGCTGTAATGTCCTTCCACATTCAGGTCCTGACGCAGAAATAGTTGGGACGCTGGTTTGTCCCTTACAGTAGTCTTCAACCTGTTCATAGATGTCTTTATGAAAGCAGTCTGTGTTCTTTTAAATTTGTCAGGTTCTTTCCCATAATACCAACCCAACTGCCAATATCTATTATGCCCTTGTTCTTCTAGCTTGTGTCATATTTATAGTATTCCCAGACAGAACTTTTACATTCACAACCAATTGTTTTTTTTGCATTTCCATGTGTAAAAACATATTCTTCCTAGCTACCTGACAACTGCTAAGGTCATTAAGCTACAGTATATAGCCAAGTTGTGCATAGCCAGCTAGTGAAAAATGAAGAACAGTCAAGAGTATGCTACCAGCAAAAAAATTTATTTTAATTAACAAGATACCGTTTTAGTCTTTTTAGTTACTGTTTTCATTAACAATAATAACCTTGTTCTGTGATCCTCCCTTTCTTCTCATATAAGGTAGAAACTTAAATTCTGAAAAATCCCCATTTACATGTGTGAGTCTACTTATAAAGTTTTCCCTTAGCATACAAATGTACTAAAAAATGGTTTAACATCATCAACAGATACCATGAATCAGAAAACAAGCATGGAGAATGAATCTCCCAAGGCTGTGCTGCTGAGCTTAGCTTTGTATGTTCAGCTTATCAAAATAAATTTGGCAACCTCTGAAAGGCTGATACAGATTATTTCAACCAGCAAAGGGTATAATGCAATCGCTAAACCATTTGCCTCAGGAAATGCAGCTTTGTGGACTCCTCAACCATTTTCTACTCATGACTACTGGATGTGTGTGCAAAGCAGAGACATGCACAGGCTAACAGAGTGCAACGAACATGCTCAGACAACGAAATCCTTAACTGCAACCCAGTTAAGGGTTTACATGGCCTCACATCTGGGTTATACGCGGAGAAGTTTATGTGTGTTAATCAGTTTTCTCAGAGACCAATATCCCAGTTTCTCTAACTGGAATAGGATTTACATGACATTTTAGATACCAGGTTTCTGTGAATACCAAGGTTATTAGAAGTGCATGTAAATGCATACATTGTCCCATCTAACTTCTCTGTTTGCCCCTGTTACTTTTTGTATGCCTTTATGGTCAATGTTGCCCTTTTAGTCTGATCTTGTCCCCAAATTCTGTTTTCCAGGAACTCAACAGTTTTGGTAATTACCAGTTTCTGTTTGAAGACCTCGCCATCACTACAGTTATTGGAATTACAAGTAAGTATCATAAGGTGCACACTTAAAGGGAGAGTAGAATGATACCAGCATCATTTCTGATTTAAATTATACTTATTTGTATTCCAGTGAATCTCAACCATGCCTACCCCAAACTGGTGCCCTGGCGGCCCCCTGGTCAGCTCATGTCTCCTCCATTGCTCCTCTCTGTAGTCTTCAATATTTTCCTCAGCCTAGCACTGCAGACATTTGGATTTCTGATGGTACAGAATCAGGACTGGTACTCAAGGACTAACCTGCTGAGGTGTGTGGTGCTGTGGAAACCATGTTGTTAACAAGAGGAGTGTGTTATCAGTGTGAAATCTTTTTTTTGTTGTTTTAGTGGCTGCCCAGTTTGGAATGTCTCCAACACCTCAAGTTTTCTCAGCAATGATGGTTTCCAGAGTTACGAGAACACAACTGTCTGGCTGCTGTCTATCATTAGCTGTATCTCGGTAGCCTTCATTTTCTCCAAGGGGAAGCCTTTCAGGAAGCCCTTATATACAAACTGTGAGTGCTATATCTGCTCAAGTTGCCTCTGCCATGGTCAAGACCTAATATTGCTCTAATAACTTCCATTTTGTGTTGTAGATATCTTCATGTTGGTGCTGCTAGTTCAACTGGGAGTTTGCATCTTCTTCATCTTTGCAGACATTGCAGGTCTTTATTATGCAATGGATGTGAGTATATGGGCTGCGCCTAAGCAGCCATCTTATTGCTCCTTTAGTGCCGTCTTCAGTCTGCCTGAGCCCAACCAGCAGAAGATCCTTGCGTGTGGGTGAACGTGGGTGTTGTCCATTCCTTCACTGCATATGACATTCAACTTTCTCTGTTCACTCACAGATAGTCTGCACTCCAGTCATGTGGAGAGGCTACATTGTAATCATGTTGCTTGTCAACTTCTTGATCTCATTTTTTGTGGAGGTGAGTTTATCTTGATAATTCGGTGGCCACCTGGCTGTGGAGGATTTAGAATAATCATCTATATTTGTGCATCTCTGTGCTTGGTTGTGTCCATTTAGGAGGTGATTGTTGAGAATCGCACCCTGTGGCTGTGGCTGAAGCAGTGCTTTGGGGTCAAGTCCCACAGCCGCTACCGTGTATTGCAGAGGTCACTGGAGGGTGAGCCTGGTTGGCCTCCTTTGGCAAAGACCGAGTTTGCTCGTCCAGCATATCTCCTGGAGAAGGAAAATATGGTCTTCCAAAATGCAGCTTTTGAACACAGTCAGGAAGAACAACCTCCTAACTGGCAAGGTGCTGGTACTGGTAATGCCCACTAGGGTGAGGATGCAAGTTGGTGGAAGCAGGTCTTCCATAGCATGACTGAATCCCTTTTACAACAAGACAAGAAGACAGCCATGTTTTGTCTCCACACAACACCCCCTCTAGGCAAGTGCCATGTATCTGAAGGCTGAAAGAATTTCCTGAGTTGTGAGTTTCAGAGACTCATATGAATTGTTAGCAAAGACTCATTAGTGCCCAGGCTGTGCTGCATCTTCTCAAAATATGGTAAAACACTCAAAAATAAGGAATGAATCAATACAATGTCTCCTCCAGTCTCCATCATGGTTATACTCAACTTGTGTCTTGGACTGTTTGATGTGTGCTGGTCAGTGGAATAGTCAGTCTCCTGGTGAGGTGGTGGTCATTCTTAGGTTATACATAGTTAACCACAGTGATGACCGCTGTTGGATTTCACACCATGTTAGTCAAAGCAGAAATAACATCAGTGAGAATGACAAGCTCTTATAGATTCTTACTTCTAAATTAAGAATGTTACTAAGGAAGTAAACTTCATATTTCACTTTGTATGACAGTGATTTTTAAGCTGTACTTCTCAGAACACAGTGACAATTAACTGTGTTTCAAATTTAATATTATTTGCTCTTGGTAAGTGTAATTGTTATTGTTGACAGGCTTCACTGTCCTCCACATAGTCATTCATTATATTTTAATATCTGCTGAATCACTTTGGAGGTGGATATGCTGGGCAGTGGTGAGCCTTGCACCCTCATATCTCCAGAGTCCTGAACTTTAAGCCCAGGAACATTTGCTGTCTTTGTGGGGTCTGGCTGTTCTCCCCCTGCCAGTGTGAGTTTTCCTCTCACATTTCCAAGATGTAATTGTTAGGCTGTCTGGTAACTCTACATTCACTTTAGCTAATGAGTGAAACCTATTACAGACTGGCATTCTGCCCAGAACTGGTTCTTCTCTTGTGTCTGATCTTGCAAGCACAGGCCAAGGTCTGGTTGATCCTGAACTAAATCAAGTGGGCTTGACAATTAAATGAAGGAATCATTTAGATGGTCACTCATAAATGTCGCCTATCCATCCATGCAGCCATCCACTTGAGGAATATAATTAATGCAGTTCTTGGGTTGTGAAGAGATCATTGTCTACAGGTAAGGAATCAACACTGGATGGGGCACCAGTTCACCCCTGAGCACAATCACTTACACATACACACATTCAATTAATTATAGAGCCACCAAATAGCATAATAAGCTTATTTTTGTAAATCCATAGTCGTGAAGCAAAATCTACATAGATACATGGAAAACATGTGTTGTTTACACGGCCCACAACCAGCCCAGGATTTGAATCCATTTTCCTGAAGCTCTGAGACAGAAGCACCAAAAACTGCATTATTATGCTGCCCACATACACTTATGGTCAACAGTATTTTTTTTCTAGATGTCCACCAGTGGTTCATGTGATGGTCACTCTCAGTATTTGCACTTCAGTCAGGTTTTAACCTTTCTGTTATTACACTTGTATCTCCCTGATGTGTGGCAACCCCCACACATGAAAATGATGGTCACTCTTAGTCTTCATGACTTTCCATTCAGCTTAAATTTCACTACTGAAATTTATCTTACCTCTGTGATAATGCTGGACACGATCCGAGTCGACACATGCCACCAGATCCAAGAAGGCTTTCTTATAGCTTTAATTTGAAATCCCCTGTCATAGTTATGGCCATTCACACATTTTACAATTTACTAACAGTAAGGTAGCACATACCATACCATCACTACATCACCTACTTAGTCAGAAAGAATTCTTATCCTTAAGATTTCATATTCCTCTGAACATTAAGCAGTTCACAAAATATTTCACTAATTGCTGGGGTCTCATTTATAAAACATTTAATTAATTTGAGTGTAAAAATATGTGTACAACAAAAAATAGGAAAATTTATATACGCCAGAAAAATCTGATTTATAAAATTTGGTATACACAAATTTCTATGCAATTTACCTTTTATAAATCACAATTATCTTGTAAATCTGAGGATGTGAACACGTCTTGAACTCTGGTTTTGGACTATACTAATCAACCTCATACATATGCAATCATTGGCAGGTAGAGCAGCCTCCCACCTAAAGCTGTGACACCCCATCACCTGCATTGAAGAGTTATCTGGCTGTGTTCTGCAACTGACAGCACAAGATCATGTACAGCATTAGAACAAAAAGCATAAAATGCTACCATTTAATTGGATAACTGCTATCACCTAGCACATGTAATGACATGATTGCTGTTACAATGAGTAGTACAGGCCATATGAAACACTGAGGGTTCAGACAGTTACCTTACCAACAAGCTAGCTGTCACAAACAACACAGTCATGTCCATTATGGTTTCTTTGCTTCAAAATAAACAAATCATGGTTTGATCCATGCCACCAAGCCATGACGTTAGTCAGTCTCATCTTGCCATCACAGATGAACAGTAAGTTAATTAAATGTAACTGCTTATGGCTAGCAAAAGCAGCTACATTCTTGGTAGGTGCCATTATAGCAATATAAGTCTAGTAAAGTGATCGGATTACATTAAGGAAACTAGATGCTGCTGAAAATTGCCTTTTTATGATGGCAAAAACATGTTTTATGTAGGTACTGCAACACCATATGAACACTGGATGTAGCACCTCGCCGGTCACTTAATGGCTTTCGGCACAGTTGGCATGATGGAGTTACGCTTGGATGAGATACTGTTGACCTGTCAGGTAGCCAATATAAACTGACAAAAAAACAAAAAAGATCTTCAGGGCAAATATCTGAAGTAAAAGAGAGAAGTAAAATACAATATTTGCATCATAATTATCACTTTGAGGTATAATAAACAATTATAATAATGGCCTGCTGATATGCATTATTATAGGAATGAGTCATTATTTACCTGATTTGGTTGCATTTCCCACTTTCTCCAAAATGCTGCATACAGATAGTTGCAGTAAATATACTCAAGATCTCCTGTCAAGTTTTCTTTTATCTATACTAATAAAAGGCAAAGCCCTCACTGACTGACTGACTGACTCACTCATCACTAATTCTCCAACTTCCCGTGTAGGTAGAAGGCTGAAATTTGGCAGGCTTATTCCTTACAGCTTACTTACAAAAGTTAAGCAGGTTTAATTTCGAAATTCTACACGTAACGGTCATAAAGGTCGATAACGGTCGACAACGTCCGCCATGTTGAACTTTCTTATTTATGGCCCCATCTTCACGAAATTTGGTAGGCGGCTTCCCTGAGCTAACTGAAACCGATGTACTTACTTATTTCGATGGTATGACGCCACTGTTGGCCGCCATATTGAACTTTCCAACGTCACCAATTTTCCAACTTCCCGTGTAGGTAGAAGGCTGACCCCGTCTTCACGAAATTTGGTAGGTGGCTTCCCTGCACTAACCAAAACCGATGTACATACTTATTTCGGTGGTATGACGCCACTGTCGGCTGCCATATTGAATTTTCCAAACGTCACAAATTCTCCAACTTCCCGTGTAGGTAGAAGGCTGAAATTTGGCAGGCCTATTCCTTACAGCTTACTTACAAAAGTTAAGCAGGTTTCATTTCGAAATTCTACACGTAACGGTCATAACGGTCAACAACGTCCGCCATATTGAACTTTCTTATTCATGGCCCCATCTTCACGAAATTTGGTAGGCGGCTTCCCTGCGCTAACCGAAACCAATGTACATACTTATTTCGGTGGTATGACGCCACTGTCAGCCGCCATATTGAACTTTCCAATGTCACTAATTCTCCAACTTCCCGTGTAGGTAGAAGGCTGAAATTTGGTACTTATTTCGGTGGTATGATGCCACTGTCGGCCGCCATATTAAACTTTTAACGGAAACCGATGTACATACTTATTTCGTTGGTATGACACCACTGTTGGCCGCCATATTGAAGTTTCCAACGTCACTAATTCTCCAACTTCCCGTGTAGGTAGAAGGCTGAAATTTGACAGGCTCATTCCTTACAGCTTACTTACAAAAGTTAAGCAGGTTTCATTTCAAAATTCTACGCGTAATGATCATAACGGTCAACAACGTCCGCCATGTTGAACTTTCTTATTTATGGCCCCATCTTCTCGAAATTTTATAGGCGACTTCCCTGCACTAACCGAAACCAATGTACGTACTTATTTCGGTGGTATGATGCCACTGTCGGCCGCCATATTGAACTTTTCAACAGTCTTTGTTACTTATGGGCCCATCTTCAAGAAATTTGGTACACGGGTTCCCAACGCTAACTGAATCCTACTTACGTACATATATACGTCCATAGCCTGCAGCTCGGTCACCATGTGAGGTGGCGTTGGGTCCCCCATCCCAACACCTCCCACGTTGTTGGCTGCCTGCCTATATAAGACCGTCCGTCGCTCTGGTCTCTACATTCCCTTCCTTGCTTCATCACGGGATTCACATCTCCCTACTGATAACTACAGCCTTTTTGTTTAATCCACGGCTTCTCCGCTGTTTTATTGTTCATTTATTACGATTATAGTTATTGTGTAGGTATTTTAGACTTACTTTACATTGCTCAGGTACCCATTTCCTTTATCATTCCAACCCCCATTACCATGTCTATCGAGGTGATCACTATCGATCAAAGAACTGTCACTTACTGAGTGATTTCCATGCCTGGAGATGGCACCTACCTTTTCCATTCTCTTTGTTACATATTGCATGGCCATATCAGGCTCACTCTTGATATCCGGAGGAACATTGTGTCTTATGTATTGAATGACTGGGACAAGTTCAAGGTGTCGACTGATGACGGTACAGGAGATAATTATACTACACAGGAGCACTATAAGAGTGAAATGCTTAAGCCCTTCACCTATGATTCTGCATGTGAGTTGATGGCTGCTGCTGAATTGTTCGGTTGTCGCTTTCAAGTGTACCGAAATGGCCAAATATTTTACACCTTTCGACAACCGCAAATGCCTCTTAAACATCTTAGATTCACAAGTGACGATTTCAGTAGTGGACACTTTGATGTTTATGAATGTTTAAACTCTCAAAAGCAGGATGTGATTTTATTGATGAAACCGGTTGTGTGTTTACAACGCTTGACAGATGCCGAATGTCACTTCAACACAACAAATCCTGCAAATACTGTCATAATTGAAACAAACCATGAAACTCAAACCGATTATGACAACAGCAATCCAAGCTGTGAGATTTGAGACAACATTACTGTTCACATGGCCAACTGTAAGTTACATGCTCAAGAGTAAGCTCAGCGCACAGCTTGGTCATGTTACAACCGGAGGGCCGAACTGACAACATGGTATACAAAGAGATGCTTAACAAATAATTATTGGCATATTTTCCCTCAGTTTAAAAAGGTAAAATTGTCTTCTTAATAAAAATTTTAAGGCAGTACTTCGCCGCTGCGAAGCGCAGGTATTTTACTAGTCTTTTATAAATCCCAACATTTGTGTGGAAAGCTGCATGCACATATTTTGAGCCCTTTTTGTGAGTACACAAGTTTTATAAATCTGAACCCAGGTGAGTGTATCTATCACTCATTGTGTTTTCCTCAACAGTCTGTAAGATTTCACAGACTAAGTATGATGGTCATTTCCAAGCTTTACCTATCTGCATCAAAAGAGAATGATGGCTGTTTATGCATAACTTCTCAGCCATGAACAAATTAGATCATTAAATGGTTAAAAACAACTATCTCATCTCAAAATTAAGATTTGACGTCCCCTTGTCCATTAAAATGATTGTCCATATATATCTGCAAGGTAAATATGTAGTTGTTTCCATGTTTTGGTGTACTCTTATCAGAATTTTGATTGCTCAAATGTGTTGGGTTCCCATTTTTCCAACACTTAGTAGAATGGTTCCAATTATTCCTTCAGCAGTGTGACAACTACATTTGATCTGTTACATTTGTGTTCATGTCTGCTTTGGGATACCAGGTCCAATTAATCTGATATACAGTATATTGGCACCAGACAGTTAACCATTCCTACAAAGACAGCAGCTGTTGGTGTGCCAGCTAATGGTGTATAGAGTACAACACTCTGCACAAAGAATTTTCATGCATTTGAAAACATTCACTTTAATATTCATCATTAGGCCTTGCATGGTATAATGAAAAGACACAGCTTAGCCAAAACCAGTACTACCAACACTTCTATCCAAATGTGGACTGAAAACGAAAACTGAACTTCAGCCCTCAAACACCAAAGAACTTTAAGAGGGTGCTTTTTCACTCGGCCTGTGCCAAAAGACACCAAATCCAGCTTGAAGGCACTTTGCCCTGGTCTCCCATCCTTCATATACTCGAAAGCTCATGTGAAGCTGGAGCATCTACAGCATGTTAGGATTTTGTTAGAAGTGTCGCGGACGTGTGCGGCTATGGCAAAGTCCCAGCAGAGAGCAGGCACTGGCAACAGCTGTAACAAAGCTGATGGCTCCGATTGTCCTGGATGCCTACAAAACATAATGACAGGCATCACACAGACATATCAGTAGATCCCAGCAGCACATGTCAGGTTTCTCTACCACACAAAAGCAGTTGACAGATATAACAAATGACAGCACATGGCAGATTAGACTACTCTGGATAGGTCTCTCTAGCATGTGAGGGCAACCAGTATGCTTCTTGACTATGTGATATCCTTTGGCAGTCCAAGAGAAGACACAAGACCACTTGATAGGTCTCTCTGGCATGAGTGAGAAGGAACACATCAGGAATCATGGAAAGCATCTGCAATTTATGGGGCTAAGGGTTACATGCAGATTCCTGTAGAAATAGAATCTTAGCAGGTGGCTGAACCTAAACCAACACCTCCCATGTCTCACCTTAGACGGGAGATTCACACTAAAAATCCAGGGGGCACCTCCCATATTCCAGCAATCACTTACACTATTTTAGATAGATAGATAGATAGATAGATAGAGATACTTTCCTCAGAGTCTCTTACATTCTCAGATGTTTTAGATGTAAGGTAGCCTTTAGATCCTCTATGCTCACCCTGTCATACCTCTGAAGTTCATAGTTCGTCAAAAAGGTAGTTGGTCTGTGCCGGCACTTGGGTTTGCAAAGACAGCGGCAGATTTCCAATTTAAAAATCCATTTACAGAATTTATAGTAACTTATACTAACAAGCCAGAGGCCAAATCTTAACATTAACATTTGTCAAAGAAAAAAATACCAAACAAACAGAGAAAACTTTGATAAAAAGGCTGCCACATGATGTGGAACCTCATAAAGAAACAGACCATACTTGTATGGAAACCCTGAAATAGGTAATAAAAATATTTACAAGGAGATGCTATTTCTTCCATATTCTCAACAAAACAGACTCAGCGTTTATCATAAAAAACTCAGTAACTGGGCTGTGCCATTTCATTGTGTCTCATCATAGCTTAGATTTGATGCATAATCTGCCTTTTTTATTTCCTCAGTATTGTTTTTATTGAGTGCTGAAAATGCCATGCCACTTGAAATATGTCATGATAAGCACTGATTTGTATTGAGATTTTACTGAGCATATGCAGGTGGCTGATGGCCTCAACGCATTTGAAACATAAGGTTGAGAAAAACTGTAATGAAGTGTAACATATAGGGTCCAGAGTATATCACACACACAGAGTACAAGTAAATTCTTATTTGCATACTCAACCAACACAAAACACACAGCACTTTCCTGCACAACAAATCTGGTACCACAGTTACATGTAAAACATAACAAAGCAGAATATAATTAATTGGTTAAAAGTATCTTATGCTTGACACCAGTTCTACAATAAATGGGACAACTCCAAATCCATCAAGGAAAAATACATACCTGTTCCGACACACCCTTGCCATAGCGCAGTAAGGTGACAAAGTGCTCGCAGTTATTGCCCAGCAGGTCATATGACACTTCCTGCCCAATCAAATACTGTGCTTGTAAGATGATGTCATACACAGGAAGTGGTGCATACTTGTCATCATACTTATTGTTGATTCGATACGAGTCACTGCCAACCACGTCCTTGAGAAGCTGCATGCAGACCAGCGCCTTTCGGCTGAAGACAGACTTGGCGCTGGAAAAAGATGCTGGCTGCCCTTCATCTAAGCAAAAAGAAGAGTCAGTAAGCTTCTAGAGGGCACTGGAAATGCAGCTTGTTTGATTGCTCACCAACATCCCACTTCCCCAAAGCTTGCAGAATGATTAGATAGATAGATAGATAGATAGATAGATAGATAGATAGATAGATAGATAGATACATAGATAGATAGATACATAGATAGATAGATACATAGATAGATAGATAGATAGATAGAGATAATTAATCCCAAGGGGAAATTCACATAATCCAGCAGCAGTATACTGATACAAAAAACAATATTAAATTAAATAGTAATAAAAATGCATGTAAAAGCAGACAATAACTTTGAGTAATGTTAGCATTTACTCCCCCGGGTGGAACTGAAGAGTCGCATAGTGTGGGGGAGGAATGATCTCCTCAGTCTGTCATTGGAGCAAGACAGTGATAAAAGTCTGTCACTCACTAAAGGAGCAAAGTGGAAAGGACATGAAATAGGACTCACCCACTGGGGTCACATTGATGATGTACCCATCCCCAAGGTAGAGTGCCCAGTGCTGATATGCAGGCCTGAAAATCTCTATCAGGTCTCCAGGCTCTGGATTTGCTGTATTTTCTGGGGCAAAGTCAGCGGCTGATGCCATCTGCAAGAGAAGCATAACAAAAGTGAGAGTCAGCCTAGTGCTGGTCAGTGAGGGCAATCACAAGGATACATATATCCACATATCCTACTGATACAACAGCAATGATGAACAGGAAACATCTTGGGAACAAAGGGCAGGCTCAGCAGTACTCCCCATGCAGTTTTAAACATTTGACTAAGTCCAGCTGCTGAAACATTGCAGGTTTATAGCAGGTTGATTAACAGCACCAGGAGTGAAAATTAAGGGCACCAGTGGTGGCAGGTCGCTGGCAGATTTCAGACTGACTTGAACTCATACTGATTCTAGGAGTTCCCAACCACAGGACCGATGCTTTGAAGCACCCTCCTTGAAAGTCAGCTTTTTTTTCTGAACTAGAACACTGCTGGCATCATTCTAGGAATGCTGGGTGGAGCCTCAGCCCACATCACCAGTTTGAAAGGAAGTTTTTAAAAACAGGGATCTAGAATTCTCTGGAATGGAGGCCAAGATAATTAAGTTGTGCTCTTTCAAAACCTACTGAAAAATAATCACAAACTCAATGACACCTTGATAATGGCAGGGCATTACATACAAAGCAATAGAGGAGGCCATAGACACGATGGCAAGATGACATAATTCAGCATAGAGAGCCCAAAGTCAAGAGGGGATGTCCTGTTCTAACAACAGACACCAGAGCGAGGACACTGTGGTGCCATTCTTGAGTGGCCTGAATGTCACTAGAGAGAGACAAATGGAAGGAATAACACAAAACTATACAGAGGACAAATCAGATTAATTTGAGGCATTTCACAGTTCTGTTACCAGAATTTCCTAAAATTGCAGTTTGCCATACTGGGGCACTAAGGCTATTGATAACCTAGGAGCAGACTGTCCCATCTAATAGTTTCGCTATCCTGCCATTTGTCCTGTTTTAAAGAAATGCTGTTGTAAAGATCATAATAGATGCAGGTGAGGGGACGCTGGTGCATGCAAGTTTCTGCCGCTCCTCCCTGTTAACAACACTTTTCGCAAAATTCTCCTTCATTCTACACTTTCTCACACTTGTTTTATTTCTTTTATTGTATGTATAGTTCATGGATACAGCCGACTTGAATTGCATAGATTTGGCTTAATATTTACAGATTTTATGGACTCTGCTTTGACTGGGAACAGCTGAGTCTGTGGATCGCGGGACAAGACCTACGAACATTTCTTCGTACCTGGCAATCTAGGACCTCGGGATGATCCGTCTCGCTATTATATTCGCTATACTGATCTGCTCCCATTTCATCTTACAATACTCTACGACTGGGAACTGATATGATGTTCATACTAACCTGGCTTATGGCTCCGGGGTGATCACGCCTGAAATTACCAAGCGTTACTATTTGTGGCTGTGTATTGGAACCTCCAAATCCTGCTACCTCCTCCTGCTATGCTTTCTGCTGCTTTGCTATCGCCGCTCATCTCATCTATGCTACCACACCCGCCTGTCCTACCGGTTCCGCTGTGCTGTGCTGCTTCTCCACTGCTTTTCAGATAAGTATTGCCCAGTATCATGCTAAAATACTCTCATGACAAACTCCTTCTTATTAAACAGTTTGTCCAGAACAAATGGTCTGACTGGAACATCCTAAAAGACGCTGGTATTTTGCAGTGCCCGAAATATGTACATCGCGGGTCAGGTCGCCGCCACTGCCACGCTGCAAATGAAAAGACAACCGGCAGCATTTTCTCAGGAATAAGCCATCCTTCTCATGGCCCTGGAAATAGAAGTGTCAGTGTGCCAAATTTACATTATGTGGAAATAAACCCTGATCATGGCTCTGTACAAAAAGAAGCTTCATTAACTAATATTGCATTGTTTAACTTGAGATCTCTTAATGGCAAAGCGTTGGTGCAGTCAGAACTCATCACTGACATCAAACTTGATATACTGTGTCTAAAAGAGACTTGGCAAAAACCGAACGAAATTACGTCTCTCACGGAGGCGACTCCCACCTGGTTTCACCTTCCATACAGAACCTCGCAGCTCTAGACAAGGAGGTGGGCTAGCAGTAATTATCAGAGCAGACATAAACATCAAAAGAATCCCAATTGACTGCCCACTGTCTTTTGAGTGCCTGGCTCTTAAACTAACAACGGAATCAGGTCCTGTCTCACTCATTGTTCTTTATCATACCCCAAAATACAATGCATCCTTCTTATCTGATCTGATTGATCTTTTAACCCACCTAAGCTCTTTTTCTCAGAGAATTATCCTTCTCGGTGATTTCAACTTCCATATTGACACTACTACATCTAAACTGAGAAATAAATTCATACCTTTACTGGACTGTTTTGACTTGACACAACATGTTGATTTTCCCACCCACTCTGGTGGTCATATATTGGATCTGATCTGCACTTCTGGACTATCTGTTGCCAACATTTACAACACTGATTTGGGACTCTCTGACCATAAAGCAGTATTTTTCACTGTCTCACTGCCTTTCCCTCCTCTTACCTGTAACGACAAATTTCTTACAGAAACCTTAAAAATATCAGTCCCTCTATCCTTTCTGGATCCATTTTTGATCTTTTACTGTCTTCACCTATTCCATCAACACTAGATCAACACGCCTTGACAGAATGTCACGTAAGACTGGCCTCACATTGCACATCCAGGCTTTCTCTGACCACCAAAGAGTTTACAGAGAAGCACTAACTGCTGCCAAGAACACCCACTATGGCAGAATAATAGAAAGTGGCCACGATAACCCAAGGTTTTTTTTTTTTTGTACTTAAGTACTCGAACCCGCATCTGGCCCAACCTCCTCTTCTACTGAAGTCTGTGAGGAATTCCTCCACTTTTTCCATAACAAAATTAAAGATCTAAATAATTCAACTAACATAAATACATCATCTGTTTATATCTCTCCCTGTTTTCCCACTCTATCCAGCTCCTTCTCTAAGTTCTCACCAGTCACATCTGCGTTTGTTAATAACCTGCTTTGTAAGATGAGGCTGACTACTTGTGTACTGGACCCCATCCCCAGCACACTACTTAAATCCTGCCTTCATGCCATAATTCCAACTATTACAACAATAATAAACTCATCCCTTGACATTGGCTCTGTGCCGCTCACTTTTAAAATCGCTTCTGTAAACCCAATGTTAAAAAAGTCTGGTCTTGATGCTGACAATCTTAATTTCCGTCCTACTCCCCACTTACCTTTCCTGTCAAAAGCTCTTGAGCGTGTTGTAGCCTCCCAGCTCACCAATTACTTAACCACTAATAACTTGATGGAACCCTTTCAGTCTGGTTTCAGGGAGCAGCACAGCTGTGAAACTGCTCTGCTACGGGTAACCAATGATTTGCTTATGGCAGCAGACTCTGGACAAACCAGCATATTAATTCTATTAGACCTCAGTGCAGCATTTGACACTGTCAGACATGACATTTTATTGTCCAGAATGGAGAACATGCTGGGTATCTCTGGCACTGCCCTCCAAATTCAAGTTGTTTCTGACTGATAGGCAAGAGTTTGTTAGTCTTGGCAACAACAGATCCAGCTCAGCGCCAGTCACACAAGGAGTTCCTCAGGGCTCTGTCCATGGCCCTCTTCTCTTCTGTATTTATATGCTTCCCCTTGGCCATATTATTTGTAGCTGTGGACTGGACTATCATTTTTATGCAGATGATACTCAACTATACTTCAGTGTTAAAAGTGGAACTTCATTAGAGCTTTCTCAGCTCACAACCTGCCTTAGTGAAATTAAAACCTGGATGGAGCAGAACTCTTTAAAATTAAATTGCAACAAAACTGAACTCCTGCAAATTGGGACTAAAATGCAACTTAATAAAATGAGCTCCTTCCCAGTCCATCTTGGAGGTGATCTCATCAGACCTGCCTTTACTCCAAAGAATCTTGGTGTTATCTTTCATTCCTCTCTCTCTTATTCCGCCCACATAAATCACATTAAGAAACTTTCTTACTTTCACCTCTGTAACATATCCCATATTTGCTCCTTCCTCTCCTTTTCTAATGCTGAGAAACTTGTCCATGCTTTTATCACATCCCGTATCAATTATTATAACTCGCTGCTGGCAGGTGCCCCTTCTAATCTTATATCACAGCTTCAACTTATTCAAAACTCAGCTGCAAGAGTCCTTACTTGAACCAGCAGTAGCGATCACATCACACCCACCCTGCTCCGTCTTCACTGGCTCCCTGTGTCTTACAGAATCGAATATAAAATCCTACTCATAACCTACAAAGCCTTAAATAACCTTGTGCCAAACAACATCAGTGACCTTCTCCATCACTATGTGCCTGCCCGCCCACTAAGGTCCTCTGATTCTGCCCCACACTAATCGACACTCCATGGGTGACAGGGCCTTTAGCTGTTGTGAAAGATAGGGGGCGCTGTTGTCCCCTTGAACCCTCAGATCAGACGCCAGACACCAGATAAAAGTCCAAATTATTAATTTATTTGAACTACACAGTGCACAAAGCACCCTCTACTCCACAATATTCATAAAAAAACAATTCCACAATATAATAAACAATCCTCCACTCCCAGACACTTTGCCACCCTGCCACCCAGCTCAGCTCATCGTTTGGTATCTCTCTCAGTCCTTTATAGTCCATGACCCAGAAGTGCTTCTGAACCCCTGTCCATGTGACTTCCTAGCACTTCCGGGTCAGATGAAAACTCTTCTTCTTCAACCCGGAAGCACGTCATTCCCTTTGTCCATGTGACTAGGACGCACTTCTGGGTTGTATGCAAAATACTCGTTGCTCCTCCCTGTTGCACCTTCTAGTGGCCCCTGTGATATCCAGCGGGGCTGTGGATGAAAACTCCATTGTCCATAATTCCCTGCTGGCATTCGGGGCACCTCCATGCTGCAGGAAGGGCTCCACCTGGCGGCCTGGGGATATTGGCCAGGATGACTGGCCGGCCATAGTCCACACTGTATAGCGCCCAGACTCTGGAATAACCTACTGAAATTAATCAGATTAGCTGACTCCATGAATTCTTTTTAAAAAAACAACTTAAAACTCATCATTTCAGGAAAGCTTTTAGCTCTACTTGACTTTATTACCCTTCTCTCAGTTTACCTCTCTGTCAAGATGCTCATGTAAACGGTATGTGTGTGCTAGACCATCAATTATGTTGTCTGTTAGGCTTTCTCTGAATTTACTGTCCTAATCTTCTTTATTTATTTATTTGGTTTGTACAATGCTTTATACTGTATACCCTGCCATTCTTTCTTATATTCTGTAAGTGCCTTGAGCATGGGAAAGGCGCTATATAAATAAAATGTATTATTATTATTATTATAGAGTTATTGATTTTAAGATGCCTTGCTTCAAAACAGTTATAAAAAAGAGCTAATTAACTAAAACAATAATACTAGCAAGACTGTACAAGACTGTTTTACTTAGTGCCTTTCATAGTGAGCATTATTGTTGTTTTTTCAATTTAAAAAACATTTAACAATAACAAAACATAAAAATCATAGCAAGTATATATATACACACATGCATACATACATACATACAGTGATGCTTGAAAGTTTGTGAACCCTGTAGAATTTTCTATATTTCTGCATAAATATGACCTATAATATCATCAGATTTTCACTCAAGTCCTAAAAGTAGATAAAGAGAAACCAGTTAAACAAATGAGACAAAAATATTATACTTGGTCATTTATTTATTAAGGAAAATGATCGAATATTACATATTTGTGAGTGGCAAAAGTATGTGAACCTTTGCTTTCAGTATCTGGTGTGACCCCTCTTTGCAGTAATAACTGCACCTAAATGTTTACGGTAACTTTTGATCATTCCTGCACACCGGCTTGGAGGAATTTTAGCCCATTCCTCCGTACAGAACAGTTTCAACTCTGGGATGTTGATGGGTTTCCTCACATTAACTGCTCGCTTCAGGTCCTTCCACAACATTTCGATTGGATTAAGATCAGGACTTTGACTTGGCCATTCCAAAACATTAACTTTATTCTTCTTTAACCATTCTTTGGTAGAACGACTTGAGGGCTTAGGGTCGTTGTCTTGCTGCATGACCCACCTTCTCTTGACATTCAGTTCATGGACCAGATATCCGGACATTTTCCTTTAGAATTCTCTGATATAATTCAGAATTCATTGTTCCATCAATGAAGGCAAGCCATCCTGGCCCAGATGCAGCGAAACAGGCCCAAACCATGATACTACCACCACCATGTTTCACAGATGGGATAAGGTTCTTATGCTGGAATGCAGTGTTTTCCTTTCTCCAAACATAACGCTTTTCATTTAAACCAAAAAGTTCTATTTTGGTCTCATCCATCCACAAAACATTCTTCCAATATGTACAGATCTATATATATATATATATATATATATACACACACATACATACACACACACCTGGAGCAGGAAAGGACCGAGAGAGGGACAATATATTTCCATGGGTGCAATACGGTAGCCTCCTTGGATTCCACCACCAGGGGGCGCCTGGACGATCCTGGAGCCCTGGAGGACAGCACTTTCGCCATGCCAGGAAGTTCTGCCAGAAGGAGAACCAAAGGCAGCTGGGGTGCTTCCAGGTGCCCATGCAGCACTTTCGCCACACCAGGAAGTGCTGCAGGAGGTCCATCAGGGCACACCTGGAACATATCCGGGTGCAATATAAAAGGGGCCGCCTCACTCGGGTGGATGGAAGAGGACAGAGCTTGTGACGGGAGGAGTAGAGGTGGCAAAAGGATTGAAAGGCAAAAGGACTGTGACCAATATTGGGGGTTTTGTGCACTGTGTGTGTCATGTGAAATAAACGGGTGTGCATTTAGATATCTGGAGTCCGTGTCTGTCTGTGTCTGGGGCTATCTTTTACATGGCATCCCAGATGGGATTCTCTGCCTGTTACAAGGCAGGGACCCACTAAAAATAATTTGTGAAAGACCCCGACACAGCAGTGGGAGGAATGCCCATCACAGAGGCGCGAAGCACGCACGCTTCCGAGGCACACACACCTTTTGAGTACTTTGCCGTAGGCCCAAGAAGACACCAGTTCTCCCTGATGGGAATGAGGAGGACGAGAACCTGCTGTTACAGGAGGAACCGCAGTTCACGGAGGAGTGCCTGAAGCCCCATCCCACGGGGAGTGGCCTGAAGGAGCAGGCAGCGGCGAAGGGTTGGAAAATCCCTAGTGACACAGGTAAGGGGAAGAAGGAGGTGTGCCGGGCTCCTGATATCAGACTGGTGCAAGCAGGGGTGGTGAACCTTCACCCCTCACCGGGGAAGGACCCCACGAAGTCTGCGCAGGCGGCGCAGGGTACATGTAGCTCACGGCCAACGGGTAAGGACAAGCGGAACGCGAGTCCACCTTCGGCTGATTTAATCAATTTGTTTGCGGCTGTACGGGAACTGGAGGGGGATATCCTTTAGCCCGCCTGGTTGCTTTTGCAGATTTTCTGCATTATCCAAGAGACCATCGAGAGGCTGGAGGAGAAGGCGTACGCGCCCCTGAAGGAGGTGCATGTGATATAGCAGGTCCACAGCTCATATCAAGAGGCCAGTTTTAAATAAATAATCGCCACGCTTGCAGCTTAGCGAGGGGGCATGGTGGTTGAGTGGCTGAAGCAGTTCCAGGGGAATTCGTGGTGTGGGCGTTTCTCACCTAAGTGCACAGGTGAGAAACCGTCCACATCCGTGATTGTTCTTGGGGCTGCTGATTTGCCACAGTTGCCACGTCCTCTTCATAAATAGAAGCGCGAGGTGGCTAAGAAAGGAAGAAAGAAGGAAGAAGAACGGAAAGAGAAAGAAGAACTGAGGTTGCAGGAAGAAAAGCAGGAAGCAGCGAAAAGAGAGAGAGAGAGTGTGCCGGTGTGAGAGAGAGCGAGCGTAGGCTTGCAGGCAGGCAGCTGGACAGCGAGCCCTAGCAGGAGTGTTTGGCCAACACCTAGAGCAGTTGGTAGTGGTCGCTCCCGCTGAGCATACTGAGGAGCAAGAGTGACCAGCAGAAGGGCGGCTCGCCGTAGAAGACAGCGGGAGTCGGGAGGCATGGATGTAGAAGCCCCAACGTGAGCGTCCTGGCTGTTGGGTTTAAAGCCAAGTCTCAATCTGGAGAGTGCGCGCCCAAAGCCAGGGATCGGGAGGCCTCCAAACCAGTGGAGCGGAAAGAAGGTCAGCTGCAGAACAGCGACTCTCCTGTTACGGGGCCCAGATGGGAGAAGCAGGGGAGCCGCCAGGTAAAGAAGTTTTTTTTAAAGGACTGCTTCCAGCATTGTTTTAACCTCATTATTTTTAAAAGAATTTTTTCTATTGGATTTTAACCACTTCACTTCTGTTTTTATGGATTAGTTATTTAATGAAGACTTTTTGAAAAGCACTGCACTTTATTTCATTTGGACACTGTTTTGTTGTTGTTTTTAAATAAAAGCACTTGGCACTTTTTACAACATCCCCTTGCTTCATTTGTTGTGCCTCACTGCTGTGCTCATCAGTAACATTACCGACGGTGCAGGGTTGAAGGACTCCTGGACAGACGATGGGAGCATGCAGCGAACCTGCATCGTCACAGTGCAGGAGTGGTTGCTGCGGTGTGGCGCTGGATTCTCCAGTGGGAGGGACATGGTGGTTCAGGTAAGTGACACCTGTATCAGAAATGAAAGAGGAGTGCTGAGCAAAGCCAGTATCGTATCGTTCCAGTCGCCGAGTAGCCATGCTTCCTACAGTTGACGCAGTGATGATGGCCGACCTTGCCATGGGGGCAGAACCGGCGGAAGTGTGTGTGAGGAGCCAGCTAGTAAGTGCTTGCTGACAGAGCACGCTGCTCCAAGTGCCAACAGCAATCTCACTTAAGTCCACAGGGGCGACCCAGACTGTCATTGTGACCCAGAACAACAAGAGGAGGTCCCGGAAACAGAAGACCGGGTCTCCTGACAAGGCGCAGTGCGAGACTGTGTGCTCACCTGCAGTAAAAAGCCGCTCTCTGTGGGTGTGGAGAGACGCCCTGAACCTGGCTGGGGACGAGGTGGAGCGGACTAACCTGTCCTGTTTCCATGTCCAGAGGGCACGGGAACATGGAGGGAAGCGCCGGTGCTTTGAGTGCCAAAATCATGGTCACAGGTGGAGACGTTGTCCGTAAAGGACTATGAGGAGACACCATGGAATGGCATCGCGGCAGCGTCTCCCTGCCCTTCTCTTACTCTCTTTTTCAGGGCGGAACCGTGAACAGAGATATGCTGGCACCCTAACCTGTCAAAGGACAGCCCTCATGGGATGGGCCGCTTCACCCTACGGGCATCAGCTGGGGGAGGGGCAGTGTGGCAGATGACCAGGGATCCTGCCCCACCGGGACACCTGGAGGAGGGAAGGACTGGGAGAGGGGAAATATATTTCCCTTGGCGCAAGAGCAGCCCCCCTGGATCCCATCAGGGCCACGGATATGGAGCTGGAAAGCTCAACCCTGTGGGAATCCATGGCCACCACCAGGGGGCGCCTGGACAATCCTGGAGCCCTGGAAATGCTGTCGGAAGGAGAACCAAAGGCACCCGGCCCATGCAGCACTTTCGCCACACCAGGAAGTGCTGCAGGAGGTCCATCAGGGCACAACTGGATCACATCCAAGGTGCAATATAAAAGGGGCCTCCTCACTCCATTTGGAGAGCCGTAGTCAGGTGGAAGAGGATGGAGCTTGCGACGGGAGGAGCAGAGGCGGCAAAAGAAAAGAAAGGTAAAAGGACGGTGAGCAATATTGGGGGTTTTGTGCACTGTGTGTGTCGTGTGAAATAAACGGGTGTGCATTTAGACATCTGGAGTCTGTGTCTGTCTGTGTCCAGGGCAATCTTTTACAATATACAATATATACATATGTGTATATATACAGTACACCACCCACAATTCGTGGGGATTACGTTCCTAGAGCACCCGCAAATTGTGAAAAACCGTGACTTTTGGATGTGGTTAAAAAATGCCTTTTAAATGCCTGTTTTTATAGTTTAAACCCTAAATACAGTATGCCCCCAAAGCACTTTAATTTTGTTGTAAACTCAGCCTAATACATTACCTAAAAAATTACCTTAATGCATTACCTAAAAACAGAATATAAAGGTAAACCCGTCTACTGTACAGTACTGTACTGTACTGCTGTCTCCCGCGGTGCTAGAATATAAAACACTGATGTTACCTACATTACCTAAAAAATTACCTTAATGCATTACCTAAAAACAGAATATAAAGGTAAACCCGTCTACTGCACAGTACTGTACTATACTGCCATGTCTCCCGCGGTGCTAGAATATAAAACACCGATGTTACCGCTATACGTGCTGTAATTCATGCAAGTGCGTTTTCTTTGGTATGTGCTGTCGTTTTCTTTGTTATAAGTAGAGTAAAAACATAATTTCATTTAATTCAAATACAGTAAAATGTATGGGTACTCACCAATGATGAATGATATTGATGATGAAGTAGCTGTGCAGTATGATGCAAAGGATTTAAAACTCCTCAGGTGGCGCCTCTTCTTCAGGTGCTTCAAGAGGAGTCGTATCTTTGGAGGGGTTTTCTTCTTGTGCGGTTTCGTGCTGGCTTTTCTTTATAGGTTTCAGGGACATTGTGATGGGAAGTTGGTACATTGTCCTGTAGTGATCTGCTGGTACAATTTCCGTGCTTTCTCACGGATGATGTTACCATTAAAGGGGATGCTCTTCATCCTGCAGTCGGTGATCCACAATGCTAAGGCAGATTCCATCCTGATGATATTTTTATTCCTTACGGTCGTTACCTTTTTGGCACTATCACCGAAACTTAACAGATACGGTACTCGAGATCGCTGCTTCATTCTTCTATATGTAGCATGCAGTGCTTTCATTAATGCCATAGTGGCGCGCTATTGTAGCATACCTTTATTGTTCCCGGAGCAAATCCAGTAGTTCAACCTTCTCCTGGAGTGTTTTAAACTTCTTCTGGCGCTTAGGCTCAGTGCCAGAAGCCTTAGAAGATGCAGCGCAATATCTTGTGTGTTTAAGAATAACAAAATGAATACAATAACAAAATGAATACAATAACAAAATGGAAAACATGAGTAAACTCTCAGCTGGAGTCGCGTCACAGGCCAGCAATCAAGAAGCAGCAAGGAGAAATGAATAACGCTCTCGGATTGGCTACTTTCACCATCCCAAACCGTGTTTCCCTCAGCAATTGCTTCCTGTTCTCTCTACAGCTCAGTATTGCCACGAAAAAAGCAATAAAAATTGCGAAGGATATTTGCGCTTTCAGCTAACAATTAATAGTTAGGTTCTAAGGAGAACTCCGTGAACCCTGAACACACACAAATATATATATATATATATATATATATATACACACGTGTGTGTG
>JANRMT010062813.1:111736527-111752882 GCA_026402145.1 Polypterus bichir lapradei | reverse complement strand
AGAAAAGGGGTCCCGTGTTTGCACTTGTCTGGGCTATAGCTCAGGGGAGGATGAAAAAAATTAAAAGTGCTCACTTTGACTTAAGGCAGAAGCGCAGTCAGCGTCTCAAATCCCGGCACAGCTATGCGCGCGCGCCAGCTGCTCGACTTTTGCTGGGCAGGAGATCCCAGTTTTTGTACACACATTCCACAAATGAGACACACGGGTTTACCGGCAATGTCAGTAAACATATACTCAGCCTCCCATCGGTTTTTAAAGGCTCTATGTTCAGAATCACCTTTTCTCTTTGGCATCGTGTGGGCTAGCTTGGCAATAACTTGTAGCATCATAAGCTAGACTTGATTAACGTGGTAAGTGTTCGGCAAGGCAGCTGAAGTGCTGGATTATGGGATCTGTAGTTTATTGTGTTACCAGCGCTTCATATCCCCGGGCCATTAATAACAATAATACAGTATATAAAATGATCTCGCGGGCCGGATATAATTACACGCCGGGCCGGATGTGGCCCGTGGGCCTTGAGTTTGACTCATATGGACTAAATAGAACTTGAAAAGAAATATTTTTTGGAATGTGATCGCGCAAGTCAGATCTAGTTGACGCGCACTACAGTACATCGAGCCCGCGTGCTATTGTGGTTTTGCTTGTGTGCTTCAGTAAGTTACCGTCCCCTCGCTCTTACTTTTTTACCGTTCATCTAATGAATACACTGAGTATGGCTTTACCAAAACAATTATTGATCGCGAATAAAGTATCCATTATTCATGAAGCTTCAATAGGTGATCTGTCTTTCTGCGTTAACCGCATGCATTTTCATACGTCTCAAACTAAGGGGATGCGAGGTTAAAATAAATCGAGAAGCGCGCATACATACTTAGTGCATCCCTTCTCGGGAATTGAACCTCGGACGTGGGCGCTACAGGCGAATGCTCTACTATTGCGCCACGGCATGTGGTTTGTCTATTTGAGCGTAGCAGTGTAATTCGGTTTTTGTTCAGCACTCTTTGGAACTGTTGCTTTTTGTCTGCGCACTGTGTCAGTTCACGTGAGCCGCTGAATATGGTTTTATATGTCACTCGCTCGCTTCTAATTGTTTCGCTGCCTTCTTAATTATATAATGCATGTTTTCTTCAGCGTGTTTTGTAGCTCTTCCTGGTTTTCTACGTAATGCGTGATTACGTGAGAGGCGTGATGATGTCACACGAAACTCCGCCCCTCGAGCTGAACTCCATTACAGTAAATGGAGAAAAATAGCTTCTAGTTATGACCATTATGCGTAGAATTTCGAAATGAAACCTGTCCAACTTTTGTAAGTAAGCTGTAAGGAATGAGCCTGCCAAATTTCAGCCTTCTACGCACACGGGAAGTTGGAGAATTAGTGATGAGTCAGTCAGTGAGGTCTTTGCCTTTTATTAGTATAGATTGTTATGGAGTCGCGGATGTAAGGTGGCACAGAGATCCCTCACACATCCTACATATGTTAAAGATGTGTTGATGGTTGCGTCCACAAATATCAAATTCTGCAATCCCTTTATAAACTGGTTATTGGTGTATAAAGTGGTAATGCTTTTTTAGCCTCATTCGAAGTCCATCACTGTTTTTTTTTTTTTATTTTACAAACATTTAATTAACAGGTTACATCATTTGATGTACTTATTTCACACAATAACATTGACTTGACTCGGACTCCTTGTAATTTGTAAGGACACCGACAAGAATGCTGTCATCTGAAAATCTGATCATTCTTACAGAAATAACATATGAAATGCTGTCATCCATACACATTAAATAAAAGGAGTTATGATTAACGCCAACCCTTTTGTGGAACCTGTGCCGAAGACGAACAGCATATATATGTTATGCTCCAGTTTTCCAATCGGAAAGAAAAAACAGTATCTAATATAAAGTCTGTCTCTGTGTTAAAATGCTTCAGGGGAATAATTCTGCTAAAGACAGAGCTGTGTTTCTAGATATTGAAGAATGTCATGAAGTTCCACAAACATGCTGTCCTCTGGTGATCTATTTGTCCTGCAGGTAAACTGGTAAATATTGAGGTTAATTAGACAGGAAGTTGATGAGTTGTTCAAACGCTTTCATTATGACAGATGTTAAAGAGACAGGTCTATAGCCACCAAAACACTGCAAGACCTCCTACATTACTATATATCTTGTTAGAAATAGAAATTCACTAAAGCAAAATTCAAATATACTTGTGGGAACAAAATCAGAAAATGATGCTTTCATGCTGTTGTGTGTGTTGAAAAGGCACTTTATACTACTGTCCTGGATGATAAAGGACAGCTGAAGGTACACAGACCTGGAGAAAATAAATGTCCTAAAGTTAACAGAAAGCAAAAAGAGCAATGTTAAAGGAAATCCATCCATCCATTATCCAACCCACTATATCCTAACTACAGGGTCAAGGGGGTCGGCTGGAGCCAATCACAGCCAAAACACGGCACAAGGCAGGAAACAAACCCTGGGCAGGGCGCCAGCCCACCGCAGGTTAAAGGAAATGGATGGTAAAAATATTTTTGGTAGGAAAAGTGACAAGGAAGTTGTGAAATGGCTTTTCAAAACAAGTTTACTTCTTAATGTTTTGACTGTAGTCCACCACAGGTAAACACAAAAGCATCATTTTCTGTCCACTATGCCAGTAATGGTTACCCTGTACCTTCTTACTCTGTACTGTTACATGTGCTTCAGTTACCTGAATAATTACAAGTTTAATCAGCTAAGAAGCAATTTAATTTGACACATAAAAGCATGAAACACAGCCTCATATATTCTGCATTTCAGCACTAACTTTGAACAACTGTGTCTAGCAGAGCACATTAGCTTCACAGGTTGACAAAGTTAAATGCTGGGAAATGTACTATGGATAGGGAAAAACCAACCACAAAACAAATAAAAATGTTATACTTGTCTTGTAAAATAGATTTTTTACTCCATCCATGTCAGGTACAACTGGCAAAGCTCTACTACATGAATATGGAAAGGGTACATTTTTCTGTAGTGGTCAGGACATACTCTCTGTTTCACTCTGTGTTAGCCAAGGTCCTTGTCCAAGTATTGTTAGACGTCTGGAGGGTGGAAAGCCATGAAGGGATAAAACTGAAAAATCCCATGGATAAGCAGGTCAGCGGTTGTGGTGCTCCACCACTCCAGCACATTACAGTGGCTGTAATACATGGTGTTGATGCTAGAGAGCACCACACAGTACTACATTACTTTCTCATGGACTGGTATAGCACAGTAATGAAAGCAAAAAGCAAGACTGCAAAACTGATTAAATACACAGATCACAGTGAGGTATAGAACACTGATTGATCTTCACTGGTGACATTTATGAGTATTAACCTTTAAAAAATTATTATGGGAATAATAACTTTTTCTTGCCAAAGTTATACGTTTTCAAGGGTTTCAATACTATGAAACATTTCTGGGCTATTTTAAGTCTTCCCAGCTTATGGAAATAAGTACAGTACATTGTATTTTATGTTATTATTTATTGTTTTCACAACACCATTTTGTTTGTGGGTACCCCCATGTTGTGTGTTTCATTGTCAGGACACCATTTTTGGGTTGTGAAGTTTCAAAAGTTCTCACTGCAACACTTTAAATACTAGCATGACAACTTTAGATTTCCCTGTCAACTGCTCCTTTTTATTTTTGTTTTGGCTTTGGCAATAGAAAACTTTTTTTGGTTACTTCTGGCTTTTTGATACTAATTCATCTCCTGGCCTGTTACTATTATTCCTTCTCCTTCCACCTTTGGGCAGACCACTGCCTACAACAATGCAGTATGAAGTATGTGAAATTGATCATTGTAGTCTACACATTGCACAAGATCACTCAGTGTAGAGAAACAGTTGTTTCTGAAGACAAGATGCCCGATGAATATCAAGTGCCACAAAATACATAGTCATAATCTGACCTATTACCACATTATTACTTTATATTATTATTAACAGATTAATACAAGGCAGCTTATAAAAGAACACCATAATGCATGTAATTTGATTAATTAGAAAGTACACATTTACCAAGTAACAGAGAACAAAATTTAAAGTTATGTGCATAAATGTGTAGTACTTTTGTTTAGCTCATCCCAAGGCTAGATAACAAAATAGAACTGAAACAACATCAAAGATGTTTGCTGGCTGACAGGGTCAGTATAGGTGTAGAGGACAGCTGAGGAGCAGAAAGTCTAAGACATTTCAAGATACATTTTAAAATAGATGACTCCTCAAAAGGCACCTGAACATTGGTACAGTAGTTGGATAGTAGTGCAGATAGTCTTGGGAGGCTTATTCCACTGCTTCAGAGTGAGAATGGAGAACTATCTTGCAGTTTATCATGATTTCTTGAAGAAACAGTTGGAGCTGTTGACGAGCAGAACCATGCAAGAACCTGTAGATCAAGACAAGAGTTTTAAATTGGGTTCTAGCTATAACTGAAAGCCATGGGAAAGAGTGAATCAAAGGATGAATGGGTGTAATAAAGAAAAGAGAAAATACAGCTGAGCAGCTGGGGTCTGCGAGAGCCAGAGAGGACTGACAGCAGTTGTTTGAAAATCTTCCAGGACATAATTGTAATAATACAACCAGAAAGGAAAAATAGCCTCAAGGAAGACTTATGTGAAGTGTGAAAAAGGGTTTAATTGTAAGAAAGAAAGAAAGAAATCACATAATTCAGTTAGGGAAGAAATGTGCCAATTGAAAGAGAGAGAACCATCCAGGGTCACCAAAGTCCAAACAGGATGACATCATCAAGGAGAATGTTTAGAGAAAAATCTTCAGTTGAAAAAGCAAGACGCAAGTAGAAGATATTGAATTTGGTGTAGTTAATATTAGGATGATTTTCATTCATCCATCATGAGATGGTAAAACGGGCAGTTGGAGATCTCTCTGTTGGCTGAAACCTTTCGGATGAAAAATTAAAATGATAAAAAGAAATACGCATCACCTTTGCCAAGGTGGTGGAAGAGACTATAAGAAGAAATACATGTTTAGGAAATGACTGTAGACAAAAGAAGTAGGACTGTTACTTATTCCTTGAAGCATACCTAAGGAGAGCTTCAAGGAGGACAGATCAATCAACCATGAAAAAACAGAAAGTTAGGACTTGAACAATTCCAAAGCAGAATCTGCAAGGAACATGCAAGAAGGGAGCTGTAAATGTTGCCAAATGCTAATTAAAATGATTAGAAGAATAAAGACACTAGAGAGAGTAGCAGAATGAAGAGTACATGGGACTTAATGCAGAACAACCTTTGTGAAATGGCCTTTGTAAAACCAAAATAAAAAGGACTTCAGAACTTGTTATCCAAGAAAAATAAAGAGAGTTGTCTGTAAACTACAAGTATGTGCTCCAGTGTAATGTATTTGACAGAAACAGAGAAGAGAGACGGGACAGTAATTCTTACTTGCTGATGGGCCAATAGGGGGCTTCTATTTTGTTAACTGGCAAATCACATATTTGTGTTGCGTCTATCACCAGTTTAGTGATATATATTTTACACACAATGTTCTCAAGGTGCAATTACTATTGACAATCACCTACTTCTTTATGTGGATTTTCCACCCGCATTGTGCTAAATACAAACTACAGGTATAGACTGAGCACTGAGATCAGACTTAGGCTTAAATATTCATTAATACTTCAACCTCACTTCAGACACTATCGAACAACAAGCAAGCCCACTCACTTAATTAATGGTAAGGAAAATAATAACCAAATCTGTAAGTGGAACAGATCTTTAACAATTAGTTTCAAGATTTATGAAAGTTATCACTTAAGTGGTGAAAAAAAGAGAAACTACCCAAGAGTGTCAGATTAAATGGTGACATTGAGCAGAAATAATTGTGAGCATATGCATAATACTGTCCTACCAGTGTTCCAATTTTGCTGGAAAAGGGCTCCAGCTCTTCGTAGCCTATTAATTGTGAGTGAAGTTATGAGAGTTTGTTAGGAAAGTTTTACATGATTATTTATTTTTACTTTTAAAAAAACAATGCTAATGCACTTCATAATTTATTCTGTACTTTCAAAGCTAAATAATAATTATAGAAACTATCTAAAGTAATTAAGAAAAATGACAAAAAAATCTTGAATGCATTAATATTCACCCTGCCACTGTGAGAGAAAGCCTGATGAGCTGAAAAAACAAATTGCTTTAATGAGAAACTGAATCAGTCAAGCAAAGTCCAATACTGTTCTATCACTGTGGTTCAACTGAGTTGAACACCTCTGGATAAAATCTGGAGCAAAAAGCACTGAATATTGCTTGAAGAATTAGCATATACATATTAAAAGACACAGCCTTCAATCTCAGGTTGTTTCCATTTTAACATGCTGCTGTTTCTTGTAAGAGAGCATTTTCTGGTTTATTGTAATGACGTTTAGTCAAAATACGGGTGTTCGGGATTTTGTGTACATGACTGGACATTTGCATTATGCGACACGAGTAACCTGAACTTTTTCCATGGATGTTTTCCCTGCAGTTGCTACTCTGGTTGTTGAAGCTATATCTCCATTGAAGTAATGTATCAGGAATTTAGTTTTATTTATGTTCAATAAAAACATGAGGTTTTACATATTTTTGGGTGGAGTAATCCATAAATGGACAGGCTGAGCAATGAAGAGGTTAAAAGCAGGGCATGAGTGGTATAACAATGACTGAAAGAATATAGAGAAGTCCTGTCATAGAAGGAAGGTCCGAGGGAAAACATGCTGAGGTGGGGGAACTGTATGTGGAGGGATATGATGGAGAAAGGACTGATCAAGGGTATAGTGGCAAGAAAAAAAGAACACATCCACTGACAAACTTCAACACAATTTGTAGTCCAACTCGAATTTAGACAGGAAGGAAATGTTGTATGATTAAAGACGTCATAGGATTAAAGATTGGGCAAACTTTTAGCAAATGAACCTTGATTAGTTAATGCAATATGTTTTATTTGAATTAAGTTTTTAACATCACTTTTAAACTGTTCTGGAGCCACTTTGTTACAATATATTACACTACAATGTCAATTAAAGAAAATGAATACTAAGGCCAGTAAGGGGATATGTATATGTAGTAATAATGTAGTAATAATATAGTATGCCTTCAAAGATTGAAATATGAAATCTAAGTGGAGAGACGTTCATTTCAATCACACCCTATTCAGCAAAAAGCAGGCTCAGAAAACACAACTATCAACCTCAAATTTCCGTAACACTACAGTGCACTATGGAAACATATTAAAAATATCACAACATAAACACCCTGAAGTAAAAATATATATATAAAATCAGTAATAAGAAAGTTATTATAAAAGTAGCGTGTCATTTGAGGGAAATCTATCACAACCGACTTACTTTCTTTTAAAACACATTCAAACCACATGATACATACTCTCCAATGAACAAACAGAAAAGTGTAATCCCGATATGAAAAGCAAAATTGTGAAATTAAAATGACACTTAGATCTCTGTATTTGGAAGTATTGCCTTTAAAAATTGAAAAGTTCCAGTTTCTTTATGTGTTACCACCTCATTGCCTAGGACTTTCTAAAAATACATACTTGAGTCAGGCTGTAAAGTTCACTCCTAAACGCCGTTGTCTTTCCCAGAGACCTCTTGGATACGTAGTTTCTGTAAGTAAATAGCACTGCACACGCGCGTAAGCCTTTATAAATGGGGCGTGCACATACACGAGCTGAGTTAGGGCCGGTTTAGGTTTTCAGATCCGCCCCTGTAACGCGACCGGAAATGAGTAGTGGGAGTCGCGGGGAGACAGCCAATGGGACTAGGCAGAGGAGGGCGCTGTTTTTTGCATTTAAAATCAGCGGTGCCTGTCGCTACCCGATTTGCGTGCCTACCCGATTTGCGCGCGCAGGCGTATTGAAAGCCTAACATGCCGTAAAGGTTTCGCGCATGCGTTAAACAGATTGGGCGGCACCGTAAAGTGTGTGATGACGTAGCCTTTCAATACGCACGCGCGCACAGATCAGGCCGGCAACGGGAACCAGGTAGTGACACGCACCGCATGCGCTTAATGAAAAAAAAATTTAAAACAAAAAAATCCACTTTACGACACGCCCGGATCAGAACTGTGCATGCAGCAAAACTTGACATTGACCATAATAAAAATATTCATCCTGCAAAATAAACGAAGCAGCCTTTGTGGCGTAACGTTGATGTCCAATGTTCGATCGCCGTAAGAAGCAGCTTAGGTGTGCACACCTGATAAGTCCCAATTACGGCGAAACACATGCTGTGTACTGCCACTGGTTCAAATCCTCATTTATTCCAATGGCTATTAATCTTACAGAGAAGTTTAACTTAATACCCACAGACTTAAATTAAGGAAGTGCGCTGTTATCACTTGAATCAATCTATTTGATCTATTTTTTTTTTACAGTAAGTGCTTGTTGCTGTAGTTCATATTTGTAATTAATTTGTTCTTAGTGATGTGTTTTTAATGTTATTTCAAGGCGTCTCTGTAAAATCCACTGAGAAACCAACTTACCTATTAACATAATAACACTGAACTGAATTTAACAGCTGTAAAATAAAATATTCTCCACTGAGCAGAATTTAAACATCATGAAATAGTTCAGTTTATGATGAACACCATGTGGACTGAGGGCAGTGATATTCTTTTTTACAAGTTTAATCAACATAACACACCGCTGTTTGTGTGCAGACTCGTCTCATGTCAATGATTTTATTCACCCATATTGATACTGAGCCAGTTCATTTTTATAACTTTAAAAAAGGAAATGCAATACAATTACTCATACTTTTTTATTGAAGAAATAAATGGTATTTTTAAAAATAAAAGTGAAAGATCTGTGAACAATGTTTCTCAAAAAAAATTATACACACCAATATTTATATGTATATACATTATGAGTAGAAAATTCAGTAATCATAAAGATGTATAAATGGTAAATGCATTTAACTAGAACACAACTACAATGAAAATGGCCAACAAGGAGAGGTGTTAAAAACTATTAGGGAAGAAGAACACAAACATATTTACAGATTTTTACCTTAGTATAAAAAAAAAAAAGTTAGCCAAGGTTTTGAACACAATAAAAGTGAATCAATAAATTTGTCAAAAAAGGAAAAATGCTATTTTAGCTTTATGAACAAGATGCTACTCAGAGTCAAAGAGTTATTATCCAGCAATATTCCACAAAAATATGTTCTATTTAAACTGATATTTTTCCTGATCTGTCCTTTAATATTTGTTCACTAATAATATTTTTACATCACCTTTGCTTACAAGTGCAGCTCAAATTGCTCTACAAAAATATACAGTTACAAAGAAAACTAAAGGCATTATAAAAGTAAATAAGCAGATGGAGGGGTCCTTGTCCTTTCTAATAAATATACTGCCTGGTCAAATGGCCGGGGACAAAGACAAACTTGCAGCCTTCAAGCATTCTGGAGATAATAAACTTCTGGGGGTCCCAAGCTAAAGCCCACACAGACCCCCAGTCTGCACATCCCAGCATACATAAATGTGGCCGTCTCAGTCCAATCACAATTCCATTTCAGGACGTCTTGTGAACGTTTCTTCTATCACAGGCAGTTTGAGTTGATGTAACAGACGGTGCAGACGCAGGGGGGCACCATTGCAATAAACTGGAAGAAAAACAGCAGAGGTTAGTGCCCAGTGCAGAGCTTACAAAGTGTACACAGTACCATTTCTAAACTATTACAACCGATGCAAGTAATGAAGAAAAAGCCAAATTAGAAAAGTGGGCTTGTTGAAGTTTTTTTGAAATGCTTGACATTTGTAGCTTGGCAGTCCTCTATTGGCAAAGCATTCCAGAGTACAGAAAGCTGCCAGTTTTTATGGTTGATCTTGGAATAAAAAGCAAAGCAACATTTCAGAAAAGAGATGTTGGGAGCAAACACTCCAAAATACAGGCAGGGTCTAAAATACTCAAAGCCTTCTAATTATTTAATAGACCCTTAAAATCAATTCTATGTGAGACAGACAGCCAGTGTAATGAGACCGAGACAGTTTTCAGAAGAAAAAAAAAAAAACAAAAAGGCCAATACCTCGTGATCACTTGGCAAAGGCACAGCAGATCAGAGCAGGGATTGAGATGGAGGATTCTAGAAGTGCCAGGTAGGAGGGGCAGCCACTACTTCAACATGGCACACATCTGTCTGTCCTTCTTGTTGAACTGCTGCCCCATAACACCACCGGACTCTTCTACTTCACTGTAACTGTTAAAAACATAAACACAGTAGATATTCACTCATGGAGTTCAAACATTAATAAAGTGTACTCTTACTTCTTGTTCTGCCTCCTTTCATTGTTCACCTGTAGATCAATTATTACCGAACTAAACCATCACAAAAGATAAAAGGTCTGCTTAGAGTAAAGTCTGACTAATAATATTTTTTAAAATTACTGTGGTTTTTTGTTGGATGTTGAAAGAACCCCAACTTAACTGTCATTGTATGTAGCATCCTTTTTTTCCTTTTACATTACACATACAGTAGACATTGTGTTACAATCTGTATATCTGAACTTCTAATGTGATGTGCTCAGGTGTCGGTACTTACATGAAAAATCTTCCGTTTTTCTCTCCTACCTTAGTTTTGTTTTAAGTAAAAATTAAGTCTCAGCTCTTTAAAAATCCGACAACAAAAGCACAGTAACTTAAGAAAATAAATGTTATTTTGCAAAACAGAACAATATCCCTGTTTAGTGACTGCTGGGACTGATGCACCTCAGTGTCTGTGTTTGTGAGGATTCACACTCTGAGGCTTTCCTGTCTAAAATTAAAAAGCCGTGTTAGTTACTGGACAAAGTGAGCAGACATACAGTACAGTATTCAAGGCAGCAAAATATTACAGATCAAGTAATAAATATGGGGAGGCTTTGCAGGAATTGCGCACAAATTACTTTTAAAACAAAGCTTCAGTAGTCTTACCTGTAGAAACAGCAAATCTAACATGAACTGCACATCATCTCGAATTGGGAATCTTAAAAGCAGAAGAAAAGGACATCCTGTTGTGTCTCAGACTTCGGATACACTGGCATCTGTTCAGCCACTTGGAAGGCTGGTTACCACTGGGCATCCTGTAGGGTCAATAAAAAAAATACAATAAAGGGGCATTGTTTTTCTAACTGCAGCAATAAGAAAGAAGTTATTTCTAAGGAGCAAGCCTTCTACATTATATTCAGTAAAATGTGTTTGTGTGTGTACTCCTCCTAAACCAACAGCTTAAATGATAAGCCAATGACAAATGACAACAGCAGGTGCCCAGCCTGTCACTGTGCCACATGAGACGCACACCACACTTCTCTGATGGCTTTGGATATAAATTTTAAAATTGCATGTTGTCCGCCATAGATTTTTTCTACCAAACAAGGTTAAAGAAATCCATTTCAAAATTATGAATAAATAGTACCCAACTAACAAATTAATTCATAAGTATGACATTAATATATCGCCAAAATGTAGTTTATGTACAAATGAAAAAAATCCCCTCAGATTTCTTTTATTTTTACTCCTATTCCAAAATGTTTTAGAAAGATTTATTTCTGTTACTGTCTTGAATGACAAACCAATATCTCACTGTTTAAGTATTGTTCTTATACTGTATACAATTTTGAAGACTAAATGTTAGAAAAAGGAGTAACTGGTTTCCTTACTTCATTAATTTAATATTAATAAGTGTAAAGTACAGAACGTTAGACCCTCTGTTACATCTTTCTGTATGGACATTATTATGCTAGAAATAGCTTTTAAAAACGGATAACACACTAAAATAATTAAAACGTGTAAGATTCTGATCTGCTTCATTATCAATTTGTAATGCTATTATCTGCATCTCGCTTTCTTGTAATAACTTAGCTGTTGCTACTCTTGTATGTAATTTAGCCTTCATTATTATATATTTGTTAACTTTACTATGAAAAAACTATTGTAACGATGTAATCTGATACCAACATAATAAAAAATACCGATGGCTTTGGAGGGCACACTTTACACCGGTCGAATGTCAGACGTGCTCTCCTAATTCTATTCCTAATTCGACACCTCGATTACATTGTTTTGCTTGATTATTAGCATGCCGTTCACTCTTTAAGATGAAAAATGCGAACAAATGTTAAAAGAAACACACCAACAAATGCTAATAGGGTGTTACGAAATAAATTAAATGCATCCATTAGCCCAAATACGGAAAATGCTGCGACTTTCACATTTAAACCACGAGATTACGAATGTCGTATAACAACTAAAAAGGAAAATCCTTATGGCCTTTTTCATCAATACGATGTACTTACAAAAAGCTATACGTATCCATTATGCACTTCACAGACATACGTCGCATTTCATTTCGCTCCCTCATCATTCGAATGGAGTTAAAATTTTCAGGCGACAAATATTCTTCCAAGACGTTATAAAATTCAAAAGCTGTCATCTTTTTCAGTAAGAAATCCACTTACAGACGGAGATAAACGTCAACACAAAAATGACTCGCAAGTGTAATTCAAACCTGACAAGTGACGTGTGTCGTAAAACATTAGACATGCGCAGAACAAATCGGGCAGCGTCGTGAAATGAATTTTAATTAAGCAGAGAGCGCGTGCGCAAGACAAATCGGATGGGGACTTGTGTCGCGAAGTAGAAAAACGCAGATCGGGTACGGTCGTAATAGTAAAGCTTTGCGCATGTGTGCGCATGCGCGCGCAAATCGGGTAGGCACCGCAGATTGGGTAGCGATAGTGCCCAATGCGTCGATCGCAAAGGTTGTGCAGGTAGATCGTGTTGCATTCAAAAAAAATTTTTTTTAAACGTTAGTCTATCATATATCCTTCCTATGGCATTTGCCATTTGATTGACATACAGGGCGGCCAGTCTCAGATCTCTTGTCTTCTAACACACTGATCATCCCGCACGCAAGATCAAACGCGTGCAGGGCCGTTTGAAGGAATTTGGGGGCACCAAGCAAAATGGACATGGAGGCCCCCCGCACGCACGCACGCACGCAAAGGAACCACAGCATAGCCATACAGTTTAAATTCACTCACACTTTATATAAATAAAAAAGGTTTACAGTGCAAATACCAGAGATCGCGTGGTTGGCTGGCTGCTGTCAGCGAGGGGGGCCCCCTTGAGGGGGATCCCGATAACAGTGTCATTGCACTTTACTGCATTCACTATCAATCAGGTGCTCACACAGTTTGTCGCTGCATTTTATTCTTAACCAGTCGTTGTCTTGGGGCCCCAGACCAGCTCGGGGCCCCAAGCAATTGCTTGGTTTGCCTGCCTTGTCGCGACGGGCCTGAACGCGTGAGCTACTGCAAAACTCCGGCTGTGATCTAGTTAGCCTTCCAATTTATATCGACTAAAGAAGGGATTTTAAAAAAATTGTTTGGGGAGGGTATGGGCTAGATGTGGAATTGGAAGAGGATTTTTTTCTCATAATGTCACAATCGAAGTGCGTTTGTCTTATCTGTCAATCTATCATTGCTGTTCCAAAGAAGGAAAATGTGGAAGGGCACTTTCGAATTGTTCATAAAAACTATGAAACTGACTTCCTTCCGAAAAGCGATCTGAGAAAGAGAAAGGAGAGGGAACTAAAATCGCAGTTAAATGGACAGACGTCATTTTTCACTTGGCTGAATTCAAAAGCTCCTTGACTGGATTATTCGGCTGTACTTATTTATGCGAGTCAGCCTTTTCCCACATGACGATTATTAAATCCAAATACTGTAGTGACCATAAATATATTGAATTGTTATTGTGCCATAAAGGTTATTCAGTTATTCAAGGTACGACAACATACATTCTATGTATAAAGTATACTCAGTATGTATATATATATATACCTGTATATCATTTTTAATGTAGGTAGATCATTTCGACCTGGTCATTTTAAAAGTAGCTCGCAAGCCGAAAAAGTGTGGGCACCCCTAAACTAGCTGATACAGGTTTGAGTTTGTTTTGATCGACTCGAGAACTCCGATCAGGGTTTACCACCAGGGTCGACAAGACTTGTAAAATGGAACAGATAGAGATTGCAGAGATAAAAGTAGGGGAAAAGAAAAGAGGAAGACGAGATGATTCTGATATAGTTATTTTTAAACAAACATTTGAAGAGATGAAGCTATGTGAAGTGAGTCCTTTAAAATTAGCAGCTTGGGTTAAGAGTATGATGGGAGAGGTTAAAAGCTTCAAAATAAGACGCTAATGATTCTTTTTACCATTTCTAGTTTGGGAAATATTTTATTTTGGGGCACATATTCCAGGCAGAGGGCTAACAAAGGGGTTATTTCTGGCATAGCAGCTGAAGAAATATTAAAGAAATGTATAGAATGTAAAAACACACACACAAACACGCAATACAGTAAAGAAGGAAGGAAAAGTAGAAAAGTTATTCCTCATAAATCAATAGTATTGTCATTCAAGGGAAATTACCTGAAAAGGGTTAATTAAGGTACGCCGTGTATAATCCGCCTCCCATTAGATGTTTTAAAAGTAAAACGTTCGGGAATATAGCGTCAATATGTAAAGGAAAACAACAATGTGCTAAATGCGGCGGTGAACACGATTGTGGCTAGTGTCAAGAGCAGAGCTCAAATGTTCTGATGATGTTGAAGTTTCTAATGAATGTTTAATCACTGTAATTGATGCTTCAGCAAATATAGCTATGCCTTTAAAGAAAAATAATAAGAGAAGAAGAAAGATTGTTCCTTGGTGGACTGAAAAATTTAATAACATCATACATGAAAGAAGTAAAGCTCTTAGAAACCTAAGAAAATCGTTTCCTGAAAATGCTATTGTGCAGTATAAGCAGTTTTATTATTATTAAAGTATTTTTAAAACTGACAAAAAAGGAGCATTACAGGAATTATTGTTCCACTTTAATTAAAGATACCCCCCTGAAGAAAGTGTGGATTCAATTTTCAAAAATGTGTAGTAAACATGATGGAGAAAAGTGCATTGTTTGAAAGTGACTAGGGATATGTAGAAACAGATCTAGACAAAACAAATGGATTAGCTATTACATGTGGAGGTTAACTAGTGATAATACTTTGCCTTAGTTATTTCAAAATGTTAGAAATGAGCAAACTCAAATGTATGGTTATTTCTTCAATCATAGTTTTAGTTTTAATAAATTAATTAGTGAAGTTAAAAAATTCTGCTCTAGGATTGAATAATATTTATAATATATTTTTATGGGAAGCATGTCATAGTATTAAAATCAGCTTTAGATTTATTTAATGCAATTTGGGATAAAGGTATTTTACCAAAAACGTAGAATAAATATTTAATAATTCCAACAGGAAAACCTGGGAAGGACTTATCAAGGATAATAAAAAAAAGATTACACACACACACACACAAACATTTACATATGTTTTAAAAAGCGCACATAATAACTTGATCATCATGATGTGTCCTGGATAAAAACCTAGGTCCAGGCCTTCAATGGCCTCTTAGGCACAGCCATCAGCAGTGTGTCTGTCCGAGGAGAGAGTATCAGCCTTGTCAAGAGGTTTACTTACCAGTGCAGTAACGTTAATGTCTTTAGTTACTCTTCCTATGAAGTCAGTAGACAGATTTGGAGAGCATATACGGTCATGGGGTCTCTGGAAAGGGGTGTGTGGTGCTCCTGATATCTATGCAAAAGGACAAAGGTCCAAGTCTTTAGAGTCCTGGTGCTTCCTGTCTTGCTATATGGTTGCGAGACATGGATGCTATCCAGTGACCAGAGATGAAGACTGGACTCCTGTGGTACTGTGTCTCTTTGGAGAATCCTTGGGCACCACTGGTTTGATTTTGTGTCGAATGAGCAGTTGTTTACAGAGTCCCGAATGAGGCACATTACCCCTCATGGACCCCGTGATCATCAGAGGAGACTGTGTGCAGAGGGTACAGACCTATAAATACCTGGGAGTGCAGTTGGATGACAAATTGGGCTGGACTGCCAATACTGATGCTCTGTGTAAGAAAGGTCAGAGCCGTCTATACTTTCTTAGAAGGTTGGCGACCTTCAACATTTGCAATAAGATGCTGCAGATGTTCTACCAGACGGTTGTGGTGAGTGCCCTCTTCTACGCGGTGGTGTGCTGGGGACTGAGAAGATCGTTCCTCCCCTACACTATGCGACTCTCAGTTCCACTCGGGGGAGTAAATGCTAACATTATTCAAAGTTATTGTCTGTTTTTACATGCATTTTTATTACTCTTTAATTTAATTTTTTTTTTGTTTTTTGTATCAGTATGATGCTGCTAGATTATATGAATTTCCCCTTGGGATTAATAAAGTATCTATCTATCTATCTATCTATCTATCTATCTATCTATCTATCTATCTATCTATCTA
>JANRMT010062813.1:111711507-111736517 GCA_026402145.1 Polypterus bichir lapradei | reverse complement strand
CTATCTATCTATCTATCTATCTATCTATCTATCTATCTATCTATCTACCTGCATTGTGAGGGATTGTTAGTTACGGCACTACTGTCTTGTGGCGCAATACCCCAAGGGTGATCCGGCTCACAGGGTCCTCATTGTGGAGGACCCCAGTGGCTAGACCAGGCCAAGGGGATGCCCATGTATCACCTGGCTGCAGCAGATAGAGGGTCATTTCTGGAGGGTGGGACTGGACCACGTGTCTGCCTGGGGAGTTCCCAACCAGGATCCTGAGCTGTTTCATTGTGTGGTGGGTGCGGCAACACGATGGCTTGAATAAGAGAGATTCTGCTTTGCAAGTAAGACATGGTCAGACCTACTCAGTTGTACTTGGATTCTGAGATTGTAAACAGAGATTAAAAAATCAAAAAACTGTAATAGGAGTATTCTTAGATTTGAAAAAAGTATACAATATGCTATGAAAAGATGGGACTATTAATTAAGTTGCTTGAAGTAGGATTGAATAGAAGGATTATTTTTTTGGTGGATTAGGGACTTTTATCACATAGAAGTTTGAAAGGAAGAGTAGGTAAGGAATACTCGAAAATTTCAATAGAGAATGGTATGCAGCAGGGTAGTGTCATTAGTCCAAGTTTATTTACTCTTATGATACATGATTTACCACAAACAGCCTCAAATGTGGGAATATTGTTATTTTGCAGATGGTTGTGTCATTTGGTAATGGAGAAGAAATGTTAACTTCCAAATAAAAAATTATAACTTACAGTCTCTGAGGTTGAAAAGTGGGCAAACCAATAGGGATTCAAATTATCAGTTTTTAAAACAGCAGCTGGGTGTTTTACACAAAGGAAAATTACTTTGATTTACCTTTTATTGTATAATTGAATTATTTAAGAAGAAAATAGTTTAGGTTTCTATGTGTGACTTTTGATAGTTGATCACCTTGGTAACAACATACGTAACATGGAAGTAGTACAAAAAGTGTATGAGAGGTTGGACAAGGAGGAGAAAAGGACCTGTGCCGATTGGCTAGACAGAGGGACCAAGCTGGGAAAGATGAGCTACAGGTTAGGGTAATAAAGGATAATGATGGAAATCTGCTCAGAAGTGAGCAGAGTATGTTGAGCAGATGTAAAGAATACTTTGAGAGGCTGATTAATGACAGGAATGAGAGAGAGAAGGTTGGATGATGTGGAGATAGTTAACCATGAAGTGCAACAGATTAGCAAGGATGAAGTAAGGACAGCTATAAAGAGGATGAAGAATGGGAAGGCTGTTGTTCCAGATGACATACCTGTGGAAGCATTGAGGTGCAGGAAGGATGGCAGTTGAGTTTTTATCCAGATGGTTAAATGCAATCTTGGAAAGTGAGAGGATGCCTGAGGAGTGGAGAAGAAGTGTACTGGTGCCGATTTTTAAGAATAAGAGTGATAAGCAGAACTGTAGTACTGTAACTACAAAGGGATAAAACCGATCAGTCACAGCATAACGTTATGGAAAACAGTAGTGGAAGCTATGTTAAAGAAATAAGGTGATGATTAGTGAGCAGCAGTATAGTTTTGTGCCAAGAAAGAGAACTACAGATGTGATGTTTGCTCTGAGAGTGCTAATGGAGAAGTATAGAGAAGGACAAAAGGAGTTGGATTGTGTCTTTGTGGACCTGGAGAAAGCATATGACAGGGTGTCCTTTCTTATTTGCAATGGAGATGGACAGGTTGACAGAGGCGATTCAAAGAAGTCCCCATGGATTATGATGTTCGCAGATGACATTGTGATCTGCAATGAGAGTAGGGAGCAGGTTAAGTAGGCCCTAGGGAGATGGAGATATCCTCTAGAGAGAAGAGGAATGAAGGTCACCAGGACTAAGACAGAATACATTTGTGTGAATGAGAGGGAGGTCAGAGGAATGGTGAGGATGCAGGGAGTATAGGAGGCAAAGGTGGAAGATTTCAAATACTTGGGATCAACAGTACAGAGTAACAGGGAGTGTGAAAGAGAGGTGAAGAAGAGAGTGCTGCCAGGGTGGAGTGGATGAAGGAAAGTGTCAGAAGTGATTTGTAACAAATGGGTACCAGCAAGAGTGAAAAGGAAGGTCTACAAGAAGGTAGTGAAACCAGCTATGTTATATAGGTTGGAGATTGTGGCACTGACAAAAATATAGAAGACAGCTGGAAGTGACAGAGTTAAAGATGTTAAGATTTGCATTGGACGTGACGAAGATGGGCACTATTAGGAACAAGTACATTAGAGGGTCAGCTCAGGTTGGACAGTTTGGAGACAAAGCCAGAGAGGTGATATTGCGTTGGTTTAGATGGTGTAGACGAGAGATGTTAGGAACGGAGCTGCCAGGCAAGCGGAAAGGAGGAAAAACTAAGAGGAGGTTTATGGATATGGTGATAGAGGACATGCAGGTGGTGGGTGTGACAAAGCAAGATGCAGAGGACAGGAACATATGGAAACAGATCATCATCCACTGTGGCGATCCCTAATGGGAGCAGCCTAATGAAGAAGAAGAAGTACAAAAATGTAAGAGCACAGTAATTTTAATGAGATGTGTATTGGGAAAATTATGGGGAGCAGATAGAAGTATATTATAAAGGATAAACATGTCAGTGATTAGTTCTGTAATGGATTACAGTCAGCAGCCATATGTTTCAGTTTCATCTAAATTGTCATAATTGAATAAAGTTCAGTACAGAACACTTAGAATATGTTTGTATGAGCCTTTTCATCTACCACAATAAATACTTTATTAATAGAAATGTAAGAATTACATTGGATTTGAGAAGTAAATTATTACATTTTAACTGTTGACTCTATTTAAAGCCAAGTCCAACATGGAAAGGGTAGAAGACTGTTGGAAATATCAATATGAGAGAATAAATTTGTGATTCATTCATTCATTCATTCAAAGAGTTGTTAGGCTGGTGGAGGAGTATCTATTTAATAATTATCTTCTTGCATCCAGTAAGATTTCTATTTTGCCATGATGGTATTTGTATGGAAAAGAAAAAGCAGGCAAGTTAGCAGAAATTAGTTAGAAACAGACTATAAGATTTCTTTTGGCAAAAGTGATATTAAATGTTTAATTAAACTGGCAGTTTTTAGGGAATTGCAAAATGTTTGGGAGAATAGTAATAAAAGGAAGATATATATTACAGTTAAAACCTTCAGTTATTTAAGTGAGAAAGGAAGAAGTTATTTTTAGCATGTTAAGGCTTGGACGTGTTGGTTTGAATCAATGCTATTATTGTACTGGCAGGTGTAAAACAGGAAAGTGTGAGAAATATGGGATCAAAGAAACATTAGAATACTACATTGTTTGGTGTTTGAAATATGGTAGAGTGGAGGTATAATTGATACATTTGAACAAATGGTACTCCCATTTAGTAATTTTAAAGAACTACCTTACAATATAACTGAGAATACAAGTCTATTGAAAGCCTTTATTAAGTATATAAAAAATCAGGAAATGTCTTAATACGTACAGTATATTCTAGATGAAATAATTGTAAGCAGAAGAGGTAACTGAAGTTGGAACCTCCATCCAGTAGTTGGCAGTAATGGATCAGTATTAATAATTCCCGGCCTGCCGCCTTTCAGTTCAAGGAGAAGCGGAAGTGAGGACGGGCTTGCGATGATCTCACAGCGGATGTCCCGGAACGCTGCCGGCAGTGTTGTGAACACGTGAGGCTGATTTTGCTGTACGGATCATAGACGTGCAGGTAAGGCTCTACGAATTTGAACTTTTTGGTGTTGTAGTATGTGTCTTAAGAACAACTGAATGTAGGACTTGGCAGTCTGAAGGATGCAGTTGTAGTCTGTTCGTTGCAAACCACCACTAAATTGGGTGCTATTCCTTGTTTCAGACTAAACGTTTCTTAATTCGAGTACTTGCTTTACTAAATGCGGTGTTTAGTCCTCATTTTCTTGTTCTTTTGAAGGCAGCATGGCATATACTGTGCTGTGTGTTATTACAATTTTTTAGGGGTGACGATTAAAAGGTCAGCAGTCTGCTCTGAATAGGACAGTGTATGCCAGCCAATCTATGAATTGATTAGTAGAAAAACTGACACTTGCCTCCCTGTTGTGCAAATAAAAACAACCCAGGAAAAGTAAATATTGTGAGTAATACATTAAGAGCACGCTTAAGTACTAGTTGGCTGTTCTTCAAAGTTTCAAAGGAGACAAACTGGGAAATGCATAAGTGGAATTACTTTGTATTTAGCAGTAGTGTAGTATTGACCCCTGAATATGATAGTTTGTATAATATGTGTTGCTTTAGCATTGATGCCTTATCTTTCTGTGTTGACTTTGAGAACTGATTAAAAAATACCTTATCCCAAAGTTTTTTTCTTATTACAAATGAGGCATTAAAGCAGCTGAGCCATTACTGCTTCTTCCATAAACACAGTTTTTACTACATTGTTATTGTCATCATTTTGTTTACACTCTAAAAAGTCATTGTTACTGAACAACAACAATGCTCCTATGTCCTTAAAGTAAACTGAAAGAATACCTGTTCTCTATGGCAAAGAGTTAAAACTGGGAGGACATTCAGCCTTTCAGCAGAGCAGTGAGCTAAATCATAAAGTGAATGTGAATGTCCTTAATTTGCTCTGTCAAAGCCAAGACTGAATTTTAGTTGAACATCTTTGATAAGACTTGAATACTGCAGTCCATTAAAATCCTCAGCCAATGCAGGTTTGAGTTTGTTTTGCTAATAATAAAAAGTCACCATCTCACACTATAAACTGACAGTTTCTTATCCAAAATGAATGATTGTTGTATTATTGATAAGAGGGATTTCATCAAGCCATACCTCGAAGTAGAATCCAGTATGCAACAGTTATGCACTTCTTATTTTTTATGTGTGCTTTACCAAGATTACTGTTCATCATTAGACCCTACTTTTATGTGGGGGCAGCTTTAGTGCAGCATGATAATGGTGTGTCTCTTAAAACTGTAACTTTTAGTATAGTGTATATACTGTAAATTGCTGAGGTAATCTCTTCACCTAATCATCATATTTCTAGGTTGAGCTTCCATGGCAGGGATTCTGTTTGAAGACATATTTGATGTAAAGGATATTGATCCTGATGGGATGAAATTTGATAGAGGTAAGACTTGCAAAAAATTTCAACTTTACTGTGCAGCTGAGAGAAAAATATCAGTTTCTGGAAAGAAACAACAATCTACACATTGTTTGGTTTGTGGTATTTCCAACATATTCTTTTTATATATATATATATATATATGTGTGTGTGTGTATATACGTATGTATATGTATGTATGTATGTGTATGTATGTATGTATGTATATATATATATATATATATATATATATACAGTAATCCCTCCTCGATCGCGGGGGTTGCGTTCCAGACCCCCCCGCGATAGGTGAAAATCCGCGAAGTAGAAACCATATGTTTGTATGGTTATTTTTATATATTTTAAGCCCTTATAAACTCTCCCGCACTGTTTATAAATATTCCCCGCAGAGTTATACAGCATAATCCCTTTGTATTCTCTTAGATATTAGGTAAGATTCATTGAAATTATGTATATAAACACACTGTTTATATACAGTAAAACCTAAATATTATTTTTAAGATATTGAGTGTCTCCAATATCACATATGTTACAGCCATTACGATAGACAGGCCACCAGCAATAAATATGTACAATGCAAGAAAAATAGTATACAATAAATGTGTGTACAGTGACACTAAACGTACGTACATGTACTAAGCACTGTAAGAAGAAAATTAATTATGGTTACTCACCAACAATGACACGATGACTTGTCCGATAACAATGAGTTTAATTTTACTGCACAACAAAGGAGAGCGTTACAGCCCTTGTAAAGGAGCCACTTCAGGCGATTGTGTAGCACTGCCGTTGTTCTTCTTCTGGCAGTCTTCAATCCAAATCCCTAAAGCAGATTCCATCCAGACTACTGCCTTATTACATCCACTTACAACTCGTTTTGCACCCTGGTTAAAAGGACACTGCAGCCGTAGATCTTATATTCCTTTCCTACTTTTTAAATAAAAAGAATCGTAGCCTTCAACAAATCCAAAACGTTTACCTTTTCGGCAATCGTTAACATCTTCTTCTTGCGCTTGGGCACGGCCCCTGAAGCAGTAGCAGATTGTTTTGGAGCCATAATGAAGGGCTTGACTATGCACAAAGATAAACACTAAAGAGCACAACTCTTTACACAGCGAAACACGTTGATGCTGAATGAGTGAGACGAGACTTCCTGGTTAACACTGCATTCAGCACGCAGGAACTCAACTTAAATATAATTTATGAAGACTGAAGTCCTAATATCAAATAAAGACTTTCACAAAAGGTACATTTATAAAAAAACAAGTGCGCTTTTATTCAAGAATATAACTGAAGAAAAAGAAATCGGGCTAGGGTGCAACACTGACACAACCACTTGGGTGGTGCAGCGGTAAGAACTACTGAACCATAATCAAAAGGTCCCCGGTTCGATTCCGGCCACTTCCCAGAATTACCATTTTCATGTTCAATGCCACTCCTTATTCAGGAAAAGATCTCACATATTCCATGGGAGAAAGACTTTCTGAGACTAAGGTCATAAAGCTTATGAAACCGTTTCAGGACAAAGCCAGAACAGTAAAAATGGTTGCGTAGAGTGCGACAGGAGCTTCCACCTGCAGCTAAAGTCATTCGCGTGCCGAAGTAGCATTGCACATGTACTTTGTCAGCATGCCTGTGTAGATAAAACACTGGAAGCTCTGCAGTCTACTTGTGACTTTACGCTGTAGGAAGATCAGTAATTAAATATAGCTAAACAACATTCAATGTGGCTTTTATATTGGTAACATATACATGTTTTTCATTTAAAGACCATCACAAAACATAATCACAAACGGAACTTTGCATGATATCTTGGTGAGCTCTGTAAGCCCTGCTGTTTTGTTGAAGGGCACATGTGGGGCAGACTGACTGGCAGGATAACGCCTGACCTCTTGCTGCATCCAAACGGTGCCATCTTTCTCCTTTACGCCTGGTCCAGCTGTGTTTTTCATATGTGTGAGTGGACGTTTCTTGTGGGGAGGGCTTCTGTTCTCTTTCTCTGACGTAGAACCCTCATCCTCATCTGAGTTCACCTCTGTTATAGCACGTCTTTATTTGAAAACAGCTGTGTCAGATCGGGGGGAGAGTGAACGTGACTGAGACAATAAAGCTGAAAAAAAGCTAACCTTTACAACTACCTTAAATTTACAATGTTACAGGCTCAAATCAAATGTATGTTTTTATTGTACAATAGTAACAATAAATGCAACTCACTACTCAAAATGGCAAACCTGGGAATCGGCTGGAATCGAACCCGCTACCTCTTGATTATGAGTCAGCAGTTCTTGCCGCTGCACCACCTAAGCGGTCCATTTATATTCTTGAATAAAAGCGCACTTGTTTTTTTTTTATACAAGTAACTTTTGTGAAAGTGTTTTGATATTTGGACTTAAGTCTTCACACATTATACACTTAATGTCAAAATTTTGTCGTTGGAATCTTTTTACATGTTATAGTACTGTTTTAGGTTCTTGTTTCTTTCATTCTTGCATTTCCTGTCATCCTACATTTACACAGATCGTTGTAGACATGAAACACGCATGAAATGCATGTGTTCCAAATAACAATATATTATTTACCCTATACAACTCCAGACATCTAACACCCAGATAAACAAGACTTGAGCTGGGAGAACATTTTGCGCAAGTTGAGCTGAAGTGGTGAGGGGGATGAGATAGCAGGCTGTTTGCTGCTTGTGTTGATCAACACATTTACAAAACAAAAGATGCTAATGAGGAGGTGCAAAGGAATTTAATGTGGCCCAGGATTATGAGATTTTTTGTAGGCTTCAGGGATTCTAGTGTTAAATACAGACATACATGTGCTATCACTTAGATTGTAACATAGACTGAAATGTCTATTTCAATTTTATTTTTAACTAGCAAAATACTTTAAGTACTGCCTTAAAATTTTTATTAAGAAGAAAAGTAAACCTTTTTAAACTGAGGGAAAATATACCAATAATTATTTGTTAAGGATCTCTTTGTGTGCCACGTTGTCAGTTCGGCCCTCCGGTTGTAATATGACAAGCTGTGCGCTGAGCTTACTCTTGAGCATGCAACGTAGAGTTGGCCATGTGAAAAGCAATCTTGCCTCAAATCTCACCGCTTGGATTACTGCTGTCATAATCGGTTTGAGTTTCATGGTTTGTTTCAATTACGTTAGTATTTGCAGGTTTGCAGGGCTTGTTATGTTGAAGTGACATTCGGCATCTGTCAAGCGTTGTAAGCATACAACTGGTTTCATCGGTAACTTCGCATCCAGCTTTTGAGAGTTGAAACATTCATAAACATCAAAGTGTCCACTACTCAAATTGTCACCTGTGAATCTAAGATGTTTAAGAGGCATTGGCGGTTGTCCAAAGGTGTAAAATATTTGGCCATTTCGGTACACTTGAAAGCGACAAACCAAACAATTCAGCGGCAGCCATCAACTCACATGCAGAACCATAGGTGAAGGGCTTAAGCATTTCACTCTTATAGTGCTCCTGTGTAGTATAATTATCTCCTGTACCGTCATCAGTCCACACCTTGAACCTGTCCCAGTCATTCAATACATAGGACACAATGTTCCTCCGGATATCAAGAGTGAGCCTGATATGGCCTTGCAATATGTAACACAGAGAATGGAAAAGGCAGGTGCCATCTCCGGGCATGGAAACCACTCGGTAAGTGACAGTTCTTTGATTGATGGTGATCACCTCAATAGACATGTTAATAGGGGTACGGTTGGAACGATAAAGGAAATGGGTACCTGAACAATGTAAACTAAGTCTAAAATACCTATACAATAACTATAATCGTAATGAACAATAAAACAGCGGAGAAGCCGTGGATTAAATAAAAAGGCTGCAGTTATCAGCAGGGAGACGTGAATACCGTGGCGAAGCAAGGAAGGGAATGAAGAGACCGTAGCAACGGATGGCCTTATATAGGCAGGCAGCCAACAACATGGGAGGCGTTGGGATGGGGGACCCAACGCCGCCTCACACGGCGACCGAGCTGCAGGCTATGGACGTATATATGTACGTAAGTAAGATTCAGTTAGCGTTGGGAACCTGCATACCAAATTTCTTGAAGATGGGCCCATAGGTAACAAAGACCGTTGGAAAGTTCAATATGGCTGCCGACAGTGGCATCATACCACCGAAATAAGTACGTACATCGGTTTTGGTTAGCGCAGGGAAGTCGCCTACCAAATTTCGTGAAGATGGGGCCATAAATAAGAAAGTTCAACATGGCGGACGTTGTCGACCGCTATGACCGTTACGCGTAGAATTTTGAAATGAAACCTGCTTAACTTTTGTAAGTAACCTGTAAGGAATGAGCCTGCCAAATTTCATCCTTCTACCTACACGGGAAGTTGAAGAATTAGTGAAGAGTCAGTCAGTCAGTCGGCCAGTCAGTCAGTCAGTCAGTGAGTCAGTGAGGGCTTTGCCTTTTATTAGTATAGATGAGTATTCATAAAAAAACTGGGGTTTGATTTTTCAGCCCTATTGATGGTATCGCTCCTTATTAGGGTCTTAACATTGATATATTTTGGATACTCTGCATTGAGAAAGATGCATTCCATATGCAAGAGGTATCCAATTCTTGAGGACTACAGTGGGTGCAGATTTTCCTTCCTGTGTCTGTCTTGATCAGTGAACAATTTCTTCTGTTAATTGACCATTTTTCCCTTTATTTTAACAAGTCATTTATCTGAATTTCTTCTCTTTTTTTCTTCAGTGGCAGCCATTCAAAAATGATGTGTAGTGAGCAAACAGATGTTGAGCTAAGTTTAGGCCTAAAATTCGAACCAATCCCTCTCCAAGTAGTTTCTTAATTAGAAGCGTATTCCTGTTTTTAATTAAACCTGTTTTCTAATTCCATAGCTTATTGGTGGTCTCTTTCTGCCACACCAGACATTTGCAAAACTTTTCCTTTTTCTAAGACCACTGTCACTGTTTTGGGACCAGAACAGATCAACGTTCTGAAGCATAATGCGAGACTGGTGGGAACTGAACTGCTTTCCTACATTTGTTTGTTTGCTCTTCCCTAACACACAATTTCAGATCTTCAGTTTCAATTGTTAGTTAAGTCAATTAAATAACACTCTTATCACTGACCTACCTAGTCCTGCTCTACTTGGATGCAAGTTATAGAATTATGGGTTAATTTATTTTTACACCTACGCAATTTTTTGTTTAAGGTGTATATTATGCTGTATGAATATTTTCAGCTTTATGGACTGGTACATATTAACTATGAGGGAATGAATCTCTGAATGTTGTCCACTGGTTTTAAAAATTCTGTGTTAGTGTATTACTTGACTTTGCAATTTTGGTAATCCAAGTTGACATAGTTCCCAAATGAGAACCACGCTATAAAAAATATTCTAGAAGCTTGCAGTTCTCTTATTTTAATGTATAGGAGCTAGCAAAATAAACATGGCATGCTTTCTCTTTTAGGTTGAGGTTCAAAAATGTTTTCACCACCCATCTTAATAAAGTGGATAGACAGAAAAAACTTGAATAGCTCTCACCTTTCTAAGATGTTTTCACTCACTTCACAATCTTTCTGTCACACCAAGTTAATGAAACCCTTCTTTTTCTATTGACTGCTCCCATTGGGGGTCACCATAGCGGATCATCTGCATATGTCGCCTCTCTGGCTTTGTCTCCAAACCGTCCAATATCAATGGACCCTCTGATGTACTTATTCCTAATCCTGTCCATCCTCATCACATCCAATGCAAATCTTAACATCTTTAACTCTGTCACCTCCAGCTCTGTCTCCTGTCTTTTTGTGAGTGCCACCGTCTCCATCCCATATAACATTACCCTCTTGTAGACCTTCCCTTTCACTCTTACTGGTATGCATCTGTCACAAATCACTCCTGACACTCTTCTCCACTCACTTCACCCTTCCTGTACTCTCTTCTTCACCTCTTTTCCACACTCTCTGTTACAATTTACTTTTGATTCCAAGTATTTGAAATCCTCCACCTTCACCAACTCTACTCCCTGAATCCTCACCTTTCCTCTGAACTACTTCTCATTCACACAGATATTGTGTCTTGGTCCTACTGACCTTCATTCCTGTCCTTTCTAGAGGATATCTGTACTTTTCCAGCGTCTCCTCAGTTCTCACCCTACTCTTGTTACAGATCGCAATGTCCTCTGCAAACATCACAGTCCAAGAGGACTCCTTTCTAATCTCCTCTGTTAACCTGTCCTTAACCATTGCATATAAGAAAGGCCTCAGAGCTGATCCCTGATGTAATGTCACCTCCACCTTAAACACATCTGTCACTCCTACCACAGACCTCACCACTGTCAGACTTCCCTCGTACATATCCCATACCCCTCTATTATACTTCTCTGCCACACCTGACTACCACTTATAATACAATACTACAACCCCTCTCTAGGAACCCTGTCATATGCTTTCTCTAAGTCCACAAAGACGCAATGCCACTCCTTTTGGCCTTCTGTATACTTATGCATCAATTTCCTCAGAGCAAACATAACATCTGTAGCTTTCTTTCCTGGCATGAAACCATACTGCTGCTCACTAATCATCACCTTCCTTCTTAACTTAGCTTCCACTACTCCATCCCATAATTCATGCTGTGGCTGATCAATTGTATCCCTCTGTTGTTACTAAAGTTCTACACACCAGCCTTACTCTTAAAAATTGGTACAAGTACACTTCTTTTTCCATTCCTCAGGCATTCTCTCACGTTCCAAGATTACATTAAACAATATGGTTAAAAACTTCACTGCCATCTCTCAAACATCTCAGGTGTATCATCTGTACCAGCAGTCTTCCCGTTCTTCATCCTCTTCATAGCTGTCCTTACTTCCTTCTTGCTAATCTGTTGCACTTTCTGGTTCACTATATCCGCATCTTCCAACCCTCTCTTTCTAATTCTCTCCATTCATCAGCCTCTCAAAGTACTCTTTCCATCTGCTCAACACACTCCCCTTGCTTGTGAGTACATTTCCTTCACTATCCTTTACTACCCTACAATCTTGTTCATCTTTCCGAGCTCAGTCTCTCTGTCTAGTCAATCGGTACAGGTCCTTTTCTCCCTCCTTACTGTCCGACCTTTCAAACAACTCATCATATGCCTTATCTTTAGCCTTCACCACCTCTCTCCACCTTACACCTACTTTTCCTTGTATGTCTGCCTACTTTCTTAATCTCTCTGACTATCCCAATTTTTCTTTGCCAACCTCTTCCTCTGTATACTCTGCTATACTCCCCCATTCCACCACCAGGTTTCTTTGTCCTCCTTCCTCTGTCCATATGTCACACCAAAACCCTTCTAGCTGTCTCCCTTACCACATCTGCTGTAGTTACCCAGCTACCTGATAACTCTTCACTGGCATCTAGTGCCTGTCTTACCTCCTCCCTAAACTCCACCTTACAGTCTTCCTTTTTCAACTTCCACCATTTGATCCTTGGATCTGCCCTCACTCTGCCACTCTTCTTGCTCTCCAGCATTATCCTATGCTGCCAACTACGCTTTCCCCTGCCACCATTTTGCAATCTCCTGCAGACTGACCCTCCTGCACAGGGTATAATCCACTTGTGTGCATCTTCCTCCACTCTTGTATGTCACCCTGTGTTCCTCCCTCATCTTAAAATGAGTATTCACCATAGCTTTGTTCATCCTTTTCAAGTAATCCACTAACATCAGACTTTCCTCATTCCTCTCCTTGACATATACCACCCATCACCTTCTTATCCCCTCTGTTCCCTTCACCAACATATGCATTGAAGTCCTCTCCAATCACCATTCTGTCTTGCTTGGATAAACTGTTCACCACTTTGTCCAGCTCACTCCAGAAATTTTCTTTCTCATCCATCACACACCCAACTTGCAGGGCATATGCACTAATAACATTCATCATCACACCTTGAATTTCCAGCTTCATAATCAGCATTTTGTCCAACACTCTTTTCACCACCTACACACTCTTGACATACTGTTCCTTCAGAATAACCCCTACCCCATTTCTCCTCCCATCCATACCATGGTAGAACAATTTGAAACTGCCTCTGATACTCGTGGCCTTACTCCCCTTCCATCTCATCTCTTGCACACACAATATATCAACCTTCCTTTTGTCCATCATATTGGCTGACTCTCCATTTACCAGTCATACTGTCAAGATTCAAAATTCTTACCCTCACTTCCACTCTCCTAACCTTCCTCCTCCCCTCCTGTCTCTGGTCATGCCCTGTTGGTTAACAATACTGGTGGCGGTCGTTGTTAACCCGGGCCTCGACCAATCCTGTATGGAAATCTGTATTGTTGTCTGCATGTTGATCTGGCAAAATTTTACACCTGATGCCCTTCCTAAAGTAACCCTCCCCATTTATCTGGGCTTGGGACCGGCATAAAGAAGCACAATGGTTTGTGCATTCCCATGTCTGCATTAAGTTAATGAAACCCTTACAGATTATTATATTGTATGAAATACTTGACAAAAATCTTTTCTGCTATTTGTAAAACTGTTTGTTCTGTGTAATATGCTTCCATGTCCTGCTGTATGCAAATTGTATTGTAATATGCCTCAATTATAAATACATTACATGCATTATTTATTCAATATCTTTAATTTAATTCTAATTTGCTTACTATTTCTTTGACATCTTGTAAAGCACTTTGATCTACATCCTTTGTATCAAAATATGCTATAGAAGTAAATGTTGTCATTGAGGAATAATGACCTTTAAAGAATTCATGCCCTCTCAATTAACATAAGACATCGGATAATACAATTGGTGTTTTGAGCACTCTATGGTGGTGTTGAAAAATTTAGTTCCTTCATCATTTGCAAAAGAATGCCTGATGCAGCTTGTTAATAGTTACAAGATCACAGAAACATTGTTATTAAAAATTTTTTTTGGCACTTTTCAGTTTCCCGACTGCATTGTGAGAGTGAGTCATTCAAGATGGATCTGATTCTTGATGTAAATATTCAGATTTACCCTGTGGACCTCGGTAAGTGATTTATATGCAAGTAGCATAGCAGGTTATTGAATACATTGCAAACTGAGGCCTTAAAACAGACTGAGGATTATTCTGCCGTTGTGTCTCTATCTAAAAGGTGACAAGTTTCGCTTGGTAATTGCCAGCACACTGTATGAAGATGGAACCCCAGATGACGGAGAATACAATCCCACTGATGAGCGACCTTCCAGGTATCTCTCATTGGCAACAGTAAATTAAAAAGTTAATTGTGCAAACCTGCAACTAATTTCAGTGGGTTGCTTCTGTTTTCAGGGCTGATCAATTTGACTATGTAATGTATGGAAAAGTATATCGAATTGAAGGTGATGAGACATCAACTGAGGCTGCTACTCGGCTGTGAGTATTAATGCAGTTCAACTGTACTGTTGTCCTGAACAGTATGTTCAGCTAAAACTATTAATCCTAGGATTTATTTTTGTCTATCACTTCATTGATTTATCCTTCAGTTTTAGTCATGATTAGAACAAATGCAAAGTCAAACAAAAAATATAAAGAATATATCACAGTAAATAGGAAATTTACATTGATAAACTAGGGAAAATGTAAAGTTGAGTAAGTGCAAGAGCATTAAAACTTTGATTGTTACAGCAATCTTGACCAAGAAGTAACTAAGGGTTTTGTAATGTTAATTTTAGACTATTTTCTAAACTGGACTTTAAGGACAAGGACATTACAATGGTAAATAGACCATTATAATCGGGATTTAGCCTGTGCAAACATACAGTGATCCCTCCTCGATCGCCAGGGTTGCGTTCCAGAACCCCCCGCGAAAGGTGAAAATCTGCAAAGTAAAAACTACACGTTTATATTGTTATTTTTATATTGTCACGCTTGGGTCACAGATTTTCACAGAAACACAGGAGGCTGTAGAAACAGGGACTTCAAAACAGTGCAAACAAACATTTGTCTCTTTTTCAAAAGTTTAAACTGTGCTCCATGACAAGACAGAGATGACAGTTCCGTCTCACAATTAAAAGAATGCAAACATATCTTCCTCTTCAAAGGATTACGTGTCAGAAGCAGAGAATGACAGAGAGAGAAAAGCAAACAATCAAAAATCAATATGTGCCGTTGGGGCTTTTAAGTATGTGAAGCACCACACAGGAAGCATATCGTATATCGTTGAGTTTTATTTAATACATAATACCTGATTGGGTAGCTTCTCAGCCAATCGCCAATAGCGTCCCTTGTATGAAATCAACTGGGCAAACCAACTGAGGAAGCATGTACCATAAATTAATAGACCCATTGTCCGCAGAAATTCGCGAACCAGGGAAAAATCCGTGATATATATTTATATATGCCTACATATAAAATCCGCGATGGAGTGAAACCACTGAAGTTGAAGCGCGATATAGCGAGGGATCACTGTAAACACTAAGCAACATCAATGTATGCAAATTGGCCACATTCATAAATTAACAGTACAGTAATCCCTCCTCGATCGCGGGGGTTGCGTTCCAGACCCCCCCGCGATAGGTGAAAATCCGCGAAGTAGAAACCATATGTTTGTATGGTTATTTTTATATATTTTAAGCCCTTATAAACTCTCCCACACTGTTTATAAATATTCCCTGCAGAGTTATACAGCATAATCCCTTTATATTCTCTTAGATATTAGGTAAGATTCATTGAAATTATGTATATAAACACACTGTTTATATACAGTAAAACCTAAATATTATTTTAAAGATATTGAGTGTCTCCGATATCACATATGTTACAGCCATTACGATAGACGGGCCACCAGCAATAAATATGTACAATGCAAGAAAAATAGTATACAGTAAATGTGTGTACAGTGACATTAAACGTACGTACTTGTACTAAGCACTGTAAGAAGAAAATTAATTATGGTTACTCACCAACAATGACACGATGACTTGTCCGATAACAATGAGTTTAATTTTACTGCACAACAAAGGAAAGCGTTACAGCCCTTGTAAAGGAGCCACTTCAGGCGATTGTGTAGCACTGCCGTTGTTCTTCTTCTGGCAGTCTTCAATCCAAATCCCTAAAGCAGATTCCATCCAGACTACTGCCTTATTACATCCACTTACAACTCGTTTTGCACCCTGGTTAAAAGGACACTGCGGCCGTAGATCTTATATTCCTTTCCTACTTTTTAAATAAAAAGAATCATAGCCTTCAACAAATCCAAAACGTTTACCTTTTCGGCAATCGTTAACATCTTCTTCTTGCGCTTGGGCATGGCCCCTGAAGCAGTAGCAGATTGTTTTGGAGCCATAATGAAGGGCTTGACTATGCACAAAGATAAACACAAAAGAGCACAACTCTTTACACAGCGAAACACGTTGATGCTGAATGAGCGAGACGAGACTTCCTGGTTAACACTGCATTCAGCACGCAGGAACTCAACTGCGTGCTCTGATTGGTTAGCTTCTCAGCCATCCGCCAATAGCGTCCCTTGTATGAAATCAACTGGGCAAACCAACTGAGGAAGCATGTACAGGAAGTAAAAAGACACATTGTCCGCAGAACCCGCGAAGCAGCGAAAAATCCGCGTTATATATTTAGTTATGCTTTCATATAAAATCCGCGATAGAGTGAAGCTGTGAAAGTCGAAGCGCGATATACCGAGGGGTTACTGTATTCTAAAATATTTAATATTGCTTAGTGATTGGGTTTGGCAGAAGGGTCCTGTGTAGCACTGGCGTGGCTTCAATTAACAATGCTCATTAAGCATGACACTGCCATCCTGCATTCCCAGTAGATCTGATTTAAATGATTTTCGTTATAATCAGGTGCATTAGCATGGACTCAATTTGCAGTTGCACTACCAATGGGGTGATCTGTAACACATCAGTAATTACTATATAATAATTGAATGGTATATAGTAGGTCCAACATGGCATCAACTGAAGATGAAATAAAAATAAATACATATAGTTTTAAGCGGACACTGACTCACATTGTACTACATCATTTACAGGAGCAGGTGATTTTTTTATTGCTTATGTATGAAGTTACACAGTTAATTTTGTTCATTTTAAGTTATTCACAAAGTAATACATAAAAATTCAAGACCATGCAGTAAAGCACATACAAACCATTCTGAATTCAAATACGGTGCCGTGTACAAAGAAATAAGGCTATTTTGACAAATAACAATTTCGACTTTTGGCGGAATCATTATTTTTCTGGAACTTTGGTTCCAACTTTTGATTTTAGAAATGCTTATCAAATTCAGTCCTGTGACACAAGACTGAACACAAGAGACTGTCCAAGTGTTGAGGTACCAACCTAGTGACTTCATCTCATATAGGGTTCAAAAACAAAAAGCCCTTAAGTAATAAATCACAAAACAGGGGTAGACCTTTGGTCCTGAGGTTCTCTGGAGCATCTTAGGGATACAGTTAAGAAACTTTCTGTGCAGGAGGTCCAATCTCTTTTGGAGCAAGGTCCAAAATGAACACCAACTTTAACCCAGTGTTGCTCTCCTTAATTGTTTTGAAATTCTCACAATTATCAATGAGCAGTGCAATCAAATTGTGCAAGTGACAATGACTGCTAAAGGGAACAATTACAGTACTTCAGTGTCGTGTTCATTTAAATGCTAATTAGTAAGAGACAGTATAAAGATGAAGTCATTTGTTGTACGTGTTTGACTCGATTGTAAGAAATGTTACTTCTTCAAAAAAAAAAAAAGAAAAATTTAAAAAAAGAAAAGGCTTAGCTAAAAGTTAATTCTAGCACACCCTGTGGCTACAGGTGTTCATCCCCACCAAAGTCTGCTTTAAACTGAATTCATAACTTCAGTAAACAAGCTATTATCTCCTTGTTTTATACTGTTTTTGGGTCTACAAATTACAAACTACATCTGTCTATGGTTATGCTAAATATTCATTGCAATATAGCAAGCAATTATATATATTACTCTGGTATAAACAAGTATACTTTTTTCTACTATTTAAGATTTAACTTTAATTTTTAGTGGTTTGCCCATTTAGTCTTTTTATTACAATCATAATGAATATATTCTCTAGTTGCTTAATTATATCGCTTGTGTCTTCTTAAACAAAACCTCAATAAATTTATGTTATATACTGAACAAATTTATGAATGTAGTCCCCCATAATACATTCTTAATGACTGCTTTTTCTGTTATTTCTCTATTATAAACAAATTAACAGTGAAATAATAGCAAAAAAAAATCAGCAGTCAGAAATCCAAATTATACCTGGGACAGACATCTTTTGGACTCCTTATGTATTCACAAATCTTTTTGCAGTACTTTAAAGGAAGAAACAACTGCTCAACGTATCCTAGGTTCTACCGTTAACAGCTCCTTCATCCATGTAAAATAATACATGGCTTCAGGCACATGTGCTTCTAAGGGAAAATGTAATGTTTCAAAACCTATATAAAACTACAAATATAATAGAAAGGGAATAAAGAAAAAACAAAATTGTTTGTCCCTTGCAGTTAAACCCTGTTAAGTTATATATACACTGCAAGTAATTTTCCAATGGTATTGAGCAGGACTAATTGCTTGATTCACTTGAAATATGAAACAGTATAGTCGGACAGGCATGAACAACTCATCAAGCTGTTTTTAAATAAAGAGGAAAATCTTTTGTCTCTTTTGGGTCTTTGAGTGTTTTCTTGTTGTATTTAAAAATCCAAGAAGACACTCGGAGTAACAATTGGTCATTTACAGTATATTCAACTTTGGGGGTTTATTAGACTGTAAACTTGCAATCATTTAAGTAGTGACTCTATTCCTTAAATTGCCCCAAAGCAAGATGTTTATCTGATGAAATGCCAACGTTATTCTTAATCTTGTAAAATTTTAATGGGCACAGTTCTAATTTTTCTTATATACTATGCATTAAGGGACACGAGGAAAGAAAGACAAAAAACATTTTCATATAATAGTCAAGCTTGTGTTTCAGGTTACAGTGTGAAAGAAAAACCGAATTCAGATAATCTCTCTCTTTTATCTGCGCACTAGTGTACCACATACAGGAATCCTGGCCTAGTTTCAGAAAAGAAAACTTCCATATATCGATCTTCATAACTTAACCTCAGATATTTCATTACTGAGAGAAAGCAAAGTTTTATTCTGTTTAAAAAGCTCAAAATCAATTGACAGAATATTATTTAAATACAAATTGAGAGGCAAACATTTGCTGAATAATGCATTAAGACACTTAAACATATGCGTGTAGTTCAATACACAAAAAACACAGAAAATATACATATGGCAACGTGTCTAATACACATGGGTGTGAATCTAGACTTGCTGTTAGTATACTCTTTAGATACAAACATGCTTTTATTTATAATCAAATTGTGGTGTTATGGGTCCACAGCTCGCTCAGCAAAGGCCGTTTTTTTTAAATAAATAATCGCCGCACTCGCGGTGGCTTAGTGATGGGGTGTAGTGGCCGTAGCAAGCCACGGGGCCGATCTGCGGTGTGGGCGTTTCTCACCTAGTGCGCAGGTGAGGGACTGTCAACATCCGTGATTGTTCCCGTGGCTAATGTGCTGCAGCTGCTATGGCCCCTCGCTGTATAAAAGAAGCGCGAGTCGGTTGAAAGGGAGAACAGAAAGATCGAAAAAAAGAACAAAATGGAAAGAAAGAAGTTAACTGAGGTTGCAGCAGGAAGCAGTGAGGAGAGAAAAGCGAAACGAAGAGCGAAAGTCGGTGCAGCATGAAGCGAGCGAGAGCAAGCTTGCGGCAGCTGAGTAGCCGGCCTGGGTGTTTGGCCAACACCTGGGAGAAGTGGTTGTGGTCGCTCCCGCAGAGTTTGCTTCGGAGGGCGGGAGTGACCGGAAGGCGCAGGACTCTCCGTGGAAAGTAGCGAGAGTCGGGACTTGGGACGTGGTGTTTCCTGCGTGACAACCTTGGTCGCAGTGGAATTCCCAAGTCACTGTCAGGGGGAGCCGACCAGAGCCAAGGATCCATAAGGCGACTGGCAGTAGTAGTAGAAGCAGATATTGTTGAAGGTCAGCTGCAGAGAGAGCGTCTCACTTGTTGCGAGGCTCAGATGGGTGAAGCAGGAGAGACGCTGGAGTGAAAGATACCGGGCTTGACATTGTTTTAAAGACTGCTTCCAGTTGAACGTTGTTTTTTTTTGTGTATTTTTAACCTCCACGTTTTTTCTTTTATTGGATTATTTATTTATTGAAGAATTTTGAATCACAGCACTATTTATTTGAACACTGTTCTTGATTGTCTTTTAATAAAAGCACTTTGCACATTTATACCATCCCCTTGCTATGTTGTTGCCTCTATTGCCTAGCTCATCTCGGTGACATTATCGATGGGGTTGGGTTCAAGGGCTCCCAAACAGCGAGAGGAGCATGGAGCCGAACCCGCATCATCACACAAATTTGCTGCCTTACCTGCCTTCGCCCAGGAAATTTGAAAGACAGTGGACCTGACTTATAGTCCTGTTGTTGAATCGGGTATATCAGAAGTACTGTGTAACTCGGTGGTTTTCTGTAGACAATATTTTTAAATCAAGGGCTAATATTATTGACAGGCAGTATGGTGTAGTGGTTAAGACTTTGGACCTAGAAACTCAGTTTGTGGGTTAAAAACCCTGTTACTGACACTGTGTGACCGTGAGCAAGACACTTCTGTCTGTGCTTCACTTGGAAAATTTAAAGAAATGTAACCAATTGTATTTCAAATGGTGCACAGTACGTCACCACCTTGGATAAAGGCATTAGTCAAATAATAAGTAAAAGTATTATTAGGTCATTGTTCAGCATGCTATACGCTATTGTCCATGAGTAAAACATTCCTGCATTAGATCAATTCATATTTTTTTTCCTACTTTTCATAGTGATTTAGCTTTTGTTTAAGGTCTTTGTAAAAATGAATTTTATATGAAAGTGTATTCTTTTGAATGTTTCCAATTTTCATTTGTTTCATCGTTCACTTAACACTAGAATTACCAAAGCCTATGAAAAAACTCTGGCCCACCTTAAATCCCTTTGCACCTCTCCTTTAAACAAGATAAACAAGATTGCTATTACGCACATAGGGGGGCCAGTAGTCAACAGTAAAAAGTAGTTCTTGCTAACCATTGGTGGTGCTCAAGGAAGACGCAAAGCTCAAACGTTCTTTTTCCATTTCACTTTGTGATTATGTATGTTTTTCCTGTCCTGGACACCACCTTGTCTTCAGTGGTCCATCTACCGTATTGGTTAGTGATGCTATTTCCATGACCCATCAGTCGTTTCTCAGCCCAGAGCATGTAAGTTAACATAATATTACTAAATATCAACAAAAAATTGAGAAGTTAAGCATAATTACACCTTTTATTGGCTAACTAGAAAGATTACAATATGTGTGGCCCTAGGATTTCCGTGATGCGGAAAACATGGACGGAATCACGAAATTAATGCCGAAAAAAGGTAATGTGGAAAATGTAGAGACTGAAGTTCTATCATTCAGATACTATTTTCTAGTTTGTTGTTTTTCAAGCAAACGCAGTTATTCCTAGAAATTCAGTCGTGCCTCTATCTGTTAGTGTGTGAGTGTTTCCTGTATGCTTTCTCGTTAAAAGCATGTGAATTAGCTAGCTGCGTGAGACCAAAATGTCGATTCAAGCAGTATCAGATACACTAACTACATCGAAAAAACTAAGAAACATGAGCTTACTGCAAAATTGAGGTCACAACAATATCCTGGCGACTTTTGCAAATCTGGACAATTTTTCCGCAAGTTTTGCCAGCATATCATAGACTGGAGATGAAAAGATACTTGCAGTGACCACATCAAATCTAAAACCCATCTCAAGAACTAGAAGAAATTAAGATCAAAAACTGTTCCCCTTCAGGTAACAATAGATAGATAGATACTTTATTAATCCCAAGGGGAAATTCACATAATCCAGCAGCAGCATACTGATACAAAAAACAGTGTTAAATTAAAGAGTAATAAAAATGCAGGTAAAAACAGACAATAACTTTGAATGATGTTAGCGTTTACCCCCCCCCTGGTGGAATTGAAGAGTCACATAGTGTGGGGAGGAACGATCTCCTCAGTCTGTCAGTGGAGCAGGACAGTGACAGCAGTCTGTCGCTGAAGCTGCTCCTCTGCCTGGAGATGACACCGTTCAGTGGATTCTCTATGATTGACAGGAGCTTGCTCAGCGCCCGTCACTCTGCCGCAGATGTTAAACTGTCCAGCTTCATTCCTACAATAGAGCCTGCCTTCCTCACAAGTTTGTCCAGGTGTGAGGCATCCTTCTTTATGCTGCGTCCCCAGCACACCACCGTGTAGAAAAGGCACTTGCCACAACCATCTGGTAGAACATCTGCAGCATCTTATTGCAGATGTTGAAGGACGCCAACCTTCTAAGGAAGTTACACAGAGCATCAGTATTGACAGTCCAGTCCAATTTATCTCCCAGCTGCACTCCCAGGTATTTATAGGTCTGTACCCTCTGCACACAGTCTCCTCTGATGATCACGGGGTCCATGAGGGGCCTGGGCCTCCTAAAATCCACCACCAGTTCCTTGGTCTTGCTAGTGTTCAGGTTTAAGTGGTTTGAGTCGCACCATTTAACAAAGTCTTTGATTAGCTTTCTATACTCCTCCTCCTGCCCACTCCTGATGCAGCCCACAATAGCAGTGTCATCAGCGAACTTTTGCACGTGGCACGACACCGAATCTTATTGGAAGTCTGATGTATATAGGCTGAACAGGACCGGAGAAAGTACAGTCCCCTGTGGCGCTCCTGTATTGCTGACCACAATGTCAGACCTGCAGTTCCCGAGATGCACATGCTGAGGTCTGTCTGTAAGACAGTCCACGATCCATGCCACCAGGTGTGAATCTACTCCCATCTCTGTCAGCTTGTCCCTAAGGAGCAGGGGTTGGATGGTGTTGAAGGCGCTAGAGAAGTCCAAAAACGTAATTCTTACAGCACCACTGCCTTTGTGGGAGAGGGATCAGTGTAGCATATAGATGATGGCATCCTCCACTCCCACCTTCTCCTGGTATGCGAACTGCAGAGGGTCAAGGGCGTGGCGGACCTATGACCTCAGGTGGTGAAGCAGCAGCCATCACATGTGACATCAGAGCAACAGGCCGGAAGTCATTCAGCTCACTAGGACTTGATACCTTTGGGACAGGGGTGATGCAAGTTGTTTTCCAAAGCCTCAGGACTCTCCCCTGTTCCAGGCTCAGGTTGAAGATGCGCTGTAGAGGACTCCCCAGTTCCAACGCACAGGCCTTCAGCAGTCGTGGCGATACTCCATCTGGACCCGCTGCTTTGCTGGCATGAAGTCTCCTCAGCTCTCTGCTCACCAAAATTGTCAGATGCAAGACTCCAGTTTATGGAAGACTTTGTGGTCATGTGAGTCAGACATACCGGTCAAAAAAATGACAAAGATGTTTCCTTTCTTTATTAAGCATTGTAAACAAGGAGGCGTGCTGCCAGAAAATGAGAGCAGTCTTCGTCAAACTCATTTGTCCCATGTCTTTGAACGACATATGAATGCCGTTCTTCGAAAGATTCATGGCAGTAAAATTATGTTGTAGTTGATGAAACAACTGATAGCCGAGACCACATAGTTCTAAACATAGTGATAGGTGAGTAAACATTTGGCTGTATGGTAATTCTTTTATGTAATCAGTTGTAATTGTATATGAAATTATATTTAACCAGTATTAAGTCATTCCCATAGAAAAATTTTATTAGTTAACGGCCCTGGTTGTTAACGGATTCCTTTTTAAAAAGTAACTACTATGTTTCTGGATTTAATAAATGTTTTGCCTCACAGTGACAAGGCATGCAAGGTCCACATTTGACTCTCCCATTATAAACACGGCAAAAAACAAACCTGGGCAGAAGAGCAGGCTTTTCCTTAAATGCAACAAACCCTTAAAAGTGGGTCTCTTTCTTTTTTTCTGCATAATTCCTGGATTTAGTGTCTTGCAGGTTAGTTTGCTTTTGCTTTGTAATTAATTATTTTAAGATATGCGGTAGATGAAGCTACAGATGTAATGATGCACATTTCCAATCTGTAAACATTTAGGGTTTAAGAATCATTTGTAATTATTCACATAATTACAATTACAGGTACAGAAGTCCAGTACTTTTTAGCAGATGTTATGTTTATGGAGAGCTGCAACTTTTCACCTTTTCACAGGCAGCATTTCAGTCCCTTCACAACAAGCCGCTGAATCGTAATGACATTTAAGCAGTGGTTATAGACATTGCATCATACTGTCTGAAAGCATTTCAGGAAGTTTTAAAAGGGGTTATGCCTAACAGTGTACATTCAGCCTGCTTGTGTCCATGTCATCACTTTGGTTGGAGAGACCTGCCAGCACTATTCAACAACAACATTTAAATAAAATGTTGAAAAAAATAGCACATTTTCATACAACTGATGTAGCTCAAAGTGCTTTACATAATGAAGAAAGAGAAAATGGAATTGGTGAATACTAATTAACATAGAGTAAAAGTAAGGTCCGATGCCCAGATGGCTGGAGAAAAAAGTAAAATCTGCAGGGGTTCCTAGGCCACGAGACCACCCAGCCCCCTCTAGGCATTCTACCTAACATAAATGACCTCACAATCAGTTCTCATTGTATTTAGGGTTCACATGGAAGAACTTGATGATGACGACGGTCATGTGGACTTCTGGCCTTTAATCCATCAATGTAGGGACATCACGGTGCTTTGAACAGGTGATGGTGGCGCAGTTCGCCACCACAGAAAACCGGAAAAAGAACAGAAGAGAAAGTAGGGGATAGTACGGATTATGGAGCCACCAGGAATGATATTGATAATTAAATGCATATACAGATTATCAGGATTAAAATAAAATGAAGCTATGAGTAACCCATGTTAAAATAATGAGTTTTTAGCAGTTTTTTTAAAGTTCT
>JANRMT010062813.1:111539403-111701507 GCA_026402145.1 Polypterus bichir lapradei | reverse complement strand
TTTTTTACCTTGGCAGTCTGCATTAGAAAAGCTGTAATTCGGAGGCACAGATTTAATTAAAACAGCCACACCATCAGAGCTAAGCCACGTTTCACTTAATGCAAGAAAATAGATTTTCCTATCATTTAATAAGATCGTTGATGGAAAACGTCTTGTTGGTTAATGCTCTAACATTTAATAAAGCCATATTTAATGTCTAGGAAGAATAGAACTGAATTGTAGGAGCGTTATGGGTATTCGAGATAGAAATTAAGTTATTTTTATTAGAGCTGCTCTGTGCGTATTTTCTGTTTAATCTATAGTCTGGTTTTGTAGTTTTAATACATCGTTCTTCTAGAGGTGTAATTGTAATTAAATTACAGTAAAACCTCTGGTCACGAACGTTTCCGAACACATACAAATCGGGTTATGATCCAAAAGTTTGCCAAAATTTTGCATCTGTTCACGACCAAACGATCTGGTGGCGAACAAAAACACTGGCAGCCAGTTTCCCTACGCACATTAGTATGCGCCAATGATCTCCTATTCTCCATTTCCCATTTTCTTTTGTTTGCATATACAGGGCCTAACAAAGCAGCTGATGCTGCAAAAGGAGTTACAATGTTAACCAAGCAGAGGCCTCAAGAGGTAGAAAACTGGTGCTAGTGTGGTTAAACGAGAAGCAACTTGCAGGGGATAGCGTAAGCGAGGCGATCATATGCGAGAAAGCCAGGAAGATTCATGGCGATTTGCTGAAAAAAAATCCTCCTTCGAGTGGCAAAGGTGAGGAATTTAAAGCCATTAGAGGATGGTTTAAAAAGTTTCGCAAGAGAAGTGGCATTTAATTTTTTTCCCCCTGTGCTTAAAACTCAAAGTGTTTACAGCGAGCGGTTCATAAGGGTCTATTGTGAACTCTTACAATGTTAGTTTTCTCTGTTGTTCAAGGTTTTCTCAGTGTTATTCAATTGTTTTAGATTTAGTTTACTATTACACTGTGCATTCAATGGTATAATTAACTATTTTTATGCTTAAAAAAATATATATTTACATACAGTTCGTACGGTCTGGAATGGATTCATTGTATTTACAAACAGTCTTATGGGGAAATTACGTTTGGTCGCGTCCAGAGTTTTGGAACGAATTACGGTCATGACCAGAGGTACCACTGTATTTGTATTTATGCTGCACTGTCTAGATTTTTTACATGCATTGAGGTTAGTTTTTATTGTATTAATGCATTGCACTTTTGAGGAAGCATTATGGAAAGGGTTAGGAGTAACAGGCGCCGAATCTATTTGGATGCAGACCATCCCGCTTGAAGAAACGCGGCCTCTCCCAGAAAAGGTCCCAGTTATCTATGAACTTGATATTTTGTCCCTCGCAGAAGCCTTTAAGCCAGATGTTTAATCCCATCAGACGACTGTAATACTCGTTCAATCTTCTAATGAGAGGTAAGGGACCCGAGATGAAAATTCTTGCAGCCGGGGTTTATCTGTTCTCATCACTATTGATGTGGGTAAAGTCTGCCTTCTTCAAGAAGCCTGCCAGGAACCCCCGAGGTAGGAAACACCAGGTGGAATAGCTGCTTCGAATCAGTAGGGTACCTCTCTGAACATATTCACCTCTACAAAAAGTTATTTCTGGCCGAGGACACATCAGCTCAGTCTGTAACAAATATCCTAGACCCTAAAAGTGAAGTTCACCTTCATCTTAGAAGGAAGCATCAAGCTAGTAACAGCTCTTATAATTCTCGGGGGGGCCCCTCACTGTCCTACAGCTGTCTCAGCATACAGCATTATGGAGGATCTGGGGACTCATATTTAAATGGTGCGTACGCACAAAAATGTTGCGTACAACCGTTTCCATGCTCACATCACGATGTATAAAAACTAAACTTGGCATAAAGCCACGCACATTATCAAACCAGGTCAAACAATTGCGTACACACGTTTTCAGCTCAGTTTTGTAAACGGGTGGCACTCGGCGTCAAAGCAGTGCTGCTGTTTCTGTGTGGTTTCCCTTTATTTATTTGATTCACATCCCTGATGCGGCTTTACCAAATACACTGAAATTAACCGCATATTTTTTATTTTAAAGCATGTGATTGTTTTCAACCAGAAACAATATAATGATGCATGGAATGGTCAAACTATTCCAAATACCATAGCTGCTTTACCATTGTTACTCTCATTCAATGCAGCATTCAGGGTATTTTAACCCACTGTATCTGAGTTTGGAATCACATCACAGCTCTACAGCAGATTGTATCAAGAACAGAGAGAATTCTAGGCCTACAGCATTTAGCACATGCTGCCTCAACCATGTGCACAGTGTATTTGAACTTTTCCTATTCGGCAAACAGTTTCATCCCAAGAGCTCTAAACCTACTCAATCAGTCCATCAAGTGCTCCCAGTAGAACTGTTTGTACTTAAGTGCAATTACCTCACTGTAAACTTGCATTACAGTTGTAATATTTCACAACCTGAGCCACTTATGCTTTCATATTGTATATTTTCATTGTTTTGTATCATATTATTATTATTGTTGTTGTTTTACCATTTTATGGGAAAATAAGTTTATGGAGGATTTGCATTTTGAATCCCATTGTACCACACAATAGCAATAAAGGAATTCAATTCAACAGAAGAGAGCATGTATTTACAGATGATGACGACTGGCTTCTAAGTCTATTTAGATGTCTAAGCACTATCTTCTTGGAGTTCTGTATCATTTTTAAGATGAAATGCAGTAAAGTATGTATATTACATTATACAGATACATTTTTACCTTAATTTAAATAATGTGTACTGTTATTAATTAATTAAACGTGTGGACAGCGGTAGCGATGAACTGGCCGCTCCGTTCAGGGATTGTTCCTGCCTCACATGCTCTATGCTTGCAGGGACTGGTGCCCCCCTGGATAGATGGATGGAATAATTAAACATGTACTACAAAGATATTTCAATGTTCTGAAAACTTTTTTGAAAAATCTGCATTTTCAGCTTAAAGATGGCTTGACATTTATTAAAGAGTTGATTGTGGGGTGATTGGTTACTTGGAGAAAGAAAAGGAAGGACAGGAATTGGGGTTTAGTACGTTTGAAAGAGACAGTACTGCTGCAACAAATTATTTCATTGAGAATCGTACGCAGCACAGAAAGTATCTTGCAGGAGGCAGGAACAATCACAATCTCTGGACAGGATGTCGGCTCATCACTGTCACTGTGGCCCAATGTTTAATGCATGCTTTTAATTCATTTCATCATGAAAATAATATAAAGTATACATCTTGGTATTTATCAAGTATACCTGTACATCTTAATATTTAAATTGTTCAGAGAGCTGTAATATCTTGAATTTAATGTATTCTGTGTCCTGTCGGCATAAGAGAAAGCCCATTTAAGAAGCACCTAGTGATTCACACACACAGAACACGTAGAAGAACAAATAGAATACGCAGCATTTAACGTGTTACTTTAGTTACGATGGGATCTAAGAAACTCTAGTAAATTGCACATTGATTTCAAGATTCATTTTGTTGTTTTATACAACTGCTTAAACCATCAAATAGTGCATTTTTCATTACCTCCATTTAGCATTCGCTGAAATTCTTTTTACCGTGCTTTTGCCAGTGTCTTTTCACAGAACGGGATACTTAAAGGAATATTTATATTGATTTGCATGTTCAAAGAGGCGTAATTCTGGGAGGAGACGTGGTGGGGCAGCAGGCGCATGCATGAGCATTACAGTTCACACTGACTGGGATTTATGTAGCGGAAGTGTGTGGAAGTTGGCTTACGCGCGGTTTTGTGCATCTGAATTTTTTTGTGCGTACACACATTTTTACTTTTGTCTGTACACCATTTTTAGTGTGTTTTTTTTTTTTTTTTTTTAAACACACGCCATTATGCATGAGTTCCCTGGGCTCCTACCTGATAAATGGAACTGCAAAATAAGGTTCACTCGTGCTAGTGTGCATTAAAAGGAATGTAAAGTGCCATTTCATTATTGTTTGTTTTGTTGTAGTTGTTGCTACTTATAGTTAAAGTAAAAACCCAAAAATCTGAATCAAGGAGAAATAAAACTGTGAAAACCAAAAATCAAAAAAAAAAAAAACTGATTCCATAAGGTCCTAAATATGCAAGTTTTCAAGGCAACTCAGGCCCCATCTTCAGGTAAGATGTAATAGAGAAACTGGAGTTACCTGTGCTTATATAGACATTAGGACAAATACAGCATTGGAAAACCTTTAAGTGAGACATCTTGGATGTAAAAATTAATATACTTCTCCAGGCTAAGATTTATTTAGCAAGACAGGATAACAATGTATAGTCAAGATCTTTTGATAACTGTTGACTTTTAAAGTTTCTGATGAGTTCTTCAAAACAATGTGGATCTGTAGTCAGGTTCTGGGACAGTTCAAGAGATTTAAACAATCCTCATATCTGGCCATAAATCTCTTGTCTCTATTTAAACCATGTTGTAATGCTTTAAATTTTAGCACAAGTTTAACTTCCCATTCTTTTCTCTCTTGCTGTGTTCTGAAGTTGCCTATAAGCACTGTGACTTTAAAGTCCCTCTCACAGTGTCCAGGGCTGTTGAAGTGGGCTGCAACAGGAGCATCTGTGTTGCCATGTTTAATGTTGAACCTGTGTAAATTCATTCTTTGTTGGAGTGTTTGTTCAGTTTCTCCCACATAGAGTGAAGTGTCCGAACATTTTATACAGAGAATTAGGTAGACCAGATTAGATGATCTGCGGGAAAATTATCCCTTTATGCGATATTCTAGTCGGCAGTGTGATATAACTACACACTCTGTATCATAAATATAAGGACATGTTTTACATCTTTTCTGTAAGCAGGGACTTCAGACAATTAGTTGCTGCAGGTTTGGTTGTTGTCTGTATGCCAGGAGGGGTGGTTCTAGAAATACATTTTTCTGCGTTTTGGAATTCTTTGGCATTGGCTGAAGTTCTTTTATAATTTTTTGAAGTGCTTCAAGATGTGGGTTATTGGTGACAACAAGGGGAGTGCGGTTCTTGTCTTTGTTTTTATATTCCAGAAGGTTGTCTCTGGGTATGGCAGCAGATCTACTTATTTGAGTGTCTGCTTTGGGGGCATAACCTTGTCTGATGAAATCTTGTCTAAGCTCCTGCAATTGTTTATCCTGGTCTGTCAGGTATGAGCAAATACGGCTGTAACGTATTGCTTGGCTGAAAATAATATGCTTGGGGTGGAAGCTATCACTTCTCAGGTAAGTCCGTCTGTTTGTGAAAAACAGAGGTTACAAGGGTGTTATCTTTCAGTTGAATAGTGGTATCAAAGGAAGCTGACTTCTGTTTTTAAGAAGTTAAGCTTCAGCTTTATGTTGGGATTGAAAGAATTATATTCATTATGAAAATGGAGGAGGTCCTTCTTACTTGCAGTCCAGATTATGAAGATGTATTTGTAACAGAGATACATTGGTTTTAAGATGCACGTTGACATAAAATCTTACTCCAATCATGCCTTAAAAAGGTTTTTATAGTGAGGTGCAAACAGACAGCCTTTTCCAGTCCCCATTTGTTGCAAGTAGAAGTCTTGTTCACAGGAGAATAAATTGTGTGTCAGAGTGAATTTTATCATTTGTATAACTGACTCTGTGGGTAAATCATGTTGTTTAAGGTACATTTCACATGCCATTATGCCATCATCATGGGGGATGTCTGTGTAAAGTGCCTCAACATCCATTGTGGCCAGTAAGGTTCCCTTATGTAAGGCGCCAATAGCAGACAGTTTTTCTTAAAAGAAATTAGTGGTGTCCTGGATGTAGCTGGTTGTATTGCAGGTGAGGGGTTTAAGAATGTGTCTCAAAAACAGGAATGCCGCGTCTCAAAAACAGGGATGCCGCTGCTCAAGAACTGAGTCTGATAGTAGCATGTAAAAATGTTGCCATTGAAATCTCTCCAGAGTTTCATATATATTAATATTTTTACATTTAATGCTTTTATATAACAGTACACCAGAAGTATATAGTGGGTTTACATTAGCTTCTTAATCTTACTTTACTGTCATTTAAGATTTTATCACGTACTTTAATATTTATACACACATGCATCATGGGTTTTCTTAATAATGGTGATGATAGCTAGTTTTTTAGATAGAACATTAATTTTGGAAAAGGGAAGAAATATTTGTTATGTGTAAATTGTATTATATAAATATTTGTATGTTAGTAATTTACTGTATTAAGAACAGTGCTAGAACTTTATAGGTGTTCTGTATCTTTATTGTAACAAATAAATAGGACACATTATTAAACACTACATTTTTAATTTTTTAAATATTCCAGCACTTAATGAATTCATGTTAGTTTTTTGAGTGGTTTCCTGCTCAGTTATGGTTGTACTGTATACAGTGTGTAAAGAGAATGCAGAATATGCAGTTTGCAATACAAAATGCATTTTTCATTATATTTAATTAAAGTTAATGATCACAATTGTAAAGTCAAAGGCAAGAATTGCTAAGTATTCATTTTGTCGTAGTCATACAGTCCTATTAAAATGTGCAGTTCATTGCATGCAACACGTAAATGTGCAGCCTATACACATTAATATTGTATGTAATAAGTTAAAGGAAACCACAATTCAGTGTGTGTTGCTATTGGCCTAACCCCTCCAATCCAGTACAAGATTACAGATCAAAATATTACATTCAAATCTGATTGAAGCTCTCATTTTTACAATACATGCTACAAGATGAAATTATATTTATACCCAAAATTTCCATTATTACTACTAATTCCTGTTTGAATTCAAAAGAATACAGTTTCTTGTAAAACTGTGGTTTGCTTTGACCATCAAGAAAAGCCAAAATCAGTCAGTAGGAAAAGCAAAAATTGATCTGCAACAGGAATATTTTAGTCATGGCCAATTGTATCTAGAAAATTCCAGAGTAACCAGCACCAGGGAACTAATATTAGCTACATAGTACTTCTGATACTTCCAGTTAACTGGGAGCACTATAATCAAAGCCCATTGTCTTAGAAAATGTTCCACGCAAGGTGGGTAAAACAGCTAGTTTATACTATATTACTATATAAAATATATTTAGTTTTTGGTGCCTGGTTTTCATCTCAATCTGCCTCTTTTTTTTAAAAAAAAAAAAAAAAAAAAAAAAAATGTGTAAAACTATGAATCACCTGGAAGTCTTTCCAGTCTTTTATGCGAGCCATCTTATATTTAAGTCTGTTTAATTCAGCATATAAATGAGTAACTGTGTATTAAAATGTGCAGTAATGTGTCATATTTAACTTGTGTGGATTGTGGAATATTGTTCCTTTTTCTTGTAGAAATAAATCTGCAGTGTTAATGGGTATGCTTATAATTGTGCATAAAAGTATGTGTTGTTTTTATTTATTCCTTTGTCTGTCATTCAGTCATTATGAACTAAGTGGCAGAACTGCAATAACCAGTACTCCCTTTTCTACAATATTTATTCATTTTGAAAGATTTTTTTCTTTCCATTATAAATATGTTCAAATATACTTTGCATATCCAGACTGTATATTGTAATACAACATTTTTGACAATAGTAATCTCTGGTATTTACTGTACAAATTACATGTGTTATTCCATGCATGTGGAACACATTGAGTGCCTTCTAAAGGGAAGTGTAGAATTATACTGCTCACCCAGTCTGGAAAATGTTCCCTGAGTGGATATGGAGAATAGGGATAGGAAAGTTGGGCCAGCCTTGATCAGCATATTACCCGTTGACAAAAAATGAGATATAAATATGAATATTTATGCTCACATACACAGTATACTCATCCAGGTATATAGCATCATGCAGATATAGCTTTCTCTGTTCTCAGGTATCTTAGAGGATGCACTATCAGCAATTCTTAGTTGTCCATAGCTCTCTTCTTTTGCAGATCTGCCTATGTCTCTTATGGGGGTCTTCTGATGCGACTCCAGGGTGATGCTAACAACCTGCATGGCTTTGAGGTGGACTCCAGAGTGTACCTGTTAATGAAGAAGCTGGCATTCTAAAAAAAAAAAAAAAACTACATTTTTTGCTGTCATTGTTTTCTTTTTCCCAGAAGAGAAGCACCAATATCTGTAAAGGGATCAAGGCTGTACACAGTTCATTTACAGTAATTATGTTGATGGCCAAGAAGGCTAACTTTGGATGCAACAAACAGCAGATACATAATGGCAGTTTTTCATGCAGTTTTTTATTTTAAAAAGGACATGAATGGAAAAATGACACTGATATAAACTCTCATAACTGAACATGTTTTCCATTGTAAATAAACTTTTCTTAAATAATAAAATGCTGCACATTTTGTTGCTGTATTAACTAATCACATCTTGGTTTTGGGTTTTGGATAAATGTATAAACGAGGGAACTTTGCAAGAAATCCATGAAAACTGTGCTTACTTAAAGCTTTGTTTATCCAGGTAAACCAAATGCTAATGCTTTCAACCATGAACAGTTTTTAGCCAAGCAGAAAAAGCTTGGTCTCCTTCTGAACTGGTTTCATTCCAGACATATGCTTTTATAGAGTAAATTTATTCAAGGTAGACGTATCCTGCTGCAAATACTGAAAGGTTTATTGCTGCATTCTTAAAGTGACAAAAGTTTTTGTTCTGTATCCGTTAAACATTGCAAAAGCCATTACCGCTAGAGTTTCTATTGAATTTTTATGGCAGAGACCAGAACTAACATTCAGTTTTAAATTGAAGGCGCCTGGGGTTCAGTTCTGTGGTGTGTCTGTTTTCATTTTACAGGAAATGAGCAAATATTTGCAGTATTACAATTGTTACAGAGAAGGTGGGAGGTTTTGATTGAATTGTGATAGTATTTGGATCCATTTTATCATAAAGTGCACAATATTCTTTACATTCTTTAGTTATTTTAAATGTATATACCAAAAATGAGTGTATGACTTTAGCTTTCATTTATGAATTAGCCATTTGTTGAAGGCATACACACTGATAAGTCTACTCCAAATATACTTACAGTGCATATTGTCACCTAGATACAGACATGGCAGCAATATTTTATTGATTGCAGTTCAACCTAAGACAACAAAGTTAATTAAGTGTTTTAATTGTATAATTCAGGTATCATTAATAAAATTTTTTACTCTTTAAGTTTCACTTCAGTGCACAGGAAAAACTAATGATTAAAAAACATGGAGCAGGCTGCTAATATACAAAATTATATATACTAAAGAAAAATCAGGAAAACTATAACTCTGCTAAAACATTATTTCAAAGTATATATTTCTGATGTAGAGGTCAAAATAATATAACATGAATCAAAAGAAACCCATGTTATATGAGTGACAAAAATCTAATAGAGATTCAAAGAGACAAAGTCAAACAGCAAAAATACAATACTGAGTGAAAATAGTAGACAAGTTGTTGTGATGTGAGATTTTGCATATACCTTGATAAATGTTTTGTATGTCTTTATTTATAATTTAGGCAAACCAATGTAATTTACCCCCCCTTTACGACTGTCTCTTTGTAATTTTACGACAGGATTTGGGGGATGTGTCTTAAACCAGTTTGAGTATTTCTTTGCTAAAGTCTTTCTCACATCCCCAACACAAAGCCAGGTTAGTTTAACATATGGTCTTGGGGGCAGGTGTTAAGATGTTCTATTTCACCCATTGGCCTGAGTTATGGCTGTTTGGAATTGGCTTGTCTTAGAGGCATCTAAGTACCATGATGTCCTATTGGTTCGAGGGGTGGGAGAGAACATCTATAAATGTACGTGCTTAACCTCACATTCTCTCTCTTACTAACATCTGAAAGAAGCATCTCTCTAACCAACATATGATGAAGAAGCATCTCTCTTGCTAACCTGTGATGATGATGACAACACAATGAAGAGCACAGCTCAGCAGCCATTTTGAACAGACATGTGGCTAAAAGCTGAGCACCAATGATGCCTTAACTAGAGACATTAAGTAACTACAAGTCTGTGTGCCGCCTGAATTACACATCACGATTTTATCAGGTTGTATGGTTGCCAATATTCAAATGTACTTTGCATTCTGTTATTATTTATGAATATTATCAGTAATACATTATTTTATGTGTAAGTTAACTCCTGCTTGTCTTTTTACTACATCTAATTGCCTGAGGTTATAGATATAGAAGGGAAGGTGGGGATAAGTTATATAAAATAATATCTTATAAACAGTGGTAAGTCTGTGAGATTAGGCATTCTAAGGCTGCATATTAATAATACAATAGGGGAAAGTAGAGCAATATATATATTACTCTACCAAGATAAAACACAAGTATCTTTGTGTATGTATGTGTATGTTTGCTTACAGGGGCAAAAGTAGGCCAACCCATAATGAATTTGGCAAATTGTATTAGAGAAAATTGTAGACTCAGAAATGCCTAAGTTCATTTTAAAGTCAGCCATCTTCCAGTGGAGTGGCAGAGGCAAGCAGGCTAAAGCTAGGAAACCTGTAGTGCAGGTAGAGAAAGCAGAAGCTGAGCTGAGTGTGCCACAAAATGGAAGGGGGCTGGAAGGATTAAAAGCAAGAAAACAGAGATCAGGTTTAAAGAAGACAGCTGCTGTTATAAGAGGTTTACTAGCTTGTATTACTGGTAATAAGGAAGATCATGACGAGGAAGAAAATAGCAAAGTGAGTGAAAGTTATGGAATGTTGTGTGAGAGTTTTGAAAGATATAACAGTTGGTGTGATAATTGTGAAGTGTTAGCATGTAGAACACCCACTGCTAAAGTAGAAAGCAGGGGAAACGAGAAATGCAAACCACCTATGGTGAAAGGGCAATAGTAACCAGATCGGACTGTAACCCTAAAACATGGGTGGGTGACTTACATGAGACAGATGAGTGCTCAGATAAAGAGTGGGAATGTGAGTGTAAGGAAAAGGAGAGGGATGAAAGGAAGGGAAAACAGCAAGAGTGTTCCGTTCCATTATTCTCCATTGCACCACAATCTCCAGGTAATTCTGAGGTCTGTCCCGTATTTAAAGAATATGCTACACTGATAGGTATTTCACCACTGTTAGGAAAGGTAACCAGTGCTGCACTGAAATTTGATTTAGGACAAAGAGATCAGATAGAAGGCAGAGGAGCTGGTGAGTGTGAATGGCAGTTGTTGACTAGAGGGCATGAACTGGATAATGGCTTAAGAATACTGAATAAAGAAAGTGTGGAATTAAAACAAAGAACAATGGAAAATAAGGGAATTCAAGTGCTTGTGTGTGAAAGGTCTGAATGTGCTAGTGCAAGCATGGCTGAGTTGGAAAGAAAGTGTACCAGTTTAGGAGTTGGCTTGAATGAAACAGGACAAGCCAAAGAACAAAGGATGGGGGATGGTGCAGCAGGAAGCTCAGTCAGCAAGTCAGGAATGCACAGGGGTGTGAAGGTCCTAACAGCTGTGCTGGGGACCTGACTGTCAAGTTGTTTATAAAGACAGCCTATGAATCTCCATGCAATAAAATGGAGAAAAGTGAGACGGTCTTTAGTAAAGAGCACAGGTCAGTTTTAGGAGAGATGCTGGATTTAGAACTTGGATTCTGGAGAGGTTTTAGCCCACACTTTCAGGTAGCAGTTACCATACAATAAAAAAAAGGACACACAGGCAACGAAAAAAATAGGGTAGTGCAGGTAGACAGGAAAGGGAAAACAGTTATTTCTGTTTCAATTTTCTGGCCTTCTGTAAAAGTGCTACTTCTATTGTAAGGTTTTACGGACTTTGGGTTGGTGCAGGTAATAAATAGTGAAGGCAATTAGCAGAGTAAAATCCATGCAGGAGATTGGGTTACCATTGGCACATTGGAGTGGCATGGCACTATCGGCCAAACTGTTCCAATGAATGCTTTGAAGCAAAGTGTGAATGTTGGCACCAGGTTAACCAATAAGAAGAAGATGTGATGGACAGAAACTGCTTTGTCACCTTCCATTTTGCAGACCTGCCTACATAGCGAAATGAAAAAAAAGAAAGAGGAAAAGACAACAAGCAAAGACAAAGACATAAAGAAGAACTGAAGAAACAGCAAGAAAAAGACAGTTACTGGGGTTTATGTGAGTAACAAGTCCACAAGTCATTCAATAATAGGACTAGTCACACACTATAGTTTAAAAGGAAAGGTTTGTTCATTACTGCAGCAAATTTATATTCCAAGGGGTGGAAACTGAACAAACCAGCTAGGAATTCCAAAATAAGGGGATTCATTTTGGGCTCAAATTATACATCCTGGGTATTAATTAATTAAGTGGGATAATTAATATAATTAATACTATTATTAAAGAGCGGTATACTGAGCAAATTGGTGAACTTTTCAGGAAAGCAGGTGCAGCTGGTACATTTGCAAGTCATATGGGTTCCGATGTTTAGGTATAGTCTAATTGGGAAAATACGGAAGCCCTGCTGAGATTGTCGGCTGTGGTGCAGGCACAGGACCAGTGGGCCAATTCTGAACCGAGGTGTTTAGCACAACGAGCATGCATATGGTGAGCAAACAACTCTAGGGGTGGCCTACAGGGGGAATGATGAGAGTTGCATAGCTTTGATGTCTCGTGGTGGTGATGCCAGCCTATACTGGTAAAGGCTGAAGGCAGTAAAGAGTTGCACCATGGGTAGGAAAGCACAAGAGGCATCTAAGTCAACCCCAAATGTGTGCAGAGGGGCCACAGATGTTGGTTTGTGAACAGTTTATGCAGTGGCACATGTGCTGTCACTTGGGCAGAAGTGGTTGTACTGGCACCTGTGGCATGTTACCTTTCAAATTTTGATGTTAATTGTACAGCTGCATATGCTTAAACAGATAGTTTGGGCCAGTGGTCTAATTCGCAGTTAGACACAGACAAGTACAGATTAAGAATTCACACAACAGACTAAATTGTAGTGGGCTAGTTTAGTGGAAGGTGTGGACTTGTCTCATTTTGAACCACCAGATCTGATGACATATGAAGACTGCAGAAAGAGTTGACGCATGCTGGAGCAGATCCATGTCATCAGGAGCAGATCCACATTCTTCTGATTGCCTTTGAAATAAAGAAGATATGTAATGGACAAATGGTTGCAGACAACTTTTAACACTGAGAGAGCAAATACTGCAAACCAAAGCACAAGTTAGGCATCAGACTCTTTAAACAATTTAAAGACATTGTTTATAAAGACATTGTACAAAACATTCATCGGGGTGGAGTGTTGTGATGTGAGATTTTGCATATACCTTGATAAATGTTTTGTATGTCTTTATTTATAATTTAGGCAAACCAATGTAATTTAGTGTAACTTTGGTGAGAGGTATTCGTGTTTGCAACTCCAACCTTCCCATAACCTAACCCCCCCATTTACGACTGTCTCTTTGTAATTTTACGACAGGATTTGGGGGATGTGTCTTAAACCAGTTTGATGAGTATTTCTTTGCTAAAGTCTTTCTCCCATCCCCCACACAAAGCCAGGTTAGTTTAACATATGGTCTTGGGGGCAGGTGTTAAGATGTTCTATTTCACCCATTGGTCTGCGGTATGGCTGCTTGGAATTGGCTTGTCTTAGAGGCATCTAAGTACCATGATGTCGTATTGGTTTGAGGGGTTGGAGAGAACATCTATAAATGTACGTGCTTAACCTCACATTCTCTCTCTTACTAACATCTGAAAGAAGCATCTCTCTAACCAACATATGATGAAGAAGCATCTCTCTTGCTAACCAGTGACGATGAAGACAACACAATGAAGAGCACAGCTCAGCAGCCATTTTGAACAGACATGTGGCTAAAAGCTGAGCACCAATGATGCCTTAACTAGAGACATTAAGTAACTACAAGTCTGTGTGCCACTGAATTACACATCATGATTTTATCAAGTTGTATGGTTGCCAATATTCAAATGTACTTTGCATTCTGTTATTATTTATGAATATTATCAATAATACATTATTTTATGTGTAACTTAACTCCTGCTTGTCTTTTTACTACGTCTAATTGCCTGAGGTTATAGATATAGAAGGGAAGGTGGGGATAAGTTATATAAAATAATATTTTATAAACAGTGGTAAGTCTGTGAGATTAGGCATTCTAAGGCTGCATATTAATAATACAATAGGGGAAAGTAGAGCAATATATATATATATTACTCTACCAAGATAAAACACAAGTACTCACAGTTAATAAAAAATAGAGCAGGGGAATAATAAATACAATTCATGTAACAAAAAAAAACAAATAGAAATAATTAAGAGTGTTATAAAACTATATATACACTGTAAATGTAATGACAGAACAAGTTAAAATATTTGCAATAGCAGTAACTGAAAATAATAAGACAATTGCACATATTTCTATCAAATATATAAAAAATAACATGCAACAGAAAATAAATTTAGTATACCGAGTGGGAAAAAATTTACTTTCTTGTCAGAAGAGGTAAAAATACATATTTGAGAGTAAACAAACTAAAACAATGCTTTTCTTATGGAAGTTGTGGCATTGAGGAAAGTTTGGACACTGTTAAAGTTGTAAGGTCTTAGAACTCATTACATTGTTTTTCTGGTCTAGCTTAGCTTAAGTGTTAGTTTGATTAAAAGTTGTTATTAGGAATTATCAGCTGATGATAATTCCAAAGGCTTATAAACTCTTGACTCCTTCAACATTGTGCAACAGTCAGCCACCATGGGATCTCTTAAGTAACTGATTTAGGATCTGAAAAATAAAGTAGTGGATGCCTACAAAGCCAGAGGAAGGCTATAAAAGTATATCAGAGTGCTTGTTTTAGTGTATTTGCTTTTGAAGTATTTACAATTTTTTACTTCATATGTCAAAAAATATAATTTGGACAGGACATTTGGACAGGACATTTGCATGGAACTGTTAGTATATATGCATATACAGTATATATACTGTGTGTATGTATGTATGTATACAGAACTGTGCAAATGTTTTAAGCAGGTGTGAAAAATGCTGTGAACTAAGAATGCTTGCACAAGTAGAAGTGTTAACAGCCTATTCTTATCAATTAACAATGCAAAGTTAATGTACAGAAGAGATATCAAATAAATATTTGGTGTGACCACCCTTAGCCTCCAAAACAGCATTAATTCTTTTAGGTACACTTGCACACAGTTTTTCAAGGAACTCGGCAGGTAGGTTGCTCCAGACATCTTGAAGAACTAAACACAGATCGTCTGTGGATGTAGGCTGCCTCAGATCCTTCTGTCTCTTCATGTAATCCCAGACACACTCGATGATGTTGAGATCAGGGATATGTATGGGCCATACCATTACTTCCAGGACTCCTTGTTCTTCTTTATGCCGAAGATAGTTCTTAATGCCATTTGGCAGTATGTTTTGGGTTGTTGTCCTGCTGCAGAATAAATATGGGCCCAATCAGATGCTTCCCTGATGGCATTTTACGATGGATAAGTATCTGCTTATATTTCTCAGTATTGAGGACACCATTAATCCTGACCAAATCCCCAACTCCTTTTGCAGAAATGTAGCCACAAACTTGCAAGGAACCTCCATCATGCTTTACTGTTGCCTGCAGACAAGAATTACTGTATTGCTCTATAGCCCGTCAGCGAACAAACTGCCTTCTGCTACAGCCAAATATTTCAAATTTTGAGTCATCAGTCTAGAGCACCTGCTGCCATTTTCTGCACCCCAGTTCTTATGTTTTCATGCATAGTTGAGTTGCCTGGCCTTGTTTCCACATTGATGGCATGGCCTTTTGGCTCCAATTCTTCCGTGAAGACCTCGTCTGGTCAGACTTCTCTGAACAGTAGATGGGTGTCCCTGGGTCCCACAGTTTACTGCTAGTGCTGAGCTGATGGCTCTGCTGGACATCTTCGATTTCGAAGAGAAGCAAGCATGATGTGTCTTTCATATGCTGCACTAAGTTTCTTTGGCCGACCCCTGTGTCTATGGTCCACAGCATTGCCCATTTCTTTATGCTTCTTCAAAAGAGCCTGAACAGCACATCCTGAAACCTCAGTCTGCTTTGAAATCTTTTACTAGGAAAGAACTTCTTCATGTAGTATAACTACCTAAAACTACTACAGTACATGATGTATGACCTGTGGCATGAAACTGTCTTCCACAACCTTACCTTGTTAGTAGAGTTTGGCTCTTCCTCACCCAGTTTTAAGCCTCCTACACAGCTGTTTTTGTTTCATTTTTTCACACCTGCATAAAACCTTTGCACAGTATTGTTTATATACATGTATATAATATGTGTGTGTAAGGTTTTAGGACACCATTAATCAGTGGAAATGCCGTGAATGACCTAAAATGGCGAAAAGGTAAGCAGTAAAGTACCAGAGGTTTAAATATAAAGTTTAGTTTAGAAAAAAAGAAATACACCTTCTGAAATACTATTTGAACAGCATTACACTGTAGAAAGTCATACATTTTAATTGTAATGGCAAGAAAATGGCAATTAACAAATGAGACAGTATTATTACCCCTAGAAGTGTAGGCTTTTCATAAAGAGAAATTGCATTAAAAAAAATCTAAGTTGTCACTGAGTATAGTGTCCTACACAATGCAAAGGCAACTAGAAAACAGAAGAAACTCTGATAGGAAGAGATCTGGCAGGCACAAAGTCACAACCCAATCAGAAGACAAGTTCCTGAGGGTCACTAGCTTGTGTTGTAGGTACCTCACAGCACAATAGCTTCATGCACAGCTTAACAGAGGTCGAAAAAAGCAAGTGTCAGTTTCTGTTGTGAAGATGAGATTTTGTCTAGTCTGCAGCAGTCCACAACCAGTTTTTCAAGGCTCTATTTTGTCCTTTATGAATTTACTGCCCCTTGCCCCATAGATTTGGGGTGGCTTAAATGGCAGGCACTTTCCAGGACCCTATTTCCTTTCTTCAAGGCATAGTAGAATAGTGCTAAAACAATTGAGAACAAATCTAGACCAATGGAATACAAAAAAACCAATTGTTTTTTTTTACAACTGAAGAAATTACATCTTAGTATAAATTTAACAAAGCAGAGGTATCACACATTTTACCAATTTATATTGGTATTGGGATTCAGAATGAATGTACAGAGATATTAAATACTTACAAAAAATAATCATTTTAGTCCCAGGGCTAGTCCCATAAAGAAACAATAATATTAGGTTTTTTTTTTGATTGCTTAAAAACTTAAATCAAAAGTATCCCACAATTAATGAAACCTTACATTCAAGGAGCAAAACATCAGCCCAGATTTGCACAACTATAAGCGCATTGTTAGCCTCACACTTTTTGCAAAACACTACACAATAGTGATCCGCAAAGCACTAAACACAAATGTATACATTAGGCACAGAAATTTATCATGATTTCACTTCCTTGCTGTTTCAAAGCACAAATGACCACACCTATGAATCAACTGGTTAAACACAACCAGCAGGTGTGCAGATACATAGGCACTCTATTTTAGACACACCAATCAGGTTTAAGCACTGTAAAAAAGGCAACTCGTCAGTTAACCTGTCTTCAACAAAAATGGAAAATATCAGAAGAAGAGGAAGAGTGAGAATAAGCAGGGAGTCTATGGAGGAGGAGAAGGATGTGGAGGAAGAGGCTGTGGCTGAAGTTGAGGATGACCCAGAAGAAGGGGAGGACATGCGCAACGACGAGCAGGACCAAAATGATTACATGAAATTCGTGCTACACTAGTCGACTATGTGATAAACCATGGACTAACACTGAGGGAGGCTGGACTCAGCCAAATCTCAGCTGATACACAGTGGCATCAGTAATTCAGATATTTTATCAAGAATAGCAGTGAAAAACATGTCTTCTGTCAACAGTATATCAGTATTTTCTAGACTGCACTACATCAGCACTTTTTGCTACCCATTTCTGTGATATTTTACAGTAGACTTCATGTATTTTGTATTTGGTGTACATATGATTGAGGTTTGAAAATACCAAGGAGGAAGGGACCCCATTTTCACACAAGAACAAGAGGCCAATAACGCAATAAAACCTAGGGATATTCAAAACAACATAGTCAATGACTACACAATTTTCAGTAAGGTCCAATAAGTCTGTCTGTCACTCTGGCCCAAATCCTTAAAAACATCAAATTTAAATGAAACAACTTTATTGAGTGCCATTTGAAAGAAATCCGGACAGGGTGAAAGACCTGTGGCATGAGTATGTGGAGGTAAGTATCATTTACTTTACTGTAGTATTGTGCACTGCGCACATAACTATTTTACATGTAAATGTACTGTATAGCAAATCAATATTGAACTACACAATGCTGTCTTTTACTGTATTTCAGATACTTTTGCAAAAGGATGCTGAGGAAATCCCTCATCTGTTTATATACACTGAGGCTGGTTTTAACCTCACAAAATTCCAAAGAAGAGGAGGAAAGAACCTTGGCCACAGGGCTATTTACAATGTACCAGGGCAATAATGTGGGAGTAACTTTACCCTTTGTGCTGCCATCACTCAGAATGGGGTCCTCCACTACCATGCCTACTTGGGTCCTTACAATACTGCTCTTATTCTTACATTTTTACACAGTTTGCACAATATCGTCACAGCAGCAAACCAAACAGGCCTCATGTATAATGCCATGCATAGAATTCACACTAAAACATGGCATATGGACAAAAAGTGAAAATGTGTGTACGCACAAAAAAAAATCAGATGCACAAAACCGTGTATAAGTCAACTTCCACTTAATTTACTGGAGTTTCTCAAATCTCATCGTGACTAAAGTAGCACTTTAAATGCTTCATATTCTATGTGTTTTATGTGTGTTATACACTATGTGCTTCTTAAGTGGCCTTTCTCTTTTGTAGACAGGAGCATGCAGGCAGTGATTGCCACACAGAAAATATTATATTCATGATATTTCATCTCTCCAAACATTTTCGAATACTGAGATGTGTACTTGATATCATTTTCATGATGAAATGCCTTAAACCATGTATTAAACATGTGGGGGCACAGTGGCGCAGCAGTAGCAAAATGCCGGCACCCCATCCAGGGATTGTTCTTGCCTCCTGCAAAATGTTCGCTGGGTTGTGTCAGTCCCAGCAAGCATCAAGTGTGAAGGCAGGAATAATCCCTGACGAGGCACCCTTATGTGTTTAATTATTAACAGTATACATTATTTAAATGATGTTAACGATTTATCTGTAAAAAGTAATCTGCATAATTTAATGGATTTGATATCAAGTATACATCTAGTATTCTAACAGCACACATGTCCAGGAGAATAGCTCTTGGAAATCAAAATCAACTTAGAAGCTAGTCATAATCATCTGTAAATACGTGCTCTCTTCTATTGAATTGAATTGAATTCCTTTATTTTAGAATGAGATTCAGTATGCAAATTCTTCATAAACTTTTTTCCTATAAAATGATAAAATAATAATATGATAAAAATAATGAAATATATACAGTATGAAAGCATAAGTACAATAAACATGTACATGCATTGCAGTGCAAATGGTTCATAACGTGGATAAGAATGTGCAATGTTACAGTTGTGGTGCAAGTGTACAGTCAGATAATTGTAATTATAAGTACAAGCAGTTCTGCCAGGAGGGCGTAATGGACTGATTGATTGCGTTTATAGCTTTTGGGATGAAACTGCTTCTGAGCCTCAAGGTCTGTGCAGGAAAAGCTCTGAAGCATTTGCTGGATTGGAGAAGATCAAATAGACTGCAACATGGTTGAGTGGAATCTATGCAGATGCTGGTGGCTTTCCTTAGGCAGCATGTGTTATAAATGTCCTCCAGGGTTAGAAACTGTATCCCAATAATCCTCTGTGCTCTCGATACAATCCACCGTAGAGATTTGCGATCAGCTGCTGTACAGTTTTGATACCACACCCCCATAAAATATGGTAAAATACTCTGAGTGGTGCACTGAGATTAACAACACTAAAGCAGCTATGGCATTTGGAATAGTTTGTACATTATGTGCACCATTATATTGTTACAGAATGATTACAATCAAGTTAATTAAGCTTATAAACGATATGCAATTAATTTCAGTGTATTTGATAAATCCCACGGGTCTGATGCAAATCTGAAAAAAGGGAGACCACACAGAAACAGTAGCACTGCTTTGACGCTGAGTGCGCCCAGTTTTCAAAACCAAGCAGAGAAGTACGCACACAAGGGGGAAGTTTGCCATAAAAATGTGCGTGGCTTTACGCCAAGTTTAGTTTTTATACATCGCGATGTGAGTGTGGAAATCAGGCATACGCAATAATTTTTGTGCATATCCACCATTTATACATGAGGCCTCAGATATGATACATTGTTGTCTGAGACAATGCATGTTTCCACTGATCACCTCTGGTTCAAAACTGGTTTGATCAACATCCACAATTTACAGTCCAATACCTTCTGCCGTACTTCCCCTTCCTAAACACCATTGAAGAGTTTTTCTTGGCATGGCAGTTGAAGGTGGTATGAAAACATGCATATGTTTTGTTCTAATGTTCAGTATTGAGTGTCTTGAGGGAAATGCAGTAAATAAATATTTCCATCTGGCTGTAGAATTGGTCTTATGTAGAGTTTGGTGAATTTATTTTTTTGCTTTCTCTGACTACTTTAATCATGGTCATCTGCAGCCATCTATGTACAGTCTTTTGTGCCCTGGTCTGTGGTCATCCCTTCTTTCCTGTTCTACTTCCAATAGCAGAAGTGCAATGTTATGTACATTGAAAGTAAATACAGAGCTGTAAAAAGTCATTTAAGTATGGAGTCATCATTATCATGTGTACAATGAAATTCATAATCTCATGCTAATCAGCAAGTAACACATTGCCTCTCTCCAGCGCCATGATTAATGAGCAGAACTCCCTTACCTCAAAGCTTTTGTTTACCTTACCTAAAAAGTCTCAGGACACCTGGAGTGCCTAGGGTGTGTTTTAAAACGTTTTGTTGGATTCATATGTAATGACAGTCTATCGTCTGAACTTGTAGGCCTAGGGTCCCATGTGGATGTCAGTTAGGCTTCTTGAAATCTCTTGCTTGTAAACAGTTCCCAAAAGAAAAGCTACTGGACTGGTTGTTCTGGGTCACTCGCTGTTAGAGATTGAAAGGCTGTCTTAAACACTCAAGTGGTTAAGCACACTTAATTCTATTTTTTTTCTTAGTTCCATGAAGAATATGATATTTTCATTTGAAAGCTAGTCTGCCTGGTCTCAGATGAGAGCCTTAAATAAGCATTCACCTATGAGAAATAATTTCATAATGGCTGGCAAAGTAGTTAGTGGTACCACTTCACAGTTTAAGGGATGTCTGCACACTGTCTTCTTTTTCACATGAGGTGTCTTCAGGTACACCAGTTTATTTCAGCATGCCAAGTAGTAGGATGGTTTAGTGGATATGCCATTGTACAATCCGATCTTGGAGAAAAAGTTGGGACAGTATGGAATATTACAAATAAAAACAGAAAGCAGTAATTAGTAACTGACCTGTAAACAATATAATGGCCATTATTTGATGTTACAGCAATTTTTTTTTTAATAAACACTAATTTTAATTTTGATACTTGCAGCATAGTCCAAAAAAATTTGGAAGGTAAAGAATTTATGACTTTGTAACATTGTATTTCCCATTTAAATTAACATTTAGTATGGAAGACACCAATTTATTGAGTGTTTTTGGTGTAAATTTCTTTGGGTAAATAAGTCTTAAAGATGTGTTACGGTCTTTGTTGTTTCATTTTGTGTTCAAAATATGCAGCATTATTAACTGGGGACAGGTCAGGACTGCAGGCAGGCCAATCAGTTACCAGCACCCTTTTCCTTTGCAGCCATTCCTTTGCATTATCTTGCAGAAATATGCATAAGCATCTATGGAAGTGATGTCATCTTGAAGATGGCATTTGTTGTTCCATAATCTGTATACTTTTTGGCATTAGTGGTGCTTTCACAGGAGTGCAAGTTATCCTTGCCTAGGTCACTGACACAATCCATACAATACAATACAACTTTTTTTTTATAGCCCAAAATCACACAAGAAGTGCCGTAATGGGCTTTAACAGGCCCTGCCCTTTGACAGCCCCCCAGCCACGACTCTCTAAGAAGACAAGGAAAAACTCCCAAAAAACCCAATCCAATGAAAGGACCCATCTACCTGACGATTCCTGCGATCCTCCATCGGGGATGACTTTACCTTAGGCAGGCAAAACAACTTGCTAGGTGGGCTGTGGCACCAAGTGCCACATTTGAGTACCGAGAAGAGAAACAGAATAGGTGAGGGTTAGTAACAAATTATAACTATCATGTTACTTATGTTTTAGTACTAATGACTAACAGTAGAGATGCAGTCTGTACAGTTAATCAGCAGCTCTAGTCAGGATATGCTAAACTGAATTATTGAGTCTTTAGCCGGGATTTGAAAGCTGAGACCGAAGGGGCATCTCTTGTAGTAGTAGGCAGACTATTCCACAGTTTAGGGGCCCTGTAACTAAAAACTCGACATCCCACTGTTATTTTAGTAATCATTGGAATCATAAGCAGACAGGCATCTTGAGATCTTAATGTGCGCTCTGGTTTGTAAGTCATGATAAGTTCAGATAAGTAAGCCGGACCTTGGCCATTTAAGGCTTTATATGTTAAAAGGAGGATTTTGAAATCTGCCCTAAACTTAACCGGGAGCCAGTATAAAGATTTGAGAACTGGAGTTATGTGTTTGTATTTTCTTGTTTTTGTAATAATTCTTGCAGCAGCATTTTGGATTAACTGGAGACTGTAAAAAGAACAGTTTAAACATCAAGTGAACACTGCATTGCAGTAGTCAATCCTACTAGAAATTTTAGAAAGCGCATTAATTTCCCAACATTTTTAAGATGGAAGAAACATGATTTGGACAACTTTGTAATGTGCACTTTAAATGACATGCTAGAGTCAAAGATAACTCCTAGATTGCGGGCTGATTCAGTAAAATTAATTAAATGATGACAAAATATTGTTGTGATCAGCGTCATTCCCTCCAATCATTAACATCTCTGTTTTATCGTGTTTAAAGATAGGTAGGTCTCATCAATCCACTCCTTTAATTCACTAACACAAGTAATTAATGACAACTTTGGAGAAATTTCATTTGATCTAAAAGAAAAGTATAAATGGGTGTCATCTGCATACAAGAGAAAATTAACAATGTTTCTAATGATAAATCCCAGTGGAAGCATGTAAAGTGAAAACAATAAAGGTCCCAGTACTGAGCCCTGTGCTTCTGTGTATAATGATGGAGTACTGTCAGCACATTTCTGTATGTATTGGATTTAAATTGATAAATAAGAACTAAGTCAGGTGAGCACAGTGCTTGTAAGCCCAAAATCATTTTCTAGCCAGTGCAGTAAAATAGAATGGTCAATGGTGTCAAATGCTGCACTTAAGTCTAACAACATAATTACAGTGGAGTTTCCTTCATCAGAGGATATCAGAATGCCATTTACAACCCGCGTTAGTCCCGTTTCTGTACTATGACCAGTGCAGAAACCAGACTGGAATTTCTCAAATGAATTGTAATACGTAAGTTGTGACTGAAGCTGATTGGTGAATACTTTTTCTAGTATTTTAGAGAGAAAGGGTGAATTTGAAATGGGTCTATAATTATTAAGTATGTGTGGGTCTAGGTCTGACTTTTTAAGTAATGGTTTAATGACTGACACTTTTAGTGCATCAGGTACTGTGCCATGCAATAATAAATTATTGATAATTTTAAGAATAGGCGCTGCAAGAACATCCATTGCACTTTTTACTAGATTTGTTGGCACTGGATATAGGGAACAAGTACTGGGTTTCGTTTTAGAAATTAAAGTTAAGACTTCCCGCTCAGTTACAGGATTAAACTTACTAAAGTGCTGAATGCAATGTGAGACAGGGTCTGCTAAGCTAATATGTGATTTGCATTGTGATGCTGAGATCTGGGATCTTATATTTTTAATTTTCTCATTAAAGAAGTTCATAAAGTCTGTACTGCTAATATCTGTTGGTATTTTGCACTGTAGATCTGAATTTCCATTTGATAATTTAGCCACTGTTCTAAACAGTACCCGAGGATTTTTATTATTGCTGTCTATTATTGCAGAATAGTATTCTGAGTGAGCTTTTTTATATTTGTTAGCACTCTCTGTCTATGCAATCCATACCATCACAGATTCTGGCTTCAGGACTTGTAGCTGGTAACAGTCTCGATAGTCCTCTTCATTTTTTGGTCCCAAGGATATGGCATGCATTTCTTTCAAAAAAGACATGACAAATCCATTTGACAACAATACATGTTTCCACTGTGTGATGGTTTATCCCATATCCATTTGAGTCCACAGAAGTTGATGGCACTTCTGGATGCTGTTAACATGGCTTCCTTTTCGCATAGTACAGTTGTAACTGGAATTTGTGGATGTAACTACTTATGTGTTCCTTAATAAAGGTACGCCAAAGTACTCCTGAGTTCATGTGCTTAAACATTTTAATGATTTTCTCACGCATTTGTGTGGAAATTGGTGATCCGCAGCTCATTTTTGCTCTTAAAATAACTAGGCCTTCCCAAGATGCTGATTTTATACCAAAGGATGATTACAGTCATCTGTTCAACATCAGCTGTTTCTGCTTACACCACTATTTTCTGTTTTACTCATTATTGACCTTAAATAGCCTTATCCCAATTTATTTTAGAATGTGTTGCAGGCCCTTAATGGCAAGAATGGACGTATATTCACATTAGAATCAGTGTGGTGCTGAGGTATCACCTGTTGCACAGTTGTACTTGGGTCACAATCCAGGTGGTTTGTCATGTGGTGGGCGCGGCAACGCGCTGTAATCAGCATCTGCTCCAAACCTATATATAGTTTGTGATGGATTACAAGTGAAAGTAAATTTTGAAATCGCTTTTTTGTTTTTATTTGCATTTTTCAGAGTTGGGGTTGTACTTTAAATCACAGTATGACTGAATAAATTGTTGCCTCTGCCTCACTGTGTAATGTTACACAAACTGCATTTGTCTCAACAGTAAGAAAAAAGGTTTCTGTGAAGAACTGTAACTTATCTTGATTTTGTAAGTCACCTTAGATAAAGGTGTAAGCCTAATATGCATTTTAGTTGTAATAATAAATTAGATGAGTGCATGAGTGTGGCCTGGCATCCATCCTGGCAGTTACAAGCTTGAACTCCTTAATTCATATACTAGGCAAAACTGAGTTCAGAAAAATCAGTGGATCACTTGATGTATTTTTCCACTGTAAACCCATTTCTAAGGATGCTCTACAAGTATAGCACTATTCTTTGACATGAACAAATGATGAAAGGATGTGTGCAGAGCTGGACAGTTCTAAGCTGTAAACAAGGTGATGGCCATCTTTATAAAAACGATCCTAGATTTTCATCTTTAAGAATTCCATTGTGATTTTTTCATGTATAGTGCGTTTCTGCAGCAACAAAAAAATTATTTTTTTCTCAACTGTTTTGCTGGTTAAAATAATTGAAAAGCAGAATCATCAATTGGTGAATGTACAGTATTTCTCTTTTCTGAGTTTGCCTTCATTAATACTTTTCAAGGCAATTTAAGAACTCTTAAATAGCAATGTCAATGCTGGACATAAAGTAGCAAAAACCTTAATGAAAACATTTCTTAATACCTGGTTTTGTTGAAACACTTTTGTAGAAGGAAAACTTTTTATATTAGCATGAAATAGCAAAATTAACATAAAGAGCCATAAAAGTAATTAAAAGCTTCTAAAACATTAGATTAAGCATAAATTAGAATGTTAAGCAAATAAGATAGGTCAAGCAAATAGTTAACTAAAAAATCAGTCATTTTGCATTATTTTTCAAGCTTGAAGCAGGATTGCTAGTATGGGAAAAGAACAAAAATGACGTGTATAAACCAGCTTAGAACAGGATAAGGAGATTGAGAACACCTGTGTTCAAGGCTGAGAAGCTAAAGGAATGATACGACAGACAGAAGATGGCTCTGGTAGGCACGTAAAGAAACCAGCTGGATTGATGAATCAGCAGAAAGGCAACAAAAGGCATTTGCTGTAAGCAAGGTCACAATGATGTAATGCATGAAAGAAATCTTAGTAAATTCAGGCATTAGCAATAAATATAGAAGAATATATTAGAAATTAACTTTAGTGTAGAAATTAAGACAAATCAAGTATGCCAAGCAAATGATTAAATAAAAGCATATACCATATTTCTTTTAAATTAAAGCTTAGCTTTAGGCCACTATTATAACATAGCGTGAAAGGCTTAGAGAAGGAAGTGACACCATAAAGGACCAAATATGGAAGAAGAAACATCTGCCCAGTAGAAGAACCAATCAAGAATAAGCAAAACAGAAACTAGAGTGAACAATAGACAGTATAGCCTGATGCAGAATGAGCTAATTAAACAAGGTCAAAATGATAAGAAATTGTTATATAAACTTCGATTGCTGAAATGTTCCGGACTCGATCTCATTCGGCCGAATTGGGTTGAGTCCGTGTTGTTGATTTATTGCAATAAAGCTCTAAAACTCTGTCTGTCTATCTCAAGTCCTAATAGCCTTTATTTTCAGGTAAAAAGCCTTCTGGTGATGAATTTTTCACCACGACACTTTGAGCCGGACATATTAAGAGGAACACCAGTAAAACTAAACATGGGTATAAATTCAACTTGTTATGTTGTTCACAAAGCTTTTCTATGGCATTATTCTGTTACTGCCACAAGGGATCCTACTCCACTGGGCCCTTGAGTAAGGATCTTAACTTTAAAATTGCTCCACTGGCGCTGTACAATGTTTACCCTGCGCTCTGACCACCAAAGGTCATGCAAAAAGACAATTTCCCCTCGGGGCTTAATCAAGTATATTAAATCAAATAAAATGTTTTGGTTTCTTTGTTTACAGTCTCTCTTCTGCAGCTGAGTGGACGTCTTCATTATTGCCACAGTGTGTACCATGGAAATAACCTTTCAGATTTCAAAATGCAGTAGTCACATAGGCCAGGTCTGAAGAACAGGATGGGGTGGATCTTTTCAAGTCGACCTTCAGACTCCTGGTCATCCATCCTTCCACCTCGCTTATCAAATACATCTTTAATTTCTGCCCGTCGAAAATTCATTAGCTCACGATTCTCCGTGGAACACTTCATTTCAGTAATCAGCATTTACATCACCCTTCTTTCACAGGTCTTGCTTCAATTAAATTGTTCATGAAGAAATAATTCAACTAACCCCAAGATTTTCCCAGAGTAATGGCTAAACATGCAGAAACTGGATTTGCTCTCAGCCCAGCTTCCTCTGCTCCCAGCAATCCAAAGAGGTCCTGAGAAATGATCTCCCTGTCTGCCATGGTTATCAAGGTGGCCTACCTGTGTGAAGTCATCAAAGTCATATTGCTCAACAAGTTTTCCAATCTATATCAAACACAGTTTGACCCTGTTATACCCTGTGCAGCACTAATGTCTCCCTGTATCGCTGGTGATTGTGATAATCCACAGGGAAGCACCCAAAGCTATATGTAAACTGAACAGTGAGGCACATAGAAATGACTGGCCAGCTGGGTTACCTAAAGTTGTAAATGTGGACAGCATCATTTTATTTTATTAAAGCATTTCTGTCCTCTGGCATCAACCAGTATGTACAGTGTAGAAGTCATAGTATTACCACACTTGCAGAGAAATTCTTGCCTGCATCGCCACTCTCCAGCACCATAATAAACAAGAAAGTATTAAGTCATCTTATAGATCAGCTTTTACATAATGACACTAGCTGAAGTACCCAACATTGCTCAGGTATATTTGTAGAATGGGTAAAGAAAAGAAAGCAATGGTTTGTGTTTTTTTTAAATGATGACCCTGTTGTTATTGCTAACTGTCCCATCTGTCATCCATACTAATTCTCTATGCATGTCTCTGCTCCTGTGAGTTAAGAATTTGTTGGATTCCAGAATTGCAGTAACTCTATGCCGGTTTGTAACTGTGAATGCTGTCATGTCTGATTTGCCCTCTTAGTTCAAAGGGAACAGTACATAGTGCTTACATTGTGAGGAAAAGCTGAAAAATCAGGAGTTAATTAATAACTGTTTGATTCTCCTTTGTGTTTTGCTGCACTTTCACTCTCGATGAAGCCCGAACCAACACCCCTCTTCTTTTTATATAACGGTAGATATAAGCAGCACACAGCATTGCCTCTGTCTGTCTACTAATCTGGTGTCAGTCTATGCGGATGTCTCACTTGATCTGAGCCAGCAAATGGCACTGGTGTGCAAAGTGTAGCATAAAGGGAAAAAAAAAACCTACTGGAACCTTGAGGTACAGAATGTTGGTTTGCAAACTACTATGCTCTTGTCCATATGGTCCTAGAAGGCAATTATACAAAATTTAATTCAGAAAAGTCAATGTGTATAGGATTGTATTGGGAACATACTGACAGAAGGAATTTCTATTATATATGTACAGATTTTAATAATAATAATAATAAAAATATATAGATACTGTAATAAAATACCCTTCTCATACCCATGTAATCCAAATGAGGGTCATGGTGGGAAGGATCCTATTTCAGCAGAATCTGTTGCAAGACTGGCAAAAATTAACCTAGAATGGATGTGATTACAAAACCCACACACACCCATAATCATATGACGCTCTTTTAAAACAGCCAGTTAAGCTAGAACATATGTGATTGGGATGTTGGAAGTAAACTAAATAGAAGATTCATGAGAAATTTAAACCTAGGGCGCTACATCTGTACTGCAGTGGGCTGGCGCCCTGCCCAGGGTTTGTTTCCTGTCTTGCACCCTGTGTTGGCTGGGATTGGCTTCAGCAGACCCCCGTGACCCTGTAGTTAGGATATAGCAAGTTGGATAAAGGATGGATGGATGGATGGCTACATCTGTATGGCAGAATCACAAAACACCGTCCCACATTGCTGCCATCCTTATCTGTCCAGGAGTGATGTTTTTAGTACCGAATACCCCTGTCCTAAATCAGTTTTCCTTGTTTTGTACAGAAAAAGGACTAAAAGTTATAAAAACAAATGGAATATGAGTCTGCAGGGTCTGTGGATTATATTAGAATATTAGAAAAACTTTGACAATAACAGGGCATTCACCCCAACAAGCTTGCCAGATGTATCCACCTGATTTCTCCAAAATAGCATTTAGAAAAATTTTGAAGGTCCCTAAAGTCCTACTCTCAGCACACTATAGCACTTGGTAGTTTATTGCATGTATTTTAAGGCTATCTGTCTGAAGAACAGCTTTCTAATATTTGTGCAAAATATATTCTTAATAGGTTTCCAACTGTGTCCTCATGCACTTGGTAAACTAATTTTAAAGTAACAGACTGAATCTACTGTAGTAATTTCTCTTCATAATTTTGAAAAATGTATTATGCCATCTCTTCATCTCCATTTGCTTAAACTCAGATGGATCAGCTTCTTTAATTTTCCTCATAGCTTATACTTCTCAGTCCTTCAATCAGCCTAGTCACTCTCTTTTAGACTTTTTCTAGCACTTCGGTGTCTTTTTTATAGTCTTGAGACCAAAACTGCACATAGTACTGCACATGAAGACACACTAGTGTGTTGTAAAGGTTAAGAATAACTTCCCTTGACTTGCACTCCACACATTGTGCTATATAACCTAACATTCTATTAGCCTTCTTAATGGTTTCCGTGCAGTGTGTAGATGTTGATGGTAATGGATCCACTATTACCCCTTGGTTCTTCTTATGAAGTGTACTTTCAAGGTTCAGAGCCCCCATTTTGTATTCAAATTTAAAAATTTTATTTCCTATATGCAATACCTTATATTTACTTAAATTAAATTTAATCTGCCACAAATCTGTCTGGACTCTGTCCAAGTCCCTCTGTAATTATTGAACTGATTGTAGATTATCTGTCATCACAACTATATATATATAAATATTTTTAGTATTTTAACAGTTTTAGTTTTCACATCTATGCCAAATCACTTGGAAATGTATTACATTATGGTCACTTGAATGTAATGGTCTGATTGCCTGTGCACCCTGAATTATTTCCTGGTAATTACAAAATACTCTAGTCAAGACAGGCATTCTCTTGTTGGTGATTTACAACTAAAAACTTCTCCCTTTTTGTACTCAGTTATTTGTTAGGTTATGCCAATTACAGTTTTTGTCAGTTGCTTATAAGTTTCTTCCAAGTCATTAGTGCATGTTGTCAGTTCCAAAAACATACAGTATGAGCAAAAGAGCTAACATTTTTTGCACAACAGTGAACTATTTATTATTGTAGGCAGATCAGTCTCCAGTGCTAATAGACATTTTATAAATCACTAGGCACGGTGATCATTTCATAATGCCAAAATCACATGAAAGTCTCAGGTCAAGCAAATCACACTAAAATGGCCTCAGCTGTTAAGGCACTTTCCCAACAAACTAACTCCATTTGGCCTAGTTGTGCAGTTGATGACACCCTTGTTTCAAATCTGTCTTGAAACCAATCAACATAAGCTACAACACATAAAAGGGGTAGGTGGTGTGGTTTGTTTGCTAATGTAAAATGGAACAAGACAACCATGACCTCTATGACAGAGAGAGTGAGGTTGGGGAAACAAAGAGGATGAGGACTACCTGCTAGAAGGGGTTGCCTAAAAGGGCAAAATAGAAGTCTGAGAAGAAATCAGAGCAACTATTGTAGACCATGTGATAAATCATCTTTACGTAAGGATGGTTTGAAGTGAGTGTGTCTGTATTTATATATATATATGCTAGAGGGCTCTGCCCCCTGCTCGATTCGCTCGCCCACCCCCGTGTTTGGTTTACCGGATATACAACAACAAACAACAATTGTCCTTTATTTCCGGCCTTGGGGGGGGGGGGTTTGCTGCTGTCGCGCTGCCCTTCAATCATTTTAAGGCTTGTACAGCCGCTCTCCTTTTTGCCACTTAGTGTCTCTGCTGCTTGCGTTGTGCTCGCTTCTCTGTGATTATAAATATACACCTGATCAAATTGTTTTTTCTTTGAAATTAAACTTGTCGTTACTTTAACTGTTGCGGGACCAGAGATTCTCATACCTTATGTTCCATTATTGTGTAAATCTATGTTTTGTGCATTGAATGATGCGAATGTGAAAAGACTTTCTTTTCTGCTCCTTGCCTTTTATTTCTGACCTCGCTTTGTCGAGCTATTATTTCAATTACACCTGGTCCTGATGATTAATTTCCTTTTGTTTGCACAAATGCGATCTTTTAGTCGTCGATGTTTCATTTATAACGTATTGTACTTTATACGCACTGAGACCCCTGTATCTGTGTGTGCTGTGTGCCTTTACACTACTGATTTTTTTTGCTGCCCGTGCTCTGATATTGCTTGTAAGTAGGGTGTGTCTTGCAAGAATCTCATGTTCTATATCCCCGCGTTCTTTTGTCTCACGGGTCTTTTATTTGTCTTCCGTGATCTTAACGTGAAGATCATGTATCGTCTCCTAGTCATTCCCTCCCACAGGATTTTTTTTTATAATAGAGAGACATATGTATATAGGCACAGATTATTCAGATGAAACTGAAAAACAATGACATACATTTAAGGGAAATATAGATGGCTATAACTGCAAGCCATACAACTTTCAACAACATTAATACTGTTAGTACTTACACCATTGATTGGGTCTTGAAATGCCAAAACATCATGATGAAACAAAACTGCACAGTGCCCTTTGACAAGAACAGTAAGTGGGTGAAGAAGATGAAACATCAGCGTTGTCATACATTCACTGCTTTTATTCCATATAGACATTTGTTGCACCATTTCATTGGTTGTCTCACGTGTTTCACTTTGCCCTGTCTATTGTGTTTACAGAGGATCATGGGACTGGAGTCAAATGCTTTACTATACAAATTTCATTATGTGAATGAAGCTGGTTTCAATCTGGCCGAGGCCAGAAATTTTAAGGGGAATGTAATAGACCACAGAGCAACAGTGCAGATACCAAGACAAAAGGTTCACACATTACTCTTTGTTGAGCCATATCAGACAATAGTCCACAGGATACATCCCAACAGCTGGTTCTTATAACTCTGTTAAAACTCTGTTCTTTCCTTGATGAGCTTTGCAGACTTTAACTGATTGCAGAAAGGCGATAGGATGCTGGGGACAATGGCCCACATTATGTAGTCATAATGGGACAATGTACCATTTCAGTGCTCGGCTGTAGTGAAGGAGTGGTTAAGGGCTCATGCACACATGTCCCTTAAATTCTTCCTTCATTTTCACCATTCCTCTATCCTATTGATGAATTTTTTTTCTGCTTGAAGATGCAAGGTTTATGACCACTGTCCCTTCAACAGAATGCTGCTATTGGATGCCATAACTGGGGCTCTTTGGTCATCTGACTGCCAGGGCTGGATCAAGCATGCCCAGAGGTATTTCCCATGTTGTATTACCAAGGAAAATATTTTACTTAATGTTAATAAAAATATTTGGCCCAATATTCAGGACAGGATGGATCAGGCAGAGTAGATTTTGATTCTGATTCTCAAGCAAAGGGAAAACGTTTTTTTGAGATTGCACTCTAAATATATCATAAATACAGTAGACATGTTTGATTTCTTGCTAATGACTGTACCTGTATAATGCCCAATATAGCAATATTTTATTTCAGTCAATATGTGTCTTCTGTTTTTTTGCATTTAACGACCTTGCGCCAAACTACATCAGTGACCTTCTACATCACTATATGCCTGTCCACCCACTAAGGTCCTCTGACTCTGGCAATCTTGTTGTGCCCCACACTAATCTACACTCCATGGGTGACAGGGCCTTCAACTGTATAGCGCCCAGACTCTGGAGTGACCTACCGAAATGAATCAGGTCAGCTGACTCCATGAATTCTTTTAAAAAACAATTCAAAACTCATCTGTTCAAGAAGGCTTTTAGCTCTACCTGACTTTATTACCCTTCTTCAGTTTACCTCTATGTCAAGATGCTCATGTAACCTCTGTGTGTGTGCTATACCATCAATAATGTTGTCTGTTAGGCTTTTCTCTGAATTTACTATCTTACTGTTCTTTATTTATTTATCTGGTTTAGTACAATGCTATATACTGTATACCCTGCTGTTTTTTCTTAAATTCTGTAAAGCGCCTTGAGTGTGGGAAAGGTGCTATATAAATAAAATGTATTACTATTATTTCACTCTGTTAGACTATCTGTTGGTATGCATGTGCTTAATCACTGATGTTTATGGTGGACTACAATAAATGTATGAAACAAGAATTGTGCTGCATCACTGATAATGGTTTTTGCTATGCCTCAGTGAGATGTGTGGTTAGTGTTTTACTTGTAAATATCCAGTGAATGCTTGGATGTGCTACTGCCGTAAGGCTACATGTTAATGTTTTGAGTGATTTAGGCAGTTTTGCAGCATCTTGTTTTGGTTGGAGTAGTGAATTTTGCAGTGAACATGTTTTGCAAAACTGTTTTGTTTTACTGTTTCACAGGTTTTGGCAATTGCTTAAGAGAATGTGATTACTTTTTCCACCACTGTGTTAAAGGACCTGAGGCAAAACTGCAATATTTGGGTAATTAAAGTCCCCCATGACTATATAATATTCCCCTCTAAATTTGCATTTTAATATTATTAAAAAGACCCACTTTGAAACTCCTAAAATAAAGCCTCAGTTCCTAAAGCTTTCTACTTGAATCCAGACATTCTCACTATGATGTGGCTTATCACCTACCTGAAGTAGACATTCATTTAAATTCTGTTTTACAGAAATGGTAACCCCCCCCCCCCCCCTTCTTTTTTGTCAGTCCTTCCTAAAGGGCGTTTATCCACCTATGTTCTTATATTATGTTATATATATATTATATTAATAATATATATTATGTTCTCTGTTATTTTGCCTGGTTTCTATTATTGCTATATATACTGAATACTGATTTACTGTAAAATGTATTTTCTACTGGGCTATGGCCAAATTCCAGCAGTTCAGGTTTCTGCTGTAATTTTTCTGAAAGGTATATATTATGAAAAGAGTGGGTTAATTTATTTAAATAGAACACACAAAGCTGTGTTAAACTTGCATACCCCTCGTAACAGGAGCCAACCCTTCCTATAAGAAACCTTTCAATAATAAATCACACAGCCCAGAGTCATATTGCATCCTGTTGGTTTATACCAAACATCACACTAAGTACCTCTCTTTCCTCTTCACTAGGTGTTCTCTCTGGGAATGGCCCGGTGAGGGATAGTTTATCCATCAAATCAGGCCACATTTACCTTCCCCAGACATGCACAGCAAAATCACTAATGTTAAATTAACACGTAAATGTGTTTATTTGGAAAAAAGTTTCCAATAAACACTTTTAATGGTAACTTTAGCCCTGTAAGAGTTAATTTCATGCTGGTGATAAATTTTGTGGATTTTACCTAGAATGCCTTTTTGAAGAGAGTGTTATGAAATCCTAGTGGCCAACAATCTCACACCGCAAAGATTATCATTTGACTATGAAAATAACAGCCATGTGGACCTTACAGCAAAGACAGAGTGACGGCAGGCAGGGGCAGGTGGCCCAAAGATTAATCAAAATAAGGCTGCACTTAATTTGTAATCTGCTGGAGACCGAGGTCTGATCCATAGAATCTTTGCCCCAAGCCTTCATTAACTGGTAAGGTCCGTCGTTAACAAAACAGGCACACCGTAGGTTATTCACTTTGACTGTCCACATATAGTATCAGTCACTTTTCTCCGTTAATGAGCAAAGATAATTAAAGACTAAAACTGAAGGTCACAGCAGTACCAAACAACATGAACGCAATTTTGTGGGCGGAGCTTCCACCGGTGTCCTTCTCTCCGCCCACCACCAGTCACCTGTACAGGTCCAAATACCGAAGCCCTTTATGTCGAGTTGTGGAAACCCGGCAAGTAGCCGGGTTTTGGTGCTTTAGAATAATGTGGAGAGACTGGGTCTTTCTTGAGATGTCTGGAAAAGAGTGACTAGGAAACGCATAGCTGAAAGAAGACATCTAGAAAATCGGTGGCTACGCGAGAAGACACGCGAAGAACGGCGCGGAGTCACTAGCCGCGGGAATAGAGAGCGATCCGGGGAGAAGCGGTCAAAGAGGCCGGCACTGACTGAGGAGTTACACAAAGAATAGGGCCAGCAACGGGAAAGGGAATCGCCAGGAAAGGAGCGAAGGGTGTGATCGGAAAATTACCTGAAGAAAAGTGAACGGCAGTGGAAGAAAAGGAAGGTTCTGAAAAGACAGACAGACCAGCAAGGCGATTGGTCACCTGAAAGTGTTCAAGCTGTGATCGAATAATATTTTTTTTTCCATTCACAAAGGGGAAAAATGAATTTGATGAAAAAGAGAAAATGCACCAATATCGCCATCGGATTAATTTTTCTCTTCAGCGGGATTGAATACGGTAAGCGTTTCTGTTTAGTTGATTAAGAAGATCTAAGTCGATCTTCTTCAAGTAAATGCAGGTGTCTGAGTGTATCTGGTAATTTAAGCTTATGATCCTTCACAACTCAGCTGGGTACTGACTTGGATAGCAGCCCAGTAAAAGAAGGCTCAGAAAATAAATACACGAGACAGATAGTTCCTATTACTGCACCGCCCCCTCTCAAACACACACATTCCCCCTCACCCCCATACTCCATTTAGCGCTTTACGCCCTAAATCGAGCATCCAGGACTCTCCCGCCTCCGCTCAAACATACCTTTACATTCAAACTGTCGGTTGACCCTAGATGAAATTAGAAACTTTAATATTTTGTTGTAAAGTTTAAAAAATAATTAAGGATGCTCACTTTGTGCAATTCATCACTGGTTAAAAATAATTCTCTGACTTCTTGAACAAGTTACTGTATATTACTGTAAACAGACTCAGGCAGAAACTGTGTCCTGCATTTAGACAAGATTAATTAGTTAGCCAGGGAAACCAACAGAAGAAGTAACCTGATTCGCACTGTTACATCTCATCATCACAAAGACCGTTGACTTTGACAAACGCCAAACTTTCTTATTTCGGGTTTGGGGGTTAGGAGGGTGGGATGGGGTCTGTGCTTACTGTCAAAAGTAATAGTAATGGTTTGCCACATTTCTTACCATTATTTAAATCTTTGAAAATGCACAATAAGAAAAACCTTAATTTTCAATGGAGTTACATAAATGAGTAAAAGCAACTGACAGCAAAAAAAATGTTAGAATGCTGCAAGTTATGTAGTATGTCTTTCCCAGATCAGAATAAATGAGGGAAAAGCAGCAGTAACTGCATAGCATGAGCATTGTAAACAAAAGTCTTAGAAATTTGTCAAAGACAATTATTATGTGAGGGCTCTTTAGCATGAATGGGTTTGTAAGTAAAACAACTAACAATATCAGACTTTTCTATCACAGAGAGTATGTCATTCCACATTTTTGTATAAGTAACAATGGTGAGCAGCGTATTTATAACCAGTTTTAAAACTAAGAACTGTGTGACAGACCACATCAAGATGTTTAAGTACAGAAGAGGCACCATATCAATAAATGACATCACCATAGTTGAGGATCAAATGAAATATAGCGCAACATTCTTCCTACAAAACATAGGCAGACAAGCCTGTTTTTTGCATAAATAACCTAATTTCACCCTTAGTTTTTTTATTTTCCAACATATAATTTAAAAGTTTATCATCAAGCCAAATGCCAACATATTTTTAGTGGGAGACAATTCAGTGCACTTGCCATCTAAAGTGTATTTATTTAAAAGTATTATTACAGGTTAAATATCTAGACTAGCAGAACAACACAAATCTCACACTTGTGCTAAATGATAAGAATGCCAAATTTATAAATGCATTTGACTGTAGGTTACCAGACACTTCACAGGTGAGTTAGATGGATGCCAAGGAGTAATGGCAGTGTTCCCTTTTAGAGACATGGCATTTAGAGAGTCATAATGTGTATGTGTGTGTGTGTGTGTGTGTATATATATCAATGTCAATTTTATTTATGTAGCACATTTAAAACAACATAGGAATGCTGTGGCCAAAGTGCTTTATAATAATAGAATAAAGGAAACAAACAAATAACATAAATAAAATAAATAGAAATAAAATATAAGAACATAAATAAAATACATAATAAAAAGAAGTAATGTTTTATAATCACAATGAGGGAACCATCAGTATTACTGAAGGTCACAGCATGTAAGTGAATAGAAATGAGTCTTTAATCTTGTTTTGAACAGTTCAATTGTAGATGACTCCTTTATGTGATGAGGTAAAGAGTTCCACAGACGAGGAGCAGCAGCTGCAAAGCCCTGTCCTCCTTAGTTTTACACTTGGAACGAGGGACAACAAGAGACAACTGACCAGAAGATCTAAGCACTCTAGATGGCTGGTGTAATACACACAATTCAGATAAATAGGCAGGAGCAAGTCCATGTAAAGATTTAAAAACAAGCAACAAGATTTTAAAATCAATTCGAAAACAGATAGGCAGCCAGTGTAAAAAAGCTAAAATAGGACAGAGTCATACTTTCTTGTCCCAACCAGAAAGCGAGCGGCAGCATTCTGGACCAACTGTAACCTGTGTATCAGGGATTTGTTAATCCCAGAATACAGCGAGTTGCAGTAATCAAGGCGAGAAAAGATAAAAGCATGAGTAGCTTTCTCAAGATCCCTAGGAGATAAAAAAAGGCTTGATCTTACCTAATAGACGAAGCTGGAAAAAGCAACTCTTTACTACAGAATTAACTTGTTTCCTAAAAGAGAGGTTACTGTCAAAGATAACGGCAAGACTGCGAACTTGAGGTTTGCAAAAGACAGAGAAAGAGCCGAGAAGTCCAAGACCAATTTGGGCTTCAGCTGAAGGGCCCACTATAAGCACCACCGTTTTATTTTGATTCAGATCAAGAAAATTATTAGCCATCCAGGATCTTAGTTCAGAAACACAGTTGTGGAGTTGATTTATTGCAGAGTTGCAGACAGGAATATAAACCTGATTATCATCAGCATAGCAGTGAAAAGAAATGTTAAATTTCCTAAAAATAGCTCCAATAGGGTGAATGTATATAGAGAATAAAAAGGACCCAAAATGGATCCCTGAGGAACACCATATTTAAGAGGAGCAGTAGATGAAAAAGAGGAATTTAAAGTATGCAACTCTAGCTTTATGACAATTACTTGCAATAACATTTCAAAAATACTTTATTCGAGCAGATTGTACAGCTTTTTTGTAGACAAACTGTCCCTTAGAGTATCAAAGGACACTTGATGCTTGTCTTTTTTCCATTTGCGCTCCACCATAGGGTATCAGTGGAATCATTTAACCATGACTCAGGTGTAGGTTTTGAGAGCTTGATCTTAAATGGAGCAACAGAGTCTAAATTATTAGAGCAAGTGTCATTAAATAAAGTGACTAGACTTTCGGTGCTCAGATGAAGTGGGGGGAAATGCACGGCATCCATAAAAGCTGTGGAGAACTTGCTGGTAGTGGAGGAGTTCATTATGCGAGAGCAGCAAGTCTCACTACAAATGCTGACTGTTTGGCAACGTAAGGAAGTTATAACAGGCATGTGATGGGCAAATCATATGATAAAATAAAATCCAATGTATGTCCCTGCACATGTGTCCTCTCACAGGCTGAACAAGATTGAAAGAATCCATGAAGCTGAAAAAGTCTTTAACAAGAGGGTTTACTCAGGCAGCACATATGAATTTTAAAATCCCCATGAATTAAAAATCTGTCATAAGTTGGTATAATTTCTGCCAGAAATTCAGAGAACTTGCGTTTTAAAATCCTTGTTAAATTTTGGAGGCCGATAACTACTGCACACAACACAGTCCATTTCACACAGCTGTAAGTCAAAGCTGGAGTAACTGTCAGTTGGCAACTGATGACAACAATAATGGCTTTTAAATATTGTTGCTAACGTACCACCCCAACCAGCAGATCTTGAGGAACTAAAAACCCTGCCTAACATCCTGGCAGTGTTTGTTTCTATTCCTACTGTGTGACTCAAGTATCACCTTGTCATTTTTTTTAAGGATTTCATCAAATGTGTGTATGTTGTAACCTTAATGAGATTTACTTTCCTGAATATACTTTTAAGTTTCCACTTAATTCCTTCATATATACAGTAAAAAGTATTTCCATCTCCTTTTCAGTAGTAACAGCCATACACCCCTGTGGACAGCTAGTTTCAACTTTGTGCACTGGGTTATTCAAAGTTCTCCTCATTGTTCTTGGTAGAATAGCTCATTCAGGTCAGCTAGAAATGACATGTGTGGGCTTTGATTTTTGCATACCTACTGTGACCTCCAGGGGGTACACAGCTCCCCAAATACCTGACACAACAGATACTAGGCAAAAGTGCAGCAACACACACACTTATTATAGTGGGGAAGCGCTTCTCCCTCGCTCCCCACAGCAGCGCAGTACAAACAAGCACCAATAAACACCAAATACACAGTCCCTTTCTTCTTCTTGTCTCTTCCCACTCTCTTCTACCTCAACTCTTCCCTCATACTTCATCCACTTTCTCCCAACTCTAGCTCCCTGAGTGGAGTGAGGTGGCTCCTTTTTTAGAGCACCCACAAGTGCCCTAGGTGTCCTGTGATCTCCTTCTGGGCATACCCCCGGGTGTGGCAGCAGTCCTGCTGGGGAGGGCTCGGCTGTTCCCCCTGCACCCCCTGAAGATGGATACGGGCCCCAGCAGTGTTGAGCTTCCATACTCCAAGCCTGTGGCACCATAGCAAGCCGGGGGGCTGCCTTCGGTCATCCCAGGGGAGGTATTGCCCCATGTAAGCTCCTTCCTGGTCCTTCCATTATGAAGGTGTCCCGGCTGTCCATCATGCTACACATTTTTTTTGTAATTTTGATTTTAGTTCTTTACACCATTTGCCTTCTGTGTGCTGAGCCACTCAGTTGCTGCTTTTGCTTTGTAAGTAATATTGTCTAGGTAAAAGGGGAAGCCATGAAGACCTTTAGATGGCTTCATAAAGTCTCTAGGTAAATTTTGTTAGGTTGTAGCAAGACTACATAACTTGTTAGGATGGGTTGGCCTTCTGGACTGTCCGTCACTTTATAATGTGGCTGGGGGGGTGTCTATGAATAGCCCTTCAGGCACTTTTGTGGGCAACCCAGTCCTGGGAGGATCCTGCCTGGTAAATATTCCAGTTGCCAGTTGCCGGCATCATGTGACCATAATAACCAAGCGGGGAAAAGATGTTTTGGTGGGAAGCTTTTCTTTTTAAGGGGAATGGCGGATCAAGGATAGGAAGGAGAAAAAAAAAACAAGGAAAAGGCTGAAGGCAAGGAGGCGACTATCTGCGCTTTAAGAATTGTCAGGATCAGACTTCACCCAAGGACGTCTGCTATTTGTGGGTGGCCACCCTGAAGTAATAATCAGTGTGACGAATCTCTGAGAAGAGGCCAAGGGCTGGTGTTCTCCGGGTGCTCCCGTTTGGTGAGTCGGACTCCTGATTGAGTTTCTTCGTGATAGCCAGCGGGGAAGCCGTTTTTGCCGGAAGGCTGTTTTGTTTTCCTCACGCCATCCTACAGTATGAACTGAACTGCAGGTTTCTTTTCCGTGTATCTGGACTACGTTAAATCTTTCTTTTGGTTTTCTCTGAGAACAGTTCTTTTTTATTTCTCTTTATGTCTGTGTCAAACCTGGGGGTTAAGATTTGGCCGCTGGGGAGGGCATCTGGGGAAAGGGGTTCACAAATGAGCACTCGGGCACCTGGCAAGTAAATGTAATCAGTGGATTTCAATATATTTACCAGTCCCACTTTCTTCTGATTATTTTGCCAGTTATTTAAAGGCACGCATAGGGGACAAGAGGGGCAGAGGACTGAATATGTTAATGTTAATTTATCCTTCAAATATCGTCCTCTTCCCTCTCGGGTGGTGAACTGTAGAAATCGCGTTCCCATATCGGGCGATTGTTAAACAGTTAGAAAGGTAAGGAAAGATATGACACACTCTCTTGTTCGTGTGGTTAGGATAGGTCAAGCTGAAATGGAAGGAACATTTTAAAGGGCACCTCAGCTTCAGGAATGGGTCCACTTTACAAGAAGAATATGGTCGGCTGGGTAGATTTCTTTGACCGAGGTACACTAACAGCCATTGTTTGAAGCCTCACAGTGTTGAGGATGAACGGTTGCATATAGTTTGATGCGAAAGGTCCTAGATATTAATAGGATGCCTTGACTGTTGTGTGGAAGATCGGGATAACACCATTTAATTGGTATTTGGGTTAGTGGTCACCATTTTCTAAAAGTATTTGTTCATTTACTGAAAGTTCACTCTTGACTGCCTTTCGGAAGAATCCTTTATGAAGGTAGTGAAGCAAGCCCAACAAACAGAGTTTAGGTAGATAATATTAGACAATAAAACATAAGTTTTTTTTTTGTTTTTTTTTATGTAATTCTTGAAGTTTATTTCTTATTCTACAAAATGACAATAGATACATTTAAAAAAATATATTGATTAAATGCAGAAAAGTGTTTGAGGGAAATGTAATGGCCAGATGGGTGGGGTTTCTTTGTAATACTCTGGTTTATCACTGATGTGAATTTCAAGTCTATTCTAACTCTGGCTACAAAGTTGCACATCAGACAGCTCTTGGATATGTTAGGACTAGGCTGAAAGCATACTGTAGCTCAAAAAATATATTTAATTTGACAGTATCATTGAGGTAAAACTAGGAGACATCTTTTTTCAGGTAAAGGAAGCTGAACTCCTCAAGTGAGACCTGTAAAGCAACATCGTTTATGCATAATTACATAAGGGGTGGAATATGTCAGTCTTTGACCGGAAATTTATAAGAGTCATGCTGAAATTAAGGTGAGCATAACTCTAATGGAAAATGACTGTCCTTTCATGTTCACTTTCTGACAGCTTCTCTGAGACTCCATAAACATCATAAATGTTAACACATGATAGTAAGAATTTTACTGTACTCCAATCACTTTACATTAATAACTCTATAAACCAATTTGGTATCAAGCTAAACATGGACTGCTTCAAAAGTCTTCACTTAATGCCTGTAAACATGTGGAATATAGTGTGGCTTTATCTCATGATTTTTATGATATCACTGTATGGAAAAGGCTGAAATAAACATCATAACATTCTCGAACTTGCATAATGCAATTCAGTAGGCCAGAGTCTAAACTAACAGCATCAGGCACAAGGCAGGACTTACTTGTGCAAACAACATGCCAGACTAGAGTCCTAATTTAACTCGCATGTATATTTTTGGTGGTGTGAGGTAAATACTGGAGGTGCATCCACATATGGGCAGAACATGCAGACTCCATACATAAAAATGACAAGGCTTGAGATTTAAGCCCAGTACACATGATTTATGAAGCAGCAGCAGTTACCAACCCAGTGCTGTGATACCTCAAAAGATTAATTTGCTTGCTTCTTTATTTACTGAAAAAAAGAAAATTTTGATAAATAATGAGCAATAAAGACTAAATGAACAATGATAGACCAAAAAAAGGCGAGTTGTAGCCCACCGTCTGAGTGTCATATGAAAGCTGATTAGGGTACAGAGAAAAAAATAGGCACACAGTAGGAAAAAAGCACGAAATGTCAACTTCAATCTCGAAATTTCCACTTTAATTACGTAGTTTATTTTGTCATTAAAGTAGAACATCATAAACTTCATCTTAAAATCGTTTAATTAGATTTTGGTCTCGTCCGATGCGAGAGATGGATGTCTGAAGTGGAGCTCCGCTAGCAGCGGTGTTATTTTTCATATTATTTGCTTATTATCCTGAGATATCTTGTATTTATTCAACCCGAGAGGGACTGCTACAGTATATGTAAGCACATATAAACATGGCCAACAAGAAGGGAGGTCCAAAAGAACCGAAAACTAAAGCTACACCCAAGCTACGATCAGCAAGCCCCAGCTCAAGATACGGCCTTTCGGAGACAGACCTGGATCAGATGGGTGAAAGTACAGACTCCTCGGGACCACAGTCCGCTACATCGTCGCCAGCTGAGAGTGAAATGGGGAGCGAAGGTGCAATCGTGGTGCCGATCGGAGAAGATCAACTGAAAATGGAAAGGGCCTTGAAGTCCGCGGCTTCAACTATGCAGTTACGCAAGCCGGGAGCAACGGGGACACCGGCTTCAGCAGAGTCTGCTGCTTCATCTACAGTACAAGAAAGCACAATTGAAATGTCTAAACTGGAGGTGATGCTCGCGGAGCTCATGCAAGATATAAAGAAAAGCGAGAAGGCTAATGAGAAAGCAAGGGCAAAGGCACTTGAGAGACTGAAACAGGAATTGAAACGGGAGATGAAACAGGCCAATGAATGGCTGCGACAGGAATTCCAACAGGCAAAGGCTGCGTCAAGAGGTGCAACTTGAGCTTCGACAGGTACTGGGTAAAATTGAAGAGCGCATTCAGGAAAACTCGGTTAAACTGAGCACGCTTACTGATCAAGTGGAGAATCTCAAGGAGACATTCACGAATCGGATTGAAATGGCCGAACATTTAGCTGCCAGTGCTGAGGAAAAAGCAGTTAATGTCAGCTCCGAATGCAAAAAACTCGGAGAAAAACTCGGAGACAGACTGGCTGCTTTGGAAGATGGGAGTAGAAGGTATAATGTCAGAATTGAAGGTCTGCCTGAGAATCGAGAAAGGTCAAACCCTGTGAAATTCGCAGCTAAACTTTTTTCTAAAATAATCGGTGAGGACTTTAAAGCAGAATCTGAGATAGCAGCGGCTTACTGCATACGCGGATCAAACACCGTTAGACCCCGACCAAGATCTTTTATAGTTCGTTTTGAACGATTATCATTTAAGCTAGAGGTGATGGCACTCCTCAGAAACAAGGAAGATATTATATATGAAAATAACCACATTCGTATCTTCCCTGACTTCTCTCCAGCAACAGCTACTAAACGCGCAGCCTTCTACAACATTAAACAGCGGTTACGGCAAGCCAGCGTCAAATACAGCCTCTTGTATCCGGCAAAACTGAAAGTGGAATGGCAGGGTCAATTCTATGTCTTCGCTAGCAAGGAAGAAGCAGAAAAGGAATTAAGAAAGATGATCCCGGGACTATTCTGATACATAATAGTGAGTCATGGCGGTTAATGATAAAGCAAGGATTAACAATCTACTGTCTGATCTATTCGTTTTAAAATACGGGTTCTTATCAACATATATTCTCATATATTCTCATTATTACTTAGTATTACTAGGGCGCTATCTGTTTATGTTTTATTGTGCTTAATTATTCTTTTTTCTCTTTTCTTTTCTAACTATTTCATCTCTACCCTAAACGAGACTGTTCAATATCATATCCTTGGTTTACTGTTATTGCTATTACTGCATTAAGACTTGTTATGCTTATTCTGGACACATTTTTAACACCATCCCCCGGGTTTATTATCTGGGTGTATCATCTTAATGCACTAAAATTGCTGTAGACTATATATACATTTTAAGTGCAAAATTCTTTTTTTATGTATTTATTTATTTATTATTTTAAGACTATATTGATAATAGATATCTCTGTCTTTTAACCCTAAAACGCCGCTGCATTGGGGCTTGTTGTGCTTTGGACGTGCTCTGTCTCTGGGTATGTCAGAGGACTGGGACTGTGTGAAGTGGGTTCTAGCCTCACTTGGGGAGGCAAAAAGGGATGGTGGGGGTTTTAAGGGGGGGGAGAGAAAGAGAGCAGGCCTGATCTATACCTAATCTATCCTCTCAATCTTTATAATTATAACTACCAATGTAATAATAAGCTGCATGGCAACAACTCTAGGGGAAATAGGAAATTAAGACCTAAGCTGTCTCACTTCCAGTTAAGACTATAAAATGACACCAAAAACTCAGAATCAGTGTCTCCATGATGGGACAGTTAGGGTGGGGATCGATCTGTTCTTAACTCAATTTTTCTTTTTGTAAAAACTTAATTGCTTTGTATGGATTGTAATAAAATTAATTAATAAAAAAAAAAAAAAATCATTTAATTAACCAGTTTCTCAAATCACATCGTAATTAAAGTAGCACGTTAAATGCTTTGTTTTGTATTTGATCTTTTGCTCTATGTGTGTGAATCACTACGTGCTTCCGCTTTCTCTTTCTCCGACAGGACACAGAATCCATTACATTCGTGATATTACAGCTCTCTGAATAATTAAAATACTGAGATGTATACGTGATATCTTTTTCATGATGATAGGAGTTAAAGCATGTTATTAAACAGGGGAATACAGTGCGTGATTGTGCGCGACCTTCGATGAAATTATTGTAGCAGTACTGTCTCTTTCAAACGTACTAACCTCCAATTCCTGTGCTTGCTTTTCTTTCTCCACATACCCAATCTCCACACAATCAGCTCTGTAATAAATGTTAAGCCATCTGTAAGCTTACAACGACGATTCTTGAAAACTTTTAAGGAACATTGAAATATCTTTGTAGTACATGTTTAATTATTCTATCCATCTATCCTTCCAGTGTCGCATCAGCCCCATAAAGAATACAGCACTTTGTAGGATCAATCCGTGAACTAGCTAGTGCTGCAGAACCGTGTCCTCACATGTTTAATTATTAACAATACAGATTATTTAAATGAAGTTAAAGTTTTATCTATATAATATAATCAACATATTTTGCTGCATTTCATCTTAAAAATGATATCGTCATCCTATGTAAATACACTCTTTATAATGTGGTGCAGGTTGTGAAATATTATAACTGTAGTGCAAGTTTACAGTGAGGTAATTGTACTTATAAGTACAAACAGTTCTACAAGGAGGACTTGATGGACTGATTGACTGTTTAAAGTTCTTGGGGTGAAACTGTTTCTGAACCGCGAGGTCCGTACAGGAAAGGCTTTTAAACATTTTGCCGTGGCTGAGGCAGGGTGTGCTTGATGCTGTATACCAATAATTCTCTTTCCGATCAGCTGCTGCTGTGATTCACACTCGGATACAGTGATATAAATACTCCGAGTGGTGCAGTGAGAGTAATATGGAAAAAGATGATCCGCTGTGGCAACCCTTAACGGGAGCAGCTGAAAGAAGAAGAAAAAGGTGCAGTGAGAATAACAACGCTAAAGCAGTTATGGTATCTGGAATACTATGGCTATTCCCTGGACCATTATATTGTTACAAGTTAATTACAATCAGATGCATTACAGTAATAAACAATATGCGGTTAGTTTCAGTGTATTTATAAAGCCGTGTCAGGGATGTGAATCTGAAAAAGAAAGGGTAACCACACAGGAACAGTAGCACTGCTTTGATGCTGGGTGTCGCCAGTCTGCAAAACTGAGCGGAGAACTTGCGTACGACAAGGTATGAGGAACCGTGGAAAAGTGCGTGGCTTTACGCCAAGTGTAGGTTTTATACATCGCGACTTGAACGTGGAAAAATTCTTATGCCACATTTCTGTGCGTACGCACCGTTTATGCATGAGGCCCCGATCCTATATATTAAAGAAGAAATCCCAACGGTGATCAGAAATGCAGCAGACTGTTTGTGCCAGAATGGTAAAAATGTAAATCCAGGCAAATGTCCGTTTTATAAGTAAATGGAATAACACAGTATGTGTGGTGAAACAAACAGGAAGAAATAATGTACTGTAAGACTACCAGTTGGATGCTGGGTAATGACTCCACTACATTTTTAGGTTTATAAGGTCATTATTGCCACATGTACAGCGAAATTTGTATTTGCTTACATGTAACACGTTGCATCCAGCACCAAGATTAGTTAGTATAACTACCTCAACCAAGAAACTGCTCTAATTTACTGTAAAAATAAAGAAAACATTAACATTTGTCATTAAAAGACAACCCTAATAATACATTTAAATTATGCATTTTTCATTGTAGATGCCTACTGTGCTATAAAAAATGAATTTAAAGCATTCTCCATCATTGAGCCACACTGCACCAGCCCTGTTGAGAACAGACTCAGATTTCCACTGTCTTCAGAGAACAATATGACATTACAAAAAAGCTGGCTTTATCTGTGGCCAGCATGACTGCTGCCAGACTAAAAAAAACTAATTTCTGGCACAGGGTATAGCAACATAGACCATGCTTAAGAGGAAATACTGTACAGTGAAGCTTTCTGTTTGTTACAAAACAATTTAGGCACATTTAAAATTTGCTTTAATGAATGTCCTCTTTTATCTTCTTGCATGCATATGCTGCATACAGAGCAATTGATTTATTTATTTTTGGTACTACTTCCTGTGATCAAGATGTTATACCACTCACATGCAGATTGTCAACTGTTGGAATGCACTGGACATCACTATTGAACTGTGGCACCTGCTATAAAATGAGCAAGTGATCAGTTGGTCACAGTTATTTTCCTGTTAGTCTTAAAGAAGAATTGATCATGGGATCATACTGGGAAACTAATTTGTTTTATTCTTAGCCCACTCTCCCCTTCTATATCATGTCCAGCGTATTCTTGCAATTAGATGCATGCCCTCTTCTGATTTGTTGGTATTAAAAAAGGAGAAAACAAAAATGGGCAAGAGACAAACTATCTTATACCTGCCCAAAGAGGTCATGCCCAGAATTACTTGGATTATGGAAAAAACTCATTGGAAATTCTGGAAAAAGATGCGGTGTAGTGTGACATATACTGTATCTTTAGACATAATGTGACATGGTAACATAGTAGTTTGCTCTGACGACAAGATTTGAATCAATGGCTATTTACTGTCTACATGGAACTTGACCATTATTCCCATGGGCATATGGGTTTTCACAGAGCTTTTAGGTTTTCTTCCACATCTTTAGGATGGTCCTTCTGAATCTTCCTGGTAATAGTGAATGTCATAAGCACTTGAGTGCGCATACTTACCGCCTGTGCTTCATTCAAGTTTAACTCTTGCCAGGATAGGCTCCAACCTCCCTTGACCCAGTGTTAAAATTAGTGTCTCAATAAGGAATTGGTGCATAAATATTTGACTAATCAGTTGAAGGGAGAACAGAAAGTTCCATGAAAAGGTTTTATAGAAGAAAGACTTTCTTTACATTTTAACCTTTTTGAAAAGTAAACAGTTCTGTTGCCTAATTGAATTCTTCAGGACTTGTGTGTTGACTTTTGTATATTATTCAATATTGTCTTTATTTACCCAGTCCAGTAGGTAGAAATACAGTAATACACTGCTAAGCTGTTCATTCTGACATTATCCCTCAACAATAAATAGCAATGAAAAAAAAAATTTGATAATTTTAGTCTTTGAGAGCCCAGTCCTATTTGAGATCTGGATTTAACATGTTTGCCACCTCTGAGGAGTCCCGGTATGCTAAATTGCGCCCTAGGAGAGCTTCTTGACAAACATTCATCTTCTACTTCCTGCACGCGGTTGTATTCTAACTCCCTCTGATGTTTCTTGTGCCAACGTTTCATAAAAATACCATGAGGGAAGTGGAAACAAAGAGAAGAGGAAAAACATTCCTAAATTCAAGAGCGTCCCTTGAAGTGGTGGTATCGTAAAGAATTCTATTAACTACAGCAAAAGCACAAAGAAAAAAAGTATTCTTATGTATATGGAGAGGGTGCGTTGTCACAATGTGTCTCCAAAGACAGAATCAAAATTCACTGCGATCTTGAAGAGAAGGTAATTCCAAATGTTGTTTTTAATGAAGCTTTAAAGTAAAAGCAGTAACAATCGAAAGTATTGTAGCATCCCAGCCAGGTTGAAACCTTTTTTGTTTTAAGTGACTGTTACGTCCAATTGAGGGAGGGCGGAGTACAGCACGGAAGACTGATAGCGGGGTACTGATTGCTGCAGTAAGGGGGTGCGAGACCCAGGGGAAGAGGGGTTGGAGAGGGTGCTAGAAAGTTGTGTTTGGGGTTACGCAGTTGGCGATTGTTCAAGCAGAACTTTTGTGACACTTTTATTACGTCAGCCGCTACAGTATCAAAACAAAAGATAGTAAAGATCACATTAGCACAAACAAAAGGTGATTCATCATCAGAACCAGGTGTAATTGAAAAAATAGCAGGGCAAAGCGAGGTCAGAAATAAAAGGCAAAGAGTGGAAAAAAAAAGTCTTTTCGCCTTCACATCATTCAATGCACAAAACGTGGATTTACACAATAATGGACCATACGCTATGAGAATCTGTGGTCCCGCACCAGTTAAAGCAATGATTCCAAAGAAAAAGAAACTGTTTTAAAATTGTATATCCAATTAAACAAACACAGGGGTTGGCGAGCGAAGCGAGCAGGAGGCAGAGCCCCCTAGGTTTCTTTAAATAAGAGCACTTTATAATGATGGATTGGACCAAAATGCATTAAATTGAAACTTTGTTTTGGTAAAGAGGATTTATTTGACTTTGATCAATTTCCAAAACTAGCAAAAAGTTAATAGTTGCCGCTTCTTGAAATGACCTTCTTTACCACGTGTGGGCAGTCTTAGCTCAGAAGAGTAATTTTCTGAATGGTCATTCTTTTCCTCAATTCTACATTACTCCACGTTGAGCTTGGAAACAGATTGTAGCTTTCTACCGCTATACAGAGAAAGCTTGGATATGTTGTTATATTGTGGTGCATGTATTGTGAAGCATTTTGTAATGATGTTTGATGTGGAAGATGTTGAAAAGAAATAAAGTTGATTGATTTGCTCCCTCTCGTTCCAGCTGTGATATTGCCTACTATCTGGATGTACCTGCAGACTCTGCATGCAGAGCCTTATTTTCTGGGGCTGGGTCTCTCCGCATTCAGCCTGACTGGACTGCTGGCTGGACCTCTGTTTGGACATTGGTCTGACCGGACTCACAAGACCAAGGCAGTTATCTTGTTCGCCAACTTATTTGAAATTTCAGGTGAGTTGACCTTGTGTCATGTTTGACATTGAGTGTTTTTTTTTCTTAACTGGAGTATTAGTGACGAATGTTGAACAAGTAGACTAAATGGCATTTCCCATATGGATAAGACTGGTTTCTATCCTTCAGGTAACTTTATGTATTTCATGGGAACTTCCAAGTGGCTTCTGCTGTCCAGCCGACTAGTTGCAGGTGAGAGAATCTGAAGTTTGCCTATGGATAGCCCTTTGTTGCACTTTGGTAAACAGACTGCATTCACCTAGTCTTTTTGTTCATACCTACAGGTATTGGGACTGGAGCAGGGGCCTCAATTTTTGGCTATCTGACCCGAGCCACTGCAACAGAGGACCGTTCTGCTGTATTTGCTGCTGTGATGGCCTGCAGGCAGACTGGACTACTTATTGGTCAGTTCTGTGCTGACACAACATCTTTAGTAATGTTCATGGCACCCAGTTGTTTTTTGTGAACGTGAACCTGCATGCACTCCTGGAAACTGTGTTGATATTGTCATACTAGCAAGCTACCATGACGAATGACCAGCCATGCTTGAATGTTTGTGAACCCATCAAAGTATTCATTGTTTTAAATGTCATAGAAATATTATATGAACCTGAACTTTTAATTAATATATGAGGTGAGACACAAAAATAACTTGAATGGTAAAAAAAATATATATTTATTGATGAATTACAGCATTCTAAGCAATGTCACCTTCTATATACTCCCCCTCCCGATCTCTACACTGCTACATACGTATCTTCCATTGATTGAAACAGTGCTGGAAGTCTTCTTGCTTGAGGCTCTTCAGTAGGCTTGCCGTTTTTGTCTTCACTTCATCCATTGAAGAAAAATGTGTTCCCTTCAGGTCACTTTTGATTTTTGGGAACAAGTAAAAATCACAGGGAGCTAAATTGGGCGAATAGGGAGGATGATCGAGGACAAGAATGTTTTTGTCAGTCAAAAACTGCTTTACGGGAAAAGAGAAAATTCGCAAGAAATTTGATGTTGATTCACTCTTCAATTTTTTTCCACCTGACATTATCACATCAATTCATGTAGTGTTTGTTGTGCAAATACTGACTGGGCTATTCACAGGATATACCTAGCCAGTCGGCGGTTTGAGAGGGTATGTAGGATGGGATATAATTCTATGATTCACGTCTGGCTGACCTCCAGATGCTTTTCCAGGAAAGCCCAAGCCCAGTCCAGTTATTTTTGTGTCTCACCTTGTATTGTATGTATAAACCTCCCACACATAGAGAGAACTAAACGCAGATTATTAGACTGTGATATTTAACATATCGCTTTTGTGTGCAAAAGTGAGTGGTTTCTTTTCCGAAAATAGCCTGTAGCACCTCCTTTGGTAGCAATAGTCACCACTTACAACTAATAATCAGTCTCTGACATTTTGTTGGAGGGATTCTTCCACTCTTCTTTACAAAATTCCTCCAGATCTGTGAGTTTTGAAGGATGTTTTATATGAATATCTCTCGTCACGCTGCCTCAGAATTTCAATAGGAGTGACACCTGTGCTTCGACTTGGCCATTCCTGGTTATTTCAGGACAAGGGAACCCTGTTCTCTTAAGCAGTTTTTCAGGGGATTTAATTAAATATTTGGGATGATTGTCTTGTAGAAACATCCACTTTGTGTCTAGCTTTCAAACCGATGCCCTGACATTCTTCTCATGAAATCCTTTATATTTCTCAGAATTCATGATTTCTTCAATGATGTTCTGTTATCCAACGATAGATTAAAAAATGCCCCATTCAAGGACATTCCCACCACCATACTTGACAGTAGTGACAAGGTTTTCTTGGTGATAAACTGGCTTGGCTTCTCCTGGAACATGAACCCTCCTGTTGTACTCACATACTTAAATTTTGGATTTCTCTGCCTAGGGAACATATTTACAATGTGGTTCATGTGGTTTCTAGCAAACATCTGATAGGCAGCTTTCTTCTTTTTCAACAGAAGTGGCTTTCAGGCATCTCTTCCACTGAAGATATTTCTGTTCAGGGTGGTTGTTCTTGTTATTAATCCAGAAGCAGGGGAGGTTTGTACTGTAGATGTCATAATATACTTTTTTTTTTGGATTTCCATTTACTCTTTTTATTTTTCTGCTTCTCACCACGGGTGAAATTTTAGAAAGAAATCCACTTCTTGCTTTAAGTGCTCTGCACCTAACAGTGATCTCATAGAATTTTTAAATAACTTCATAACCCTGTTCAGATTAATGAATATCCAGTATTTTATTTTTTTTCATTAGTTTTGACAATATGTCCTTAGTTTGATGCATGAAGAATAATTGACTTGCTTTCCTGTAATTGTAGGTTTGCTCTTTACTCATACTAATGATTTAAAATCATTGATTTCATTAGTTAGTCCACTTAATTAGTTAACACTCTGTCATTGACCCACTTGATCCTGCTTTATCTTGATGATAATCATAGGACTAAAGGTTCATGTATTTTTGTATCCAAGCAATTTCTTTATTAATTATTCAATATTTACTTTGTGTTTTTTAAAAAAGAGAACAAAAATTTCAAAATTTGCAATGGGTTTACAAACTTTCAAACTTGACTTTAATAGTGTCTGCTTGTACTTTGGATGTTATGAGAGATAAAGATGTAGTAGATGGAAAAGAATGACACACTTTAAGTGTTGTCATGTGGGTTTCAGCACCAGGTAATCTTCAGATTTCTCTGTCTCTGCTCCACAGGTCCAGCATTCAATCTCTTCCTGCGTCTGTGTGACTTCAAGTTGGGTCCATTTCAAGTGAACAAATACACGTCTCCTGGGGTAAGACTTTGGCTAGATCATTTTGGCTACACACCTTACTAGTTATATGGTGTCCAGTTCATATGTCAAGGGGTGAACGGTGCACAGCTGTTCCCCTTAATTCCCTAGTACATCATGACTTCTTTTGTCTTGTAGCTCTTCATGTGTCTCATGTGGCTGCTACTTCAGGTGGTGGTGGCCCTCCTATACTGGGACCTCCCCCCACGAAAGGATGAAAATGGGAAGGATGAAGAAAATAAACCCCTTGTCCAGTCTTGTGACCCAGAGACTTATAGAAGCATTAACTGTAATCAAACTGCCTCTGAGGGGCATGAGAGCCCCACTGATGTTCACATACAGTCTCCCTTCCACAACTTCAGTGCACGTAAAGGTTAGTGATGACAATTTTATAGATTAGTTACCATGTATAAGTTCTAGCTCTCTGTGAATTTTCCTCCTTGAGTGACACGCATTTACTTTGTTGTCCACAAGAGGGCAGAATGGCTCCAGGAAGGTTTTTTTCTTTTTTTTTTTTTTTTTGGTACTGAGCACTTCAGCATTCCCAATTTATGTGTAACTAGACATCTGTAACAAGATGCAGGTTTGTGATATTTGGCACCAGAAAGAAACAACTGACCTGCAAGGTGATTGATTAAAGTTTGGGTCACGGGTGGAAAATTATAAACTATGCCCTGCACCCCTGCCCAAAAAAAAAAAATTCACTTTAGTATCCAAACACATAATGGCTAAGACATATTGTGGATTAAATTAGCATTTTTAGCATTTGGTTTTGACTGTGATCTTGAGCAGACATCACAGCAGAGCCTTGCCAAGATGAGAAAGGCTCGTCTGCCAGAGGATAAGAGAAGCAAAATGTGCTTGGTTTGCAAATTGATTAGTGACGCTAAATTTGGGATGTGTTTTTTTTCAGATAGTCTCCTAACTACTGATTTCTTTAAGTTAGACTTGGGGTCTGGGATGTTGCCTGTCCTTGATCCTCACCTAGAAATCAGAGATTTAGAAATGGATGAATGTATTTTGTCAGCTAAAGTGTGACAAAAATTACTCTTTGCAAAGAATTCATGATAAGGGTTTTGCTGAATGGAAAACTGTGGTTCTCTTTTTGTCAAACAAAATTTTCAGATTAGGATCTCTCCACATGGGATTTTGGAATTACCAATTCAGCAGATGGAATCTGCCATTTTTCAAGAGCTCCAGAATTCATGCCATGCCACAAGGGGAATGAGCCTTGTGTTTTCCATGTAGCTTGGTAAAAATGTATGAATCTCATTATTTCCTTGTGAATCTTGCCTGTGATCGGTCCATAACTGCCCAGATAACCATTTGCCATCCACAATCTATTCCCAGTACTTGAGGGTTTTAAGTGATGCAGGACATCTAAAATTAATGTTTGATTTTGGGGTAAAACTGATGTCATTTATCCATTTGGTCCAATTTCCACTTTAATAAAATAGGTAAATGTTCATATTCTGTTCAAAATGAAAATGAATCCTCTTTTTAAATGTGAACTTATAACCGTAAAATATGATGGATCAGTCTGAAAATTTCTTTAATTTTAGCCTCTACTTGAAAATGCTAAATAAAATTCCGAGATTTACTGAAATTCCTTGATTGATGAGGTACCACATCTTCTTCTAAGTATTCAAGTAACTGCATTCATAGTTGATCTTAAGCAATCCTCTGCTGTACATTGCATTGTGGCACTGCCCCTCTACCAAACAAAATTACATCAAAGAACACTTAGTAAAACTGAGTTTCTTTTTCTTAACATTTGAAATTAAATACAATTTTTTTTTTGAGGGCTCTATTTATTTTACTAAACAATATCCCCAATTAACATGCTTATATTTTGTAGGGTAAGGGATTATTAAAGGTATAGAATTAAATAGGGCATCATTCATGTTCATGATTTAAAGACAGGCAGAAAGCTGGCAGACTCATTGATGATCCTCCAGTTATGTTCAGGATGTAAGCAAAGACTAACCAACAGATTTATTCCTAGTTTTCCTTAAGGTTAGTGATTTATGTTTTGCTAATATCTTGTACTGAAATTAATTTTGATCAGTGAACATATAAATGAATAATTACTGCACTGGGGTGTTTAAAGATTACTTTTTTCTTAAGTGTCAGACAGAGTAATGATTATAAAGTTGGAAACTGGAGGTGTGATAATGAATGTTGTTAGTGCATAGGCCCCACAAGTTGAGTGTGCAATGGAGGAGAAAGAAGATTTTTGGAGTGAGTTGGATGAAGTGATGAACGGTGTACCCAAGGGATAGAAATTGGTGATTGGAGCAGATTTCAATGAACATGTTGGTGAAGGGAATATAGGAGATGAGGAGGTGATGGGCAGGTATGGTGTCAAGAAGAGGAATGAAGAAGGTCAAATGATGGTGGATTTTGCAAAAAGGATGGACATGGCTGTGGTTAATAAGTATTTTAAGAAGAGGGAGGGACATAGGATGATGTACAAGAGTGGAGGAAGATGCACACAGATTATATCCTATGCAGAAGAATCAATCTGAAAGAGATTTAAAACTGCAAAGTGGTGGCAGGGGAAGTGTAGTTAGACAGCATAGGATGGTGGTCTGTAGGATGACATTGGAGATCAAAAAGACGAGGAGAGTGAGAGCAGAGCCAAGGATCAAATGGTGGAAGTTGTAAAAAGGAAGACTGCAAGGTTGAGTTTAGGGAGAAGGTGAGCCAGGCACTGGGTGGCAGTGAAGAGTTACCAGAGAGCTGGGCAATTACAGCAGAAGTAGTAAGGGTGACAGCAGAAATGAGGAAAAGGAAACCTGATGGTGGAATGGGGAAGTACAGGAGAGTATACAGAGGAAGAGGTTGGCGATAAAGAAGTGGGATAGTCGGGGAGATGCAGGAAGTAGACAAGAGTACAAGGAAATAAGGCACAAGATGAAGAGAGAGGCAGTGAGGGCTAAATAAAAGGTGTATGATGAGTTGTATGGAGAGTCTGGACACTAAGGAGGGAGAAAAGGACCTGTACTGATTGCCTAGACATAGGGACCGAGCTGGGAAAGATGTAAAGCAGGTTAGGGTGATAAAGGATAAAGATGGAAACATACTCACAAGCAAGGAGGGTGTGTTGAGAAGATGGAAAGAGTACTTTGAGAGGCTGATGAATGAAGAGAATGAGAGAGAGAGAAGGTAAGATGATGTGGAGATAGTGAATCAGTAAGTGCAATGGATTAGCAAGGAGGAAGTAAGGACAGCTATAAAGAAAATGAAGAATGGAAAGGCCGTTAGTCCAGATGGCACATACCTGTGGAAGCATGGAGATGTTTAGGAGAGATAGCAGTGGAGTTTTTAACCAGATTGTTAATGGAATCTTGGAAAGTGAGAGGATGCCTGAGGAGTGGAGAAGAAGTGTACTGGTGCCAATTTTTATGAATAAAGGGGATGTGTAGAGCTATAGTAACTACAGGGGGATAAAATGAATGTGCCATAGCATGAAGTTATGGGAAAGAGTAGTGGAAGCTAGATTAAGAAGGGAGGTAATGATTAGTGAGCAGCAGTATGGTTTCATGCCAAGAAAGAGCACCACAGATGCAATGTTTGCTCTGAGGGTGTTGATGGAGAAGTATAGAGAAGGCCAGAAGGAGTTACATTGTGTCTTTGTGGACCTGGAGAAAGCATATGACAGGGTGCCCCGAGAGGAGTTGTGGTATTGTATGAGGAAGTCAGGAGTGGCAGAGAAGTACGTAAGAGTTGCACAGAATATGTACGAGGGAAGTGTGACAGTGGTGAGGTCTGCAGTAGGAATGACGAATGCATTCAATGTGGAGGTGGGATTAAATCAGGGATCAGCTCGGAGTCCTTTCTTATTTGCAATGGTCATGGACAGGTTGACAGATGAGATTAGGCAAAGAGGAGTAGAGTTGGCAAAGGTGGATGAGTTTAAATACTTGGGATCAACAACACAGAGTAATAGGGATTGTGGAAGAAAGGTGAAAAAGAGAGTGCAGACCGGGTGGAATGGGTGGAGAATATTGTCAAGAGTAATTTGTGACAGATGGTTGTCAGCAAGAGTGAAAAGGAAGGTCTACAGGACGGTAGTGAGACCAGCTTTGTTATATAGGTTGGAGATGGTGGCACTGACCAGAAAGCCGGAGACAGAGCTGGAGGTAGCAGAGCTAAAGATGTTAAGATTTGCGCTGGGTGTGACGAGGATGGATAGGACTAGAAATGAGTACATTAGAGGGTCAGCTCAGATTGGATGGTTGGGAGACAAAGTCAGAGAGGTGAGATTGCGTTAGTTTGGACATGTGCAGAGGAGAGATGCTGGGTATATTGGGAAAAGGATGTTAAAGATAGAGCTGCCAGGAAAGAGGAAAAGAGGAATGCCTAAGACGAGGTTTATGGATGTGGTGAGAGAGGACATGCAGTTAGTGGGTGTGACAGAGCAAGATGTAGAGGACAGGAAGATATGGAACAAGATGATCCGCTGTGGCAACCCCTAACGAGAGCAGCTGGAAGAAGAAGAGGACATTGCTGCCTTCCTTGGCTCTATCTGGCTTTATGATTGGGACCGAGATCATGGTGTTTAGTCACAGACTGTTGTATTTTTTCAGGTTTAATCACACATGTACATATGTGGAAATAAAATTCACTGTTGTAAGTTTGTCTTTACTCAACTTATCGTATTGTTTACTTTTTAATTATTGAAGACAAGTCACAGATAACATAGTGGAACAGTATTTACCAGACCTGTGTTACAGATCCTGAGTCCTGGGTTCAAATCTCATGTCCATTTTTTGACTGTATAGGGTTTGCATGTTTTCAGTGCATCAGCATGTGCTTCTTTCTTTATAGTGATTCTGATTTTTTCCTATCAAAGCAAGTAAAAGTTGTGTGTGTGTATAAGTGGGCCCAAAGGCAGAATGGCGACACTGTCCAAAGTTGCTTTCTTCCTTGCATCTGATGCTACAAGGCTGGCCTGTGGTTGTTCCATGCTCCTGAGCTGAATTATGCAAGTTTTAAAATATTTTTCTATTATTAAATAATTAATAATGTTCAGGCTAGATGTTGGCCGTTCCTCCCAAATATAAATTTACCTATCTTTGGCCCATACTTTCAAAGTGAAGATGTCAGTACAGAGGTATATGTACGAATTCCCATGATAAAATGAAATTTCTGAAAATAGTTATTGATATCTGTAAATTGGTTTCAGAGATGTCTGCAAGCTGATGTGCTTCCTTTCAACCACGGCCATATTGTACAAATTTAAAACTATGGGATTATTTCCCAACACTGGTTATCTTTCCCAAATCTTTCTAGAAGCAAATTGTGAAATTTTTCATTAAGTCCCTTGAAACTCAAGGACAATACCTACAGATATGCTTGTCTCAGTTGCATCAGATAAAGTCTGCCTTTATGACTTCACCATCAGAAATGAAAACATTTATCAGTGGCAAAGCAGGGAGGGGAAACCAATGCAGGCTATTACCAACATGTTTTATTCAAATAATTCCTCATATTCTTATTAGGAATTGATGTAGATGAAAATATTCTATGAATGCACAAGTCAAGTATGAAACCTTGTGTCAAAAAGAACCCCATTATCACAGGAGAAAAGCTGAATACATCCCACAAAGGTTGAACATGGTGCTCATGTCTTGTTTTGAGGAGGGGTTCCTGCGTCAAGAACTGAACAACAATATCAGTCCATTTATCCATCCATGAAATGAGGGTGAAAATGCAAGGTAATGACCTGAAGCACATACAGAAGTGTGCACTACAGTGAGAGGAGCTTTGAAATGGCTCCTTCATTGTCCAGAAATAGGTCCCATTGCAATGTTGTGGCAGAATCTGAAATATGCAGTTTATTCTTGAAAGCCAGAAGGCTGTTTAATAACAATGTAATGCAGAGTTGCCATTATTAACCATTTTTAACACGTTCATGAATTAAAGTAACAGGAAGAGTAGATTTTAGTATTTTACAAAAGCAGAATCTGTTTAATGAATGCAACTTTATTGCTCGTAATTCAATAAATGTACGGTGTAGAGTCTGATTCTTCTCTTTTATGGACTGTGTAGATCCCCCTCATACCACCAAAACAACTCTGACTTGTCAATGCATGGATTCCACAATACCTTTGAAGGTATCCTGTGGTATATGGCACCAAGGCATTTGCAACAGATCCTTTAAGTCCTGTAAGCTGTGAGGTAGGGCCTCCATGAATTGTACTTGTTTTCCAGCACATCCCACAGATGCTCTGTCGATTGAGATCTGGGGAATTTAGAGGCCAAGTCAACACCTTTTACTGTTTGTGTCAATGCACGTGGTCTACAGCAATAATTAGATAGATGGTACATAACAAAGTAACATCCACATGAATGCAAGGACCCAAGGTTTCCCAGCAAAACATTGTCCAGCATATCACGCTGCCTTTGCTGGCTTGCCTTCTTCCCATAGTGTATTCTGCTGGCATCTCTTCCCCAGGTAAATGACACACACACACTCAGCAGTCCATATGATCTAAAGGAAAACATAATTTTGTCAGGCCAGACCACCTTCTTCCATTGCTTTATGGTCCAGTACTGATGCTTACATGCCCATTTTAGGTACTTTCGGCAATGGACAGGTGTCCACATGGACACACTGACCAGTCTGTGGTCTATTTTTAAATACAGAAATGTACATTTTACAAGTGGTCACTATTTTGAGCATTAGATATCAAATTAAAGCAAATGTAGTTTGGTCTAGTTCATGGCAGACTTTACTTATAAATCTTTAAAATGTAATTATCTGATTGTACAGTAGGCTGTGTAGACCACTGTATTTTCTCTCATTTGTTGTTCTGTTGATTAGAATTGCCTCCTGATACATCTTCCTCCTGCCACATACTATAACTATTCATTTCCTTCAAGTATAGGTGAAAATGTGCTTCTTTAGAAAGAATTTAAAATAACACGCGTTGTCTGCAGCAACAATCTGGCTATGTCATGCCTCAGCTTGTGCGCGTATGTGGTGAACATGCCGCAATCTGTCATGCTGGCTGGAAATGTGATTGTGGTTCAGCGATAGCACTGCTGCTTCACAATAAGGAGACTGGTGTTCACGTAACTGGTGCTTCCTATGTGGAGTTTACATGTTCTTCCCATGTCCACTTGGCTTCCTCTTGATGTTCCTATTTACTTCTTGTACAGTCTAAAGCTGAGCAAGCTGGGTGAATTAGCTTTGCTAAATTAACCCTAGGTTGTGTTCATCCTGTGAAGAATTGGCACCTTGTTCAGGTATTGTTCCTACCTTGTGTCCATTGATTGTTAGGAAAGGCTCCAGCTTCCCCACGACCCTGCCCTGCAAAGTGGGTTAAGAAAATGGATGCATGGATAGATATTGCTACCCTGTAACCTTCATTATTACATATTTCATTATTATGTCTTTTGTGGAACAGAACATCATCCTTTGGCATTTTGAATTTTTTTTTTTTTTTGCTTTTATCAATAAACATTAAATCTTTTGCTGCATTTCCAGTTTAGGAACAAAAATGAGATAATTTTCTGTCAGTCTCTAGGGGTGTCCCCGTATGATCGACTGCAATAACATGCTGCCTGTGTTCCAGAGTATCTCCGAGAGGAGGTGGTTGTCCTGTTGACAGCACAGTTTGTGACACTCTTCAACCAGACAGCTTTGGAGGTGAGTGCATGCTTGATGCTTTGAGAAGTGTTGTATGGCAGTAAAATACTGTAGTTTGTGATACTCTTTGTACAGGTGAAGGTAAGGGTGGTGTTACAGAAGCAGTCGACATAGCATTTCCGAAAGAAATATTGTTATAGCATCTGTCTATAATGTTATAGGCACCATGGCCTGAGCTTATTGGATGAGCCACATCTCTTGCTAGTGCCATTTGTGCTTTTTTGTAGACAATGGTGACACCCCTCACTCAGAAGTACTTCGGCTTCAGTGAACTGGAGAATAGTGTCATGTACTGCTTGTGTGGTATTGAGGTGATAGGTGGCTTCTTCCTGGTGCGCTGGCTCAGCAGTCGTATATCTGACAGGATTATTCTTGCTGTGGGATTGTTCATCTGTAATGTATCCTGCGTGTGGTGCCTTGTTTTCTTGGCCAGTCCCAGAGGTAAGTACTCCAAAAACTGCTACCCATATAAACTAGTCAATGCTGTGTCATTCTAGACTACATTTCTCACCTTTAGGTGGACCACACTGGCTTCTGGCAGAGTTCATAATAGGGGTCTTCCTGCAGGTGCTGGGTCTGCCCTTTGTTGCAGTTTCACAGGTATCTCTATTCTCCAAGCTGACGGCCGAGAAGACACAAGGTGAGAACTACAGACTGCCTGAAATTCAGCTTTGTCTCTGAAATTGTTAAAATCTCTACTTACATCAAGGGTTTGGTTTAACCAAAGTAGTTAGGCAAACCTTTCCTCTTTTATTTACAAGTCTTCAGTTTTAGCAACAAGCCAAAACTAGTTACAATATTTACTTAAGGTAAAAGCCAAATGCAGTTCACAGTTAAAACAAATCATAATTTATTATTTGGTAATGGGCAATATAAAAGGGAGGCTTAGCCTGGGAAAGATGTTGGCCCTTGCTGATATTTGGCTAAGATTACTGCATGACCCTGCTCTCCATCTGTACATGGCCACGTGTGTGCAGTGCAGGCATATTGTATAAACTAAAAAACAAAGGGTTCCACAGGAGCTGTTGTTAATGAACAGTGGCCAAGTGTTTTGTAGCTTCACACCAGCCACTTCTAAACTGTTCCACACCCAGATACTTAGCTTCTTCTCACTGACCATATAAATGACCAAAGTATGATTGTGCAACAGTAGAATTATGTCAGATGTCCCAGTTTTACCTTATTTGCAATCCGCTCTATGCAGTACTTTTTTTTTCTGTCAGATAAATAAAACTTTCAATGCCTAAACAATGTAATCAGCTCAGTTTCTGGGCAGAACGTCTCTAAAGTGAAGGCTTGTCCTAATTCTAACAGAATATATCTAAAAAAATGTATTATTCTATATTAACTGTTTTAACTATTTCAACTTCCTTTTCCCATATTTGTACTTGTCTAGTGCAAGAAATTTATTCTTTGTGGAAAAAATCTTTTAGAATTTCCTAATGATTTACTTACTTAGTTTCTTTCACACCTTATTATACATTGGCTTAATTTATATTCTATTTTTTTTTTTTTTTTTTTTTTTTTGCATTTTATTGATTTTATCAATCAAAATCCATACAAGCAAGTCAAGTTTAACAAAACTAGGTTCGAAACACATCAACCCCCACCCATGAGAAAAAGAGCTTGGCCAGCAGAGTGAAACTTTAATCTAGTGAAAATAAGTAAATAGATAAATTAATAAAAACAAATAGAATAAAAAAGAGGGGAGAGAATCTGCTTCCTCAATTTAAATGCTTATTCTAAAATGTTACTGATTAGATCCTGCCAGGTTTTGAAAAAGTTTTGTACAGATACTCTAAGTCAGGGGTTCTCAACGTCGGTACTGGGGACCCCCTGTGACTGCAGGTTTTTGTTCCAACCAGATTCCTAATCAGTGACAACACCTTATAGCACTAATCTCTTTTAATTACCTGGTTTTTTTTTTTCTTTTATTCGACATTCAAAAAAGCATAGCAGCATGATTTTTACATTTATAAGACATTTATAAATATTTCTGCTTTTGCTATAGATTTAAATGCTTAACTCTCTTTTGTTGATTTCATTTTACTTTGCCCTTTCTCTGTGCAGTTTTTCCCCCTTCATTGTATCTTAATAATGACGAATGGAGCAGACACCCAGGCAAACAACACTGAATAATCAAAGGCTGCAGCTACTTTAGAGTCAGACCCACTAATTAGTAAATAATGGATTAATTAAACAATTAGAACACCTAGAAAAGTAGAATGAAAATCAAGATGAAAATACTGTTAAAAAGAAAAAAATACATTATTCCTATATAACTGCTTGGTACATTTTAATATTTTTATTTTTTTAGCAAACATAGTTTTCTAATTAATATATTGTTCCTAAAACACAGAACTTGGGAAATATCAGTTCACTTAATTAGCCCAGGAGTTCAATTAAAAACAGAAGCTGGTTGGAACAAAAACCTGCAGTGATAGGGGGTCACCAGGACCAACGTTGAGAACCCTTGCTCTAAGTGATAATTTGATTTTTTCCGATTTCAAATAGTATATAACATCAGTTACCCTCTGACTTAAAATAGGTGAGTTAGGATTCTTCCAGTTGAGCAATATACTGTATATACCTGCGTATAAGTTGGGTCTTGAAACCCGAAAATTCGGTCATAACATCAGACCCCAACTTATATGACCGTTCAAAATTACGACACTTAAATTTTTATGTTTTTACATCTTCTTGCTTCCTCCAATCTCGCACCAGTTTCTCAGACACTGAGAAAGACACAATTTTATTGCAGCAGCACAGTTACCAATTTCTTTCGCCACTTCAATGACTGTTAATTTAAAACCAGCTTCATATTTTCTTCTGATCGAATGCTTCATCATAGATAAGGGATGCTCTTATGATAAAGATGTATGAGGGTGTGAGATACAAAAAACACAAATCAGTGCAAACGTTGCTTCGGAATAGTTCAGGTATTACCGTGTGGTCACGTAGGCAAAACATAGAAAAAAAAAAAGAGGCAGTGTGCTCCATGATTACTCTCTCAGGTGTGCGTTAACATATCATAATCTCTTGGATCAATAGCGTGAGTTTTCCGCATTCGACTTGTACGACCGACAGAAATAATACGGTAAAATCAAGCTCCTACTTATCCGCGTGAGAACTTAAACGCAAGTATATACGGTAAGTCTATGTGCCAACAGTGAAGTAAAGGCAATCACAGTTTGTTTGTCCTTCTCCACTTTAATCCCGTCTGGAAGTACACCAAACACAGCTGTTAATGGGTTAGGAGGGATTGTGACACCAAGGCTGTCTGAAAGGCATTTAAAGATTTTGGTCCAGAATGATGTTAATTGGTGCATGCTCAAAAACATGTGGCCTAGTGAAGCTGGAACTTGATTGCAATGTTCAAAGGGTGGATCTTGCCCTGGAAACATTTTGGACAATTTTAAATGAGACAGTTGTGCTTGATATATAATTTTAAGTTAAATAATTGTATGTTTTGCGCATATGGAGCTTGAGTGTGCATTTGCTAACTTCCACTCCTTTTCAGAGATGTTGAGTGAGAGATCCTTTTCCCACTGTACGCTTGGATCTTTGAAAGGGAGGGACTGTAAAATGTTTTTCTATATTATGGAGATGCTGTCTGTGTCCTCAAGACTGATCAATATTTTTTCTGGCATAGAGGTAGGTGGTAGGTGAGGAAAATTGGGCAAGGTTTGTTTAACAAAGTTTCTAATTTGAAGGTAGTGAAAGAAATGTGTTGCTGGAAAGTTAAATTTGGAGTGTAATTGTTTTCAAGATGCAAAGACATTGTCTATGTACAGATCTCTAAGTGATTTAATCCATATTTTTTCCAGACATTAAAAACTGCGTACGTTTGAGAGGGTGGAAAAAGGTGGTTCTCGTGCAGTGGTGCCACAGATAAAAGCTTCTCTTTCTTAAATTACTTCCTACATTGGTTCCATATTCTGAGTGAGTGATGCACAATTGGGTTGTTAGTATACTGGCGATGACTTGTACATATATTGGGGTAAAAAGCAAAGAATATAAAGAAGTACTGCAGGATTTTATTTCTATTGCGGACCAAACCTGTGTATGTTCATCTATTTATGTCAATGTCCAGGTTTTTATAGCTTGTATATTTGCCGCCCAGTAATACATTTGAAAGTTAGGTAGAGCAATGCCACTTTCTCCCTTAGGTCTTTGTAGGGTCGCCCTTTGGATATGTGGATGTTTTGAATCCCAGATAAATGAGGTTGTGGTTGAATCTAATTTCTTAACAAATGATTTATTGATGTATATTGGAATGTTTTGAAATAAAAAAAAAAAAATCCTAGGTAGGATATTCATCTTGACAATGTTAATTCTTCCAGCTAAAGTGAGATGAAGGGTAGACCATCTATGCAAGTATTGCTTAATTTTTTCCATACTAAATTTATATTCTTATTGATATTTTTAATTGAGACTTCATTATATTGTATTGGGTATATCATTATAATATTCATGAAATCATCTTTTAGGATTTTTTTTTATTTAACTATGTGGAAACATAACAGTCCTGCACAGAGGTCAAAAAGCATTTAAATAGCAAATTTAGGCAACATTTAATTTAGAAAAGAGATTCTTACGATTTTTCCTATTATGAACTTCCCCATCTTTTTAGCACAAAATACAGTGATGTGTGTGGAAGAAATTGTTACCTTAAATATATACAGTATCTATTAATAATCAACCTGAAGAACCAGGCAGGAGGAAGCTTGTCCACTACATGTTTTATTTTCTCTTCAGCAAATGTTTGAAGTAGGAGCATCCTGTTACAGCAATCTACTAAGGGACAGTGCCCTGGACAGAGGTGGTCAGCAAATGCTCAAAGAATAAGTGTTCTATATTTATAAACAACTAAATTTTCATAACAGCGCTGAGTTAATGCATACACATCACCTGACATTTATTTTGATTGTTTCATTAGCTTACATGCCCAAATAACATATCTAAAAAAAAGTTTAATTTCACTATATTTTTGGTCCTTGCAATACTTTTCAATACTTCTTCAGTTCCCATATGAGTGACATCTGTCAGTTCTTACTGGGTACATGATAGTCAGCCAACTTCTTGAACCATCACCCAGTACCGTCTTGTTCTTTATTGTTCACTTGACTTCTTTCTGGTTTCCTGATATGCTTGAACAACTTTCTGGCATTTATTAACCTTTTTATACTACTGTACTTATTTGATAGATATTGTATATTTATTTTTAATGTATTGCACACCAAAACACTTATATATATATAAATTATTCTGTCACATGTGAAAAATTAAGCAACCACCCATAGAAAGATTTGTCTTTCACTTTTTTCAACAGAAAGATATCCTATCATCATTTCCAGAACATTGAAAAGATAACGGTGATCTTATTTTGAAAAATTACATTACAAAGCACATTTTGCAGTTATTTGAACTATTTAAATAAACATAAAATGTAAGTACTTTGTGTGTAAAAGTTGGTACATCCCTACCTTTTATCACTGCATTGCCCAAAATTAAAATTAGGTGCACCCAAACATGTGGAAGTGATCAGAACATCCATTTGAAAGTAACTTGGGAGGCATTGCCATGTATAAACATGAGAAACCTTTGGTTTGGTTTGAACATTTGTTGGGTGTGTCTACATCATGACAGGATCAAAAGATATCTTAAGAAAATGATTGTTGATACCTGTTAGACTGGGAATGTTTTTAAAGCCATTACCCATAATTTTGCAGTCAAAATAGAAAATTTCAAACCACTAGAAGTCGATCTAAGCCAGGTCATCCCATCAAATTCAGTCCAAGAGCTGAAGGATACATGCTTATCCTCTAACAGGAGAAATCTGATAAACTCTTTCAGCCAGCAATCTGCATCATTTATTGCACCTGCAGCACCAAGCTGAAGATGGGACATTCTTTACAGTAGTCTGTTACAGCATGATGAGAATGGTCACAGAAACAAAACATAGAAGTTCATTTTATAAACTATTTAATTTACATACAGTGTCAATCAATGCATTCATTTCATACTCTGATTGGTTAAAATAGGTGTCTAGCAAAGAGCACAACCAGCCTAAATAAAAGTATTTCTCCGTTATGTCCTTCTTCAATATTTCTTAGTTTAGATATTACTCTTGAAATCTCCATGTATGTGACAACTGTCCAGTTTTATTGTTTACAAGACATCTCCTGATCTCTTAATCATACATTTGGAGTATTACATCAACCTGCTCCTTGTACATTCTTGTCTTTGTTGTTCACTTGACCTTTATCTAGTTTCCTGATGCCGGAGCAGGTTTCTGGCCTTTATTGACACTTTTACTCTTCTTAGATGGATGCTGTGTTTTAATTTGGAAAGCATATACAATCACTATACCCTAAATGACTACACAACCCCTAAGTTTAATTTTGCTTCAGCAGGGTTTACAGGAAAATCTTACTTTAGCCAATGTCAACCATCCAACAGAGACAGCACAACTTTATGCTGTATGCAAGGTCAGGAAGGAAGAATAATCTGTTGTCGGGAAAGAAAATTTATGCATGACTAAAATTTGCCAGAGAATGCCATTCTATAGGAGAAGAATTGGACTATTGGAACAGTCTGTTCCAGTGAGACAGATGTAGAGCTGGTTGGCCACAATACCAGACCAAAAAGAACCCTATACCACAACCATAAAGCATGATGGTGAAAGCATAATGGCTTGGGGCTGCTTCTCTGCATCAGGGCCTGGCCATTGTACCATCACAGAGTTAACCTATGAATTCCATACTGTATGAAAGAGAATTAGAGCAAAGTATGAGGTCTTCTGTGAAAAAGCTGAATCTAAGCTTTAAATGGATCTGGTAACAAGATAATGATCTAAAACACTTAAACACAAAAAGAATGGCTCACAAGGATTACATGTGGGAGTACGGAGTAAGAAAAAATTCTAAACATCAATGTAGGAGACTTTGTAGTCATTTTTGTAATTGTTTAACAAAGTTATCTTTGTCAAAACATAACATAATCCATTGAAGCTAGAAGTGTATTTATTTTCCACAGCAGACAACAGCATTTTCGACATTTTGTTGAATCAATAATTGATTGCAAAAAATAATTTTCATTCTTGTTTGTTAAATTAGATCACCTTTATCTGTCAGTATAAAAAATGAAGATCAAATATCAATACGTGCCAATATGTTAAAGAACACACAACACTTTAGGAGATGCACTTACTTTTTTACAACACTGCATTCATGGAACCAGTCTAGAATATAATTCACAAAAAGATCCTAGCCATTTTCACTTGAATCTTGTGCTTTTATAATAACCTTACAGTGAATTACTAGTGCACATCTAGTGCAAATTTTGCACCCACTAATTAATTATTTGCATCATTCCCTTGCTAAGGTTGCAGCTCTTTCCTAAAGCTGTCACATTGCTCTCTTTTTAATAAAACCGCTCAAGTCCACTCCCTGCAAATTTCCTCTTTGACACTAATGGCATAAGCAGTTGTGTGCACATTGTAAGGTCGAGGGATTCTACCCTCACAGGAAATACTGCATAGTCAAAAGACACCCTTATTCTGGGGTAGGTTGATTGTCTTTGGATTTGGTTGGTAGCTGAGCATTGTCATTGTATGTGCATTTGCAGCTCTGGCAATAAGAAATAATGCACAGAGGTGTTATGGATTTGTGCATGAACTAAGATATTTCTATGATTTTTAAATTGATGTTATTGTGTTTTGCAATTTTGGAGCACGTGTGAAGGCATTTTATTTTAGAATGTGAACATGTTAAAAAGTGACCCATCCCATTTTAAATTTTCTTTCTCCCCATGATTGATCTGAATATTGGTTACCTGTGTCCACCATTATTCAATCAGGTAAGAATTTCATTCTGTATATACTGCTGTCTGTACATTTTATAACTAACATTCTCAATCCTATTTAATCCAATTCAGGGTGATGGGTATCTTGGCAGTACTGGGTGCAAGTCAGAAAACATTCTTGGAAAAGGTGCCAGTCTAATACAGGGCAAACTCAAACACATACACACACACACCTACTCATCCATCCATCCATCCATTATTCAACCCACTATATCCTAACCACAGGATCACAGGGGTCTGCCAGAGCCAATCCCAGCCAACACAGGGTCCAAGGCAGGAAACAAACCCCGGGCAGGGTGACAGCCCACAGCAGGGCACGGACACACACACACACACACACACACCAAGCGCACACTAGGGACAATTTAGAATCGCCAATGCACCCAACCTGAATAGGCCAATTCGGAAATTGACAGTTAATGTAACCTGACAATTTTGGCGATGTGGGGGAAAACCCCGTTCAGCTATGGAGAGAACTTTCAAACTCCAAATGAATTGGGTTCAAAATCAGCCACAAGAATTGCATGTCTTTTGGCCAGTAGGTACCATGTTATGTGTTTGTTATTCAACCTTGTAAAAAACCAAAGCATCTTACAAGCAGAGAAGTTTGGTTGATTACATACATATGCATGTTAAGGTAACTTGCTCTGCTTTAACACAGTGAGTCAAAGGAGAGGATTAAACTGACATGCTTATGGTTTTAAGGTCCAGGGCCTGATCACACTGAGTCAAACTGAAGCATGCTTGCTTTGTTCTTTTTTTAAATCTCACTTAAAATGCTTCAGAAGAATGTCAACAAGGTCTTATTTTGTTTAATAATTGTCATTAATAGCAAGGTTAAGTAAGGAATCAACATATTTCCATTTAGAGATATGTGTAATCTTTTATGTGATGTTTTGGGTTTCATCTTACGCTGAAGATGCTTCTCTTTTGGTGTAGGGTATGTCTAGTTCTACTGTATACTAACCTTAAACCTTCTTTAATCATTTTATGTGCTTATTAGCTCAGACCACTTTGCAATACTGCTGTTGTCACCCCCACACCTACTTGATATGTCTTACTGTTTTTGATCCAGCCTTGTCTTTGGATATTTCAGTTCATAAGCCCACAAAGATCCACCATGCATTACTCTAACCATTTATTCTCATGCCTTGTCTCATGGTATACATCCAATTGTTGTTCTTGGCTGCTCTAATTACTTCCCATGAAAAATTAAATTATTATACACTATATAACTGCCAGGCCCATATATCCCCATTGGCATGTCACCAGCTGAACTTTTCAGCATTTTTCATTCCCTTGCAGAACAGAGGTACAGAAGAATCAAGTACACTCAAACTCTGGAGACAAAAACATGAGACAGATTGCTTTGTGCTGTACTGTGCCAAGTTATGAGCAGTAACGCATCCAAGTCTTTCATCTCTAGCACATTCTTTACACTTCATTGTTTATATATTCAATTCAAAACTGCTTTCTGTCATGGTCTAAAGGATATACAGTGCCTTGGAAAAAGCATTCAGCCTCAGACACTATTAACAATTTGTTGTCTCAGATTAGAACTTGAAATGGATTAAATGACTTTTTCCCATGTGAAATGAAATGGAAAATGTCATAAACATTATAATTTTTACATAATAAAAAATGAAAATGATCAGATTTAAAAGGTATTGACCCCCCAGTGTAATAGCAAGCTTACGTTTGATCAAGTACAAATCTATTACAACAAGTGACACAATTTGTTGATGGAATCTATTTGTGCAGGGAATTAGTGTATTGTCTGCTTCAAATTAATCTGTGATGATTATTCCCTTTTTATTCTGTACATTCTTACAATTTAAGTTTTGTATCACAGGGTTCTGACTATAGACACGTCCAAGTCTGGGAAAGGGTACATGATCATTTTACATTCGTTGAGTTCAGTGTATAAATAAAAATTTATGCTTGTTACTATAAATCCTCTAGTAGTCTGTGGCTACAGCTAAAAAAGATGTTCATGGATCAGTTCTCTCCAAGGTATTACATGAGGAGGAACTTTATGGGACAGATATCAAGGAAGATGTTATAATCCACATGAGTTGGGGATGGCGGGAAAGGGGCTTAGGTTGGAGAAACGTCATTGTACATGTAGTTTTGCAATGTCAATTTGTGAATTATCGTGGTAAGTCTCCTGATCTGATGAGAGAAAACAAAAAAACTATTTGGCCTTAATTCAAAGCAGGATATGTCTTTAATATTCTCACACCTGTATGCCAACCAGATCAAACTAACTCTGACCATAAATAAAGTATGGTGGTGGCAGCCTCCTGTTATGAGGCTGTGTAACTGGAAGGATATACAGAAAATGAGTGGGATGCAATGCAGATAAATACTGGATAATGCTGGATAAAAGGTTGTCCCTCTCTGCCAGAAAGCTGAATATAGGGAAGCTGTGTGTGTGTGCCAACAAAGCAGTAAGCCAGAGCAACATTGTAGTGGGTTAAAATAAAGAAAATTGATGTTTTTGGGTAGTGCAGGCACTTACCTTAATCCCATCATAAATCTATAGCAAGGCCTCAGCATTACCATCCATCACCTTTCCCAAACTAAGTTAACTAGGCTACAACGATTCTACAATGTGGAAAGGAAAAATATTGCTCCATAATGATGTGAAAAGCTAATTGAGCCTTATGCAAAATATCACTGGCTGTCAAAGGTGGCATCTATGTGGAGTATGCATGTTGTTCCTTGGTTGGTATAATTTCGATTTATTGCTAATTTTAAATTATTGTATGATTGTAGCTGTGGAAGCAGATGTGATCTATTGTGTTCTGACACCTTGTCAAAGATCCTTGGCAGGTTCACAAAACAGATGGATGTGTGTAATGCCTCTTCTGGAATACTGTGTGCAGTTTTGGTCTTCATATTATAAAACATAACTGTGCTAGAGGAAGCTCATCGAAGAGCTAATAGATTTGTTCCAGGACTGTGGGATTTGAGCTACTTGTGGAAGTTTTGAATCTTTTTAGTTCAAAAGGTAATGTAATGGAAATGTTTAAAAATGAAGGGAATCCTTACTGTTACTTAGACATAGATGGAAGTTGGTTTTGGGTACATTTCTCACACACATTTGCCTTTTCTTCAAAGCGTCACAGATACATGAAATAAGTTACCAAGCAGTGAGGTAGAGAGAAATAGTTTTGTAATCTCCAAGTCTTGATATTTTGAAAATTTGAGGTGAATAGGAATTGACAAGTTCTTTTTGGCTAAATGGCCTGTTCTATATTTTTATATAGAGTTTTGATTTGGTTTTAAGATCAAATTATTTTACAATGTAATATGCTGATTTAACTAATTACTTAATTTTTTGCCTGATCTTTATTAAATCATTTTTTCTTTATTATAATTATAAATGTAATTTTATAATTATTAATATTATAATTTATATATATGTGTGTGTGCGCGCGCCCGCATGTGTGGGTTTAATATATATACAATGCATCCGGAAAGTATTCACAGCGCATCACTTTTTCCACATTTTGTTATGTTACAGTACCAGTATAGTACTCAGAATTCTACACACAACACCCCATAATGACAACGTGAAAAAAGTTTACTGAGGTTTTTGCAAATTTATTAAAAATAAAAACACATATAAAATCACATGTACATAAGTATTCACAGCCTTTGCTCAATACTTTGTCGATGCACCTTTGGCAGCAATTACAGCCTCAAGTCTTTTTGAATATAATGCCACAAGCTTGGCACACCTATCCTTGGCCAGTTTCGCCCATTCCTCTTTGCAGCACCTCTCAAGCTCCATCAGGTTGGATGGGAAGCGTCGGTGCACAGCCATTTTAAGATCTCTCCAGAGATGTTCAATCGGATTCAAGTCTGGGCTCTGGCTGGGCCACTCAAGGACATTCACAGAGTTGTCCTGAAGCCACTCCTTTGATATCTTGGCTGTGTGCTTAGGGTCGTTGTCCTGCTGAAAGATGAACCGTCGCCCCAGTCTGAGGTCAAGAGCGCTCTGGAGCAGGTTTTCATCCAGGATGTCTCTGTACATTGCTGCAGTCATCTTTCCCTTTATCCTGACTAGTCTCCCAGTTCCTGCCACTGAAAAACATCCGCACAGCATGATGCTGCCACCACCATGCTTCACTGTAAGGATGGTATTGGCCTGGTAATGAGTGGTGCCTGGTTTCCTCCAAACGTGACGCCTGGTATCCACAACAAAGAGTTCAATCTTTGTCTAATCAGACCAGAGAATTTCGTTTCTCATGGTCTGAGAGTCCTTCAGGTGCCTTTTGGCAAACTCCAGACGGGCTGCCATGTGCCTTTTACTAAGGAGTGGCTTCCGCCTGGCCACTCTACCATAGAGGCCTGATTGGTGGATTGCTGCAGAGATGGTTGTCCTTCTGGAATGTTCACCTCTCTCCACAGAGGACCTCTGGAGCTCTGACAGAGTGACCATTGGGTTCTTGGTCACCTCCCTGACTAAGGCCCTTCTCCCCCGATCGCTCAGTTTAGATGGCCGGCCAGCTCTAGGAAGAGTCCTGGTGGTTTCGAACTTCTTCCACTTACGGATGATGGAGGCCACTGTGCTCATTGAGACCTTCAAAGCAGCAGAAATTTTTCTGTAACCTTCCCCAGATTTGTGCCTCGAGACAATCCTGTCTTGGAGGTCTACAGACAATTTCTTTGACTTCATGCTTGGTTTGTGCTCTGACATGAACTGTCAACTGTGGGACCTTATATAGACAGGTGTGTGCCTTTCTAAATCATGTCCAATCAACTGAATTTACCACAGGTGGACTCCAATGAAGCTGCAGAAACATCTCAAGGATGATCAGGGGAAACAGGATGCACCTGAGCTCAATTTTGAGCTTCATGGCAAAGGCTGTGAATAATTATGTACATGTGCTTTCTCAATTTTTTTATTTTTAATAAATTTGCAAAAATCTCAAGTAAACTTTTTTCACGCTGTCATTATGGGGTGTTGTGTGTAGAATTCTGAGGAAAAAAATGAATTATTCCATTTGGAATAAGGCTGTAACATAACAAAATGTGGAAAAAGTGATGCACTGTGAATACTTTCTGGATGCACCGTATATATATATATATATATATATATATAGGTGTGGGTAAAAGTAGGTTTACAGTTGTGAGTACACAAAACACAGAGTTTATTCTTCCATTATTATTTATTTCTTCTTCTTCTTATGATTTATCTTTTAGGTAATTTGAGCACTTACAAAACTGTATCTAAGTGCACTGTGACATTCATTGGCATTAATAAAGCTATTGTAATAATCATAACCTGTATGTCTTTTTCCATACGTGTGTGTGTGTGTGTATGTATATGGATGTATGTGTAAAATCAAGTAGTCATTACATGCTTTAAGCAACCATAGGTGTTTTCTTATTGGGCTGGTCTCTGTTTCTTGTCTCCTGAATATGCCCCATCTTATTACTGTATATGGCATTGCCATTGACACTTAATTGAATCCTCTGATTAATTATTTTGTAATTTGCCACATTCATTGGACCAAAGACAACACAATGTAACAAGTACACTTATGTCAACTAATGCAATGTAATGTTCTAACAGGACACTCTGGTTTACTACATGGCCTAACTTCACTGAGAAAAAACTGCTTATTCTGTCCTCTGAGATTTTAAATGTACTGAAAAGGACAAGGTGATCCATCTTCTTTTAGCAGTATTTGCCTTTTTAAGCACAAACAAGAAATTGAAAAGCTGAAAGAAAGAGAGCATGCATTGCATGTTAGAGTTGTTTGAATAAATTATTTTACACCATGCACAAATTAAGAGTTTCCATGGCAAAATATGAGAATTCTAAAAGTGATGTTGGGGAAGTGGAGGAGTGTGTCATAGGTTCTAGCCACACTTGACTTTTCCTACTACTTTCAGAACCCACCTGCCTGTAACATTCCAACCCCCTTGTATCTTTCCTATGTTGTATGGTATCTCCTACAACTTTACCTTTTCTTATCATCTTAGGGTTTAGCCAGGGTCTACGACGCTCTGTTGGTGGTTTGGCTACAATACTTGGCCCTTTGTGGGCAGGAGGTCTAACTGGCAGCCTGTATATCATGATTGGTATGATGATGGCCCTCCTGATTCTGCTGACAGTGAGTGTTGACAATTTTCAACATCTGTGGTTACTCTAAACTGAACTACACCAGGCACTAGATTTTCTTATGACAGCGGAGACCTCTTTTAGGTGATGATGGCCCTATCTTTCAAGTATCTCGTGGAGCCTCATGTTGGAAATGATCAGACAGGGGTCCCAGAGGATTGTGGGTAAAGTTGCCTGAATGAGTGGTAGGTAGGCTGTTCTACTGTGCATTTACATCATACAAACAGCTGTGGATGCGTAATGGTTCACACAGCTCTGCTGTTTTCCTTTCATTTGCAGCTGTCTGACCCGAGGGTCTCTCTGGACAATGCCGCTCATAGATCCAAGGCAAAAAGGATGGAAGACCACCACTGCAGAACCAGCTCTTGAGTGACCCACCTCTGAACTACCATGCCCCCCGTTCCCCTTCTGATCCGTTCAGCCTGATTGTAATATACACGCTTGACATCTGTGGCACTTCATCTACAGAAGTGGAATGTGGGATGTGCTAGGGAGTGTGCTACTGAAGGTGATAGTCTACTGGGGTGCAGAACTGCTGTTGCTGGATGTTCTGGTATTAAACTGTACCACATCAAACTGTCTGCGTGTTGTCTGTCTATGTGCTTGGTGTCTGTGACTTTCATACCGCCCCCTCCCACTGGGAGCCCACCACTGTCTGATGTGTGTATGTTGAACGGAGAATTGTACTGATTGTGTAAAACACCAGATCAGAGAATTTCTGTCAAAAATTAGTTTTTTTTAATTTTTATTCTTCTAATTAGCATATTTCAGGTATTTAAGAAACAACTATTTAAATATGAGAACTCAGTGAGGGTTATCTTGACATGGGTTTTCATCTTTTCAATCTTCCAACTCTACATTTGGCAGAATGTTTACATATGAACTTTATATTTCTACATAACAGGAAAACCTGTTGAAAGTAAAAGTAATTGGGAAGTGTGACATTCTGGATTTTAATTGCCAAGAATATGTGCCTGTCATGAAGGTGAACACTTCAATGTGGATTAGGTTAAATTCATAGAATTTCTTTTGTTTTTTTAATGCTTCTTCTTCTCTTTTTACTCATAATTTGTTACATTTACCTATTTTCTGATCCACCCCTGGATTGCAGGGAGCTGGGGCCTTTTCCAGCTGGACACACTCACACCTACAGTATACTCATTCTTTAGGGCTCAATTTATATTTGCCACCCAACCTAACATACATGTCTTTTGTGTGTGAAAGGTAATCTCAGGCAGCAAATGCTCAGGGCAGAGCTTCAAATTCTGTGGTTATGCAGCAGTACTGTAGATGGATGGATGGATGGCTGTTTCAATATTGTTTCAAATATGAGTTCTTGGTTGCCTCATTTTTAAAGTAGATCACCAAAATGCATAATGAATTCCTGCTGAATAGTCCTCAGAACCTTGAAGTAGACATTAGTATTACTTTGCATGTTCCAGGGTAAACAGTGGGAGAGTTAACACAAACAACATACACTGAATCCATATTTCAGCATAACCGTGTTAATTTTCTTTGTTGCCCATTTAAATAGCACTTTGTGGTCTTTAATTATCCTGCTCATACTGCTTCCTTTAAAATATTTGATGATTTTATAGATATAATTTAGAATGTATGCATAAATCTAACTAGTAAAGTGAGAACTATATCAAGGAATTTAGGTTTTGTTTTCCCACCACTGTAGTTTTTATTTTATAAACTAATTTTAATAGATTGATTAATGGCATGCCCCTGAGGTCCTGGCCAACCTAATCCTGAAAATGATTATGATTAGCAATAGATGGGTGAATTTGATTATTTCATCACATATTAAAACAACGAAGTTAATATACTATACATCTGTGTAACTAGATGTCCATTTGCCAAATGCATTTAATTCAGTGGCGTAACTGAAGAGAGCCATCCTTTTCCAATGTCATTGGGTATAAGAGAGGAACCAACCTTTGATGAGATCCTAGTCCTTCACAGCCACCAAATTCTCTCTGTTCAATTTTAGATGTATCACTTCACCCAACCTGGCATTCTTTGGAAAACAGAAAGGGAAATCCATACAGCTACATGAAGAAAGTTCCAGCTCCACCCAGGCAGTGCAATTCATGGTAATCTGAGAGAATATTGAGCTATTCTAAGTAGATCTTTTATATATCTTGACAACCTGTCAAACTTAAAAAAAATAATAATAAGTCTAAGGTCTTAGGATTAAACAGTATGATACAATGTTAAGAAAATTTATTAAAGACAAGGTTGGCACACTGTTTAGAATGCATGTAGTGTTGCCGCTTTACCTATAATTAGCCTTCAATGGAATGTTGAATAAATATGCAACTCCCAAATATGCACAATCCTCAGCATTGGATCTGCTACTTTTTATGGTGGACTGTCATATGTTTGGCTTGTAAAACTTTATTTTTTTATTACAGCGTTTAAAAAAAATGATGCAATCCCAGGTATAAGTGCCAGGGGGATTTTCTACATGCAAAGATTTAAAAATGATCAGTGACAGTGTTTTGAATTTCACGAACAGGGTGACAGCAATGGTTATGCTCTTTGATCAGGAATGGTGATGCTGTTATGAAGGATGTCAGCCACGATTTCATTTGTTGGGACTGCAGTGCTTTATTCACAGATTTGCTTAATTTCATGCTAGCCTTCCCTGGAGCAGAAATCCATGTTTGAGCGCATTTTTGTATTAGAATTTAAGAAAATGACAATTTCCAGCATGCATTATGTTTTCCTCAGAGTTATCAGGTAAATACAGTCTGCTGCCAATATGAAGTGTGATATAAAGCAATTTAAATGCCATTCACATTTAAATGATCACTCTCAGCGTAACACACATTATGTGTATAAAATACACACTAAGAGTAATTAAAACTTGCTTACTTTTTCTCATGGAGTAGATAATTCACAGTTACCATGATAATATATATCAGAATGGAGAAGTACTGTATCTAGAATATTTAGGACATGAAGGGATAATTTTGAACTCCCAGTTAAATAAATGGGCAGGAGTAAGTTAGATGGGAACTGATAAAGAATAATGTAGAAAAGATAGAGTTGGAAGCAGCTCTGAATTTTTATTGGGGATTCGTAATGTCAGGTTAGGTCAGGTCAGATTGGGGAGCATGCACTGGTACTGCACATTGCTGTACCCACCACACAATGAAACAGCTCAGGATCCTAGTTGGCAATCCCCAAGGCAGACACGCAGTTCAGTCCCACCTCCTGGAAATAATCACCTATCTGCTGCACCCAGGTGTTACATGGATGTCCCCTTGGCCTGGTCCAGTCACTCGGATCTTCAACAACGAGGATCCTGTGAGCCGGATCACCCTTGGGGTAATGCGCCACATGGCCGTAGTGCTGTACTTGATGCTCCCTCACAATCCAAGTAATGTGACTCATTTAGGACTCCATGAGTGAAGAGACACAGTACTGAAGGCGTGGAACTTCCAAAGTCTTGAATTTGTAATACAATCAGTTTAAATAACAAAATACAAAAAAGAGGAAAATAGAAAATTGAAAGATGTTATTATGCTTCAAGACAGTAAAATAAACGAGCTTCTTATATTAATACTTAACAAGTGGATAGAAAAAAGACTTAACTGGGTGAATATACATTTATTTAGAAAAACGTAGGAAGTTATTTTTTCTATGATGGAGAATTTTATTGCAATAAACAATTTTTGGTATTACTTGTGTTCATAATTATTATTCTGCAAACATTTGTGTATACTAAACTATGAAAGCTTATTCCTGCCACTCTCAAAAAAACAATTGCGTTATCTTGGAAAAGTAAGCTTCTGTACAAAAGTTGTGGGTTGCGAGCATTTATATTTTTTGTTATTAAATCAATGCTCATAAGGTGAAAATTCTGGCACAGTACAGTTGTTATGTTTTTAAAGGCACACAAAAAAAAAAAATCATAATATAAAGATTTCTTTTAATTAACTAATATGAGTTAAATAGACTGCTGTCCTTCTTTTTTTTCCAGCAAGCATTTGCGTTAAACCTTGAGCACCTCACATTGTTGTGTAAGTTTTTTTAGGTTTCTGCCTGCTCGGTGACACAGGTAAGGTTGGAAATGTAAAAACGCAGAACAGAATCTTAACATTCATTGAGAAGAACCTTTACCAAGGACTTGGAGATAAAACAGTGTGTTTTATGAAAAACTAAAAAAAAATGATGTCTATTAAACCATCCATCCATCCATTATCCAACCCGCTATATCCCAACTACAGGGTCACGGGGGTCTGTTGGAGCCAATCCCAGCCAACACAGGGAGCAAGGCAGGAAACAAACCCCGGGCAGGGCGCCAGCCCACCGCGGCTATTAAACCATGAAAACCACAAAGTATAAGTAACTGCTGTGGCTCTGACTGAAGCTTAGGAAAGGACTTGGGGGCTGTCAAACAAGCAGTGGCATCAACAAGAAAATAAAACAGAAGCTAAATGCAGTTCCTTGTGTATGAGTCATTGCTCCAGGATGATTTAAGTGGTTATTTTTTCCAGACTCATGACAGGAATTCACCATGCAACCAAAACTCAATTCAGATTTTCACGTTATTTTTGCGTTAGATTTGTTGAGCAAAGGATACAACAGATTTTCAAATCACCTTGAAAATACAAATAACCTGTTTTGTGCATTGTTGACTTGTCAGAAGGCAAATTAAATACATCTGTAATATTTTGCTTAGATGCACAATTGTGGACATTTCTCGTTAACTTAAATGGAGTTTTACAGTAAATGTAATTTGCTTATAATTACGTTTTGACCAGTCATTTTGACTTGCAGATATTTATAATTATTTCTTGTCTATACATCTCTTAAATCTAAAGTTTCACTTGTCAAAATTAAATTACAGTATAAGATATCTTTACTTGAAAAGATCACTTGAATCAAATGCGAAACGTCGACAGATTTAACTTGACAGACTGGATTTACAAATAACTCTAATTAGAATCATCACTAGAGAAAATGTAATTAAGAGATCTAATTGGCATGAGACATTAAAAGCTGAAGGGCTTACCAGTCATGTACAAACTATTCATCTACATGCAAGTGATCACTGGAGGAGGAGTAAAATCAAAGATTTGTTTGGGGATAATGGCCAGCAGTTCTGGGATAGGTGATTTGCCAGTTTAAATACATTGTTCCAGGTAGTTTGTATTCTGCTTTTAAAAGATAACACAGCAAGATGATACAGTAGAAGTTGGAACTGAGTAATCAGCATTGTGTCGTGAGAATGTTGTTCACTTAAACTAAAGACGGCCTGTAGGCCTTTGGTGAAACCAGTCACAAATCAAGAACAACTCTGGAAGTCATAGCATTCATCCAGAGCAAGTATCAACCTAAGCAAACACCACATTGATCAAAAAGGAAGCACATAAGGTGGGTCTGAGTGGGCCTATTTATTTTAATGGGAGTGAAGATTGCTGTAAATCTACTTTAAAAACATGTGTTTGCAAAACTGAATACCTTATTTAATAAAGGAGTAATTGGATTTGGCTACTTGATTAAGTTGTATGCATGGTCAGATAGACATAATGAAAACAAAGAGATTCATGTGGAGATGTGCTAATTCAATTTATGGTTGCCAAAGGCATAAGGCTATCGCAATACACTCCCATACATGCTCATGTTTACTGCAACTGTTTAAATATATTTATATTTAAATAGTCACATGGTAAGTCCAAGGCAGAAAGTCCTGTTCCTTAGGCATAGAGTATACTGAATCCAAAACAAAAAAAAAAATTAATAACACCCAGAAAACTGATCCAATTAGAATAAGAAGTTAAAGAAAATAAATGAATCAAAGTATGGTCTTCATGTATTTTAGCACGATATATTTCACAACATCGTATTTTTGTTTTTTTTTTAATAACTCACTTGTAAAATCGCCCCATGCAAGTGAGTTTGTAGGGATGTGTGTCCTGCAATGTATTGGTGGCCTACCAGAATATGCTCCCTGCAGCACAGAATTACATAAAGTAGATTCAGGAAAAGATTGGATGGTCTTGTTAATAATTTGTGCCTTTAATTGCATCAGCCAAAACAGCAAGACCCAGTGGCCAGATACATATACAGTAATTTGTGTTGACAGTGTAACCTAGTGGCGATGGCAATTCTTCTTAAACATCAAGGCTAACAGCTGAGCACCCACCAATGACTCACTGTGTGACCCCTGAGGTAGTAGCCTCACCTAATTGCATGCATATACGTGTGTGTGTGTGTGTGTGTGTGTGCCTGTACTTCAGAAAGGTAACTATGTATGTATATTTGTGAATATATTTCCACTTTCTAAACAGTTTTACTCAGGTTTTTAGAGCCATTTGATGGAGACCCTATGCCAAATGTTTGAGGTGCAAAGCAGGACTTCATCCTGGATGGGGCACTACATGTTGTTCCAAGTGATTGTTCTTTGAAGTTAGTATGGTTTCCAGTCACATCCCAAAGACAGGTGTGTTAGCCATTAGGATATCTGGTCAGTTTAACCTGGCACTGTGTAATGCTTAACTGTGTGAGTGTGCTCTGGTTTGGCCTTGCACATTCAGGGTCCGGAATCAAATTAATTAGATTAGGAAAATGTATACATCTACACATAAGTCTGTTATACTTCTGTTCTTATAAAATTCATTGAGAGTGGTGTTCTCTATAGACACTACTCCCAATGAATTGTTTGTGGCATAAGAAAGTTTTCAGAAGGATTTTTTGTTCCATTACAGCTTTTAAGCAATAATAAAAGTAAAAGCTTTTTGGAAAATATACAATACTCTATTTAAGAGTATTAGGAACATGTCAATGTCTGTAACAGTTTTACTTTAGGTTTAATATACAGCAGACATAGCACATTGGCACATAGTTTAGTGCTGACACCATTGAACATTGTTCAGATCTTGCCTTTGGAAATTTATTGTGTTAAGTTTAGATGTTCTTCCCATTGTAATATTTTCCTCTGACTAATCTTCCTTGCACATTCAAAATTTTCAGTAATGGCCCAGTGTTAGTGACTGTAAGTGGCAGAGGTATGAAAAATGTTTTAATGAGGGAATGCTTTCAACATAAAGTACATTTGCAGCTTCTTTACGTGTACTGTAGTTATTAAGGGGGGGCATGTGTTGTGAGCATTGTTACTTGCATACCACACATAATCATGTGCATATAACTAATTTACAGTGTCTTGTTTAACCCAATCTTAGAGATAATTCAACAGATAATGTAAAAAGAAGTGTCTAATTTATAAGCAATAAAAAGTGTGGTTGTTTGTGCATGGTGGTGCAGTGATTAGCACTGCCCCATCATGTGAGCCCATGAAGTTGGACCTTTGCCACAGCAGATGGTTGCCTGTGCAGTATATTCAAACAGGTACTATCATTTTAATTTCCTCACAAATATAAAGTTTAGGTTAACTGATAACTGGCCCAGTGTGAGTGCGGGTGTGTCCGTGAGTGGGACCATCCAGGTCAGATCCTACTTTGTCTCCAGTTCTTCCAGTATTGTCCTGAATTGCAATGAATAGGTTTGATAATGTTATAATAAATATGCAGGGCTTGGAATTTTTTTCCAATAGAGCAGAAAATGTACAGTATGTCTTGGCTATAGCATTTAGCAGCTTTGAAGAAGAGTTTTAAAAGATTACTAGGGGGTTAACCCCCATGCTCGCTTTACTTGCCCACCCCCATGTTTGGTTTACCGGGTTTTCGAATTTAAAGAGATTGTTATTTTCATGGGAATTGCTACATATGCATTACTTTCACTTCTACTTTAAAAGCTTTCAGATCATCTGCTGGCTTGCTGCTGCTGGCAAGCTGCGTGTTCTGCTTGTCGCTTGTTGTTTTAAGAGCTGGGAGCACATGAAGTGTGTCTGCCAAACGCATTTCAACAACTGCTAGGTTAGATGTCCATGAACTTGTTTTAAATGTTGTCTCACTGCCTTGTCTCATGTGACGTTAAAGGGTCTCTCGTGGGATGTCAAATTGCCTTCCGAGAAAATCATATCTCGTCTCCCTAGTCTCCCCCCCAAGATTTTTTGTATATAATAGTGAGACATATGCAAAAATCAGTGACCTGTGCTCAACATTATTATGTAAAACTAAAGACAAAGCAGGCAAAAACTAAAACAAAATTGAAACCTATCAGGCTCCAGATGGCCACAGATGTACTTGCACCCTTTCTGTTTCCCTCATTTACATGTCATGCTAATGCTTGGTCTGCTATTGGCTTGTGTGAAGGTGCTAAATATGTTTGATTGGTGGGGCTGATATTGTGATTTTATGGTTTTTGTTTTGTCATTTGAGATCTGCAATTATTTGCATTATGGGTTGATTCCTGACTTGCACCTTATACTGCTGGGATATGCTAGGCCTCTGAGACACTGAAGTGAATTAAACACATTTAACAATGTTTATCCAAATGGATACAATTATTTAAAAAAAAATAATGTTTTTGATTTTTATAATTCTATTCTGTGCAGAGGCTACTCTGTCTTCAGCCTGTGACACCAATAATAGGTGGTAGGTTGTTATTCAAACCCATATATCCTTTCAGGATTTTTTTTTTTAATTTTATTGATATTATTAAAATCAAATAACATTCCATACAAATAACTCAAGTTTTACAAAAAAAAAAGTTCAAAACAAATCAACCCCCACCCCTGAGAAAGAGAGCTAGGCCAGCAGGGTAAAACTTTAAGCTAGTAAAAATAAGCAAATAAATACATTAATAAATGATATTATCTTAAAGGACAGTAATCTTAAAAGCATTTTCCATTCCTCATCAATACCAAACTTTTACTAGTTTATATACTGCCTTTAATTCATGATTAATTGTTTTTCTAATCGATCACAAGCTTCAGGTGCTGTGTTCTCTAGTAGAGATGGCACCTTTAACAACCCCCTTTCTGTTATACATTAGGCAAATGCGTCATTGTACAAAGAACATGGTTGTTTATGCCTTGCACCTGTTGCCGCTGGAATAGGTTCCTGCTTCCCACAACCCTGTAATTGAATCAGCAGGTTCAGAACAGGCATGACTAAACAGCATATTTAAAATGACAGGCATCATTCATGTGTAAAAAGTTGACAAAACATGATTCAGGAAGCATAATAAATGTACTTACTGATGTAAAAATCTTTGCCAGAATTATCTTTAACCAAAAGAAAAGCAAGACCTTTTTAAAATAATTTTAAACATTCCTAAACTTGTGAAAGTTATAAACAGCATTATTTAAAATTCACCCATCCATTATCCAGCCTGCTATATCCTAACTACAGGGTCACAGGGGTCTGCTGGAGCCAATCCTGTCCATCACAGGGCGCAAGAGACAATTTAGGACCGCCAGTGCATCTAACCTGCATGTCTTTGGACTGTGGGTGGAAACCAGACCACCTGGAGGAAAACAATGCAGACACGGGGAGAACATGCAAACTCCACGCAGGGAGGACCTGGGAAGCAAACCCTGTTCTTCTAACCGTGAGGCAGCAGTGCTACTCACTGTGCCACTGTGCTGCTATTTAAAATTCAGTGACCTACAAATATTTTTACCAGAGGTAGTCTTAAACAAGTCACCAGTCGCACTTTTGCAGTACATATAAAAGTGAACAGTAAAAGTGCTTTAATTTAAAAAAAGAAATATAAGAGGAATAGGAAAATATTATCACTTACTGTTAATGAAATACACAATTCCCCACTAGACTCCTTAAAAAAAACATAACAAATATGAATGGGTGCTTTTGGATTGACACATTAAATGCAGGAAAAAAAAGAAATTAAAGCAAGTCAGTTTTTCCACGGGTCCAATTATAGCTCACCTTGTTAAAAAAACGGTACAAAAAAATGGGTGAGATGAAAGTCCGTGGCCACTTTGATCCTTTAGCACCTACAGGACCCCAGCACCCCTTTCTCTATACAAATCTAAGAGCTTTTTGAATAAACATGTATCCTAAGACTTTAAGCATGAATGGTCTGTTCCATGCTTTAACTTTTATATAGCCTTTCTTTTTTAGTTAAGGATTAGAGAGGTGAAAGCAGTGTTAGTATTCCTTATTAACTTCCTTATCTTGTCTAATGATTTTTAAACTGACTTATCTTTTTCTTTTTCTAATTGTTTCTTTGCACTTCCTTAACAGAGAATGGAAGTATTATTGCTAATCTTGAGTAAAATATTGAAATGTAAATTAAATATTTTTAAAATTATTATAGAAGACTGGTGGGATTAAAGGACCTTGTTTTCAATATGACTTAAACAGTGCTTCTGTGTGTTCAACAAAAACAGGATCAGCATGCACCACTCTATTTCTCTGCATGTCAGCAGTGCTGTGCTGCGAAACTACATCCGTATCCTAAAGGCCTCTTTGTTCTGATTCAAGCCTGCCAGGTTCTTTTTCTCATTATTCTCATTAATTATAGCTTAACAGGCTATTTGGTGTGCTGGCCAGTTAGAGACAGCACAGAGCTGAGAATCCATTACTTGTGTCGCTGCTGCTAAATGTAAACTGCAGAAGCAGATTCTTTCTGTCTCTGAGCTATTACTTTGTCCACTAGAAGATTTGTGAAACCGTCTGCCTTGGTCATTACTACCATTCTGTGCCAAAGATCTCAGTTACTTTTTCTTGTGTTTATAAAAGGAACTGTGGGCCTGTCATGCCATTTGAGGGTCCTGTTTGTTCATGAGATCTGTAACCTCCTCTTCCTTCCTTCAGAGGAGCTATGTAGCTCCTCAGTAGTCAGTAACAGCCCCCTAATTTCTTCTTCTGTCTGTCAGTGGCACTGCAGGTCTCTCAGGTTAATGCTGACCCCAGTGTGGTTCTACACTTGGCCACTTCTGCAACTTACACGTATGAAATTGATTGCAATCCTATTATGTTTGTCATGACTCCAGTACGGCTCTAAACCTGGTCTTTATTATGTTTCTCAGAACAGACACTAAGTGGCATGCGTTGCATTTAAGGTGCATTTATGGACAGTTTTGTTCTAGAAGTTTCAAACTGCTGCAAAAATGATTGCACGATATTAAAAGAGGTTATGCAGAGAAGATAAGGCAAAGAATCAATCAAATCCTGCTTGCTTTAAGAAAATTTGCTACACAAAGAGGTCAGCTATCAGAGTGTTTGACTCTGGGCACAGTCCTTAAGGGTCATCTTTCCATTGTAGTTTTAAGAAACATAATCGAAAAGCAACATATTTCAAATTCAGTGGCTGGAGCTCTTAGGTAAAAAGAAACGAGGCTGGGAACAGCAACAAACACGCCATTCTGAGATATTTTTCTCGATGACCAGGGTTGCATATCTTCATTGTACCAAAGGATGTGGACATTGCACATAAATGAGACTAAGGTACAACCGAAAGTCTTACCTCTAGAAAAATTATTCTTTTCCTTTCTGTTACATATTCCGTTAGAGCAATAATTCAGACCGATCTTTTGCGCTAAGTGTAAGGCTAGACCAGCAGGTGGTGCCACAATCGAAGATAGCCATGATAAAAAACATCATAGGTGTGTCACGTGGCACCCTCGTGGCAAAGCGGGCGGAGCATGCTTACTTAACACTGACCTGCCATTGAACCATAAGCAGACAGTTGTGGCATGATGCCAGATGGCGGGTAATCTGCAGTTCATTGGCACAGCCTTAGGGTGGCCGCTGCTTGGCCTCAAAAACAGTGAGCGATGGGGTCAAAAGTTTACAAACCTATTTTCTGAAAATATTAAGCATCTCACTTGGCTTGGACCACCCGGCGTGACAGGCATCTCTCTCAAAAGATAGAGAGAGAGAGAGAGAGATACACATACACATGAGTGGGGGATGGTGCATGTCTCTACGGCATCATCTCAGCAGACTGGCATGAGGAATCCTACGCCCCGCCTTAGCTGGCAATAGTAGATGTGAGAAATAAATCGTTTTTAAGGTGGAGGGGAAAGCATGAAGTGAGCCATTTCTAGGGGGCATAGACCACGGGACACATTATTACACTTTGTGGAGATTCTACCATAATCCATCATACAGTGGGAAAGGTTCTAATGCTCATTCTTTTTCAGATGGAAAAGACAACTAGCCCCCTCCATGCTATAGGTCTTTTTCTGCTGTTGTCCTCTTCATGGATCTATTAATATTCCCTTATGTTAAAGGACAATGTGCCACTTGTTTACGCTCATTTATTAATAACACATCAATATTAGATCCAGCTATTTGTCATGCTGCCACATTTCTCTATATTTTTATCTTTCTCATCCCATTTGTATTTATATTCTATTCAAAGCTATAGACATTTTTCACATCCTTTTCTCGCATTGGGGCTTCCTTTGCACATCTGTTTACATCTGCCTTTAATTACTCCGTTTATTTAATACGATGCACCACTTCATTTAGTCATCATACCTGGTTCCATGAATGGCAATTGCTGCTCCTGCGTACTCAGCCCTCATAACTGCTTGTCTTTTCCTTTGTCCCTTATGCCAATTGCGGCCATAAATGGCGTCAGGGTTATTTGGGTGTGCACCAAAAGGGCCTACGATGGCAAGGGAGCATTTTATTCTCTGCTTGCCGGAGTGACCCCCATGCTTGATGAGATCTCCGAGTCTCTGTCACAACAAAATCAAGAGTAGGAAATGCTACATTGCATTAAAAATAGGGTGTCTGAATTTTTAAAAGTATGATAAACTCTGTGTTAAAAAGCTACGTCACTCAGGGGCTCATGAGGGTCTTCATCCAGGCTTGCTTTATGCAGTTTATCTATCCTTTGATATTGTACTAATTTTATTTTTTCACTATGTGTTCCTATTCTTCCTTCATACCTTTGTTGCCACTTACCATGCCTCTGTAGTTACTGTTCCATGGTCCCCTAGCCCTTCATCACACCACTGTATTCACCTGTCATGCCCTTCTTATCCTGTATCATTCTTGCATGTTAACTCCTTGCTGCTCCTTTATTTGCCACAGGGCCCTCCTCATCATGTGCTACTTTATGCGCCCTTTGTACCTCGTTAGTTGCCCTTTCACACCTTTCTTTATATTTGCCCTTCTCGCTGCTCTTTAGATTCTTCTACCATCTGTGCTCGTTAACCCTGATTAAAATGATGTGGGGCTTAGATGAGAAGAGTGTGAAAATGGCGCAGATGCCGTGACCCAGTGGCCTACCACTGAACCGCAACTGATGGGATGGGCGCGAAGGGGGGGTGGGGAGGGGGGTGGGATAAAATGTACTCGTCTTGTGAAGACCGTCACGCGGCTGTTGGAATCCAGATGACCAGTAAATGCATGTTTAGCAGGCGGAGTTTTGTTATATGTGAGTGGGTCAATCATAATGAACATAGTTTTTGCTTCCATACTAAACCAGCTGGACAAACACAACTTGATATAACAGACTGGACCTCCTGCCGGGTTTAACACTATTAAACTGCTCATTAAATCCAGTATCGGAGCAAAGATGAACTTCTGAACCCACAAGAGGTCATATAAGTGCATTTTAATTTTATTTTCAGTTTCGTGAACAGCGAGTTAAACACAGTCCCCAGTTTGTTTCTGCTTTTCTGTATTCTACAAATTTTGGGAAAACAAGAAAGTGTGGGAAGATTTGTATCATTATTACATGCTGAGGAGCATATGGGTCATCACCTTTACCAGAGAGAGTTTACATCAGCGGAAACTTACAAGTATTGTTACCCCAGAGTCTTTGGGGGACCACAGGTCAGCAGTTCCTTTTCTTTTTTTGCTCCACACTGTAGAAATGTGGGAAATAAAAATTCAGCCAGGTTATCTTGGGTAAGCAAAGACTGGTCAAAGATATGTGTATGGTGGATGGTGCTTCATGAATGAAATCCCAGCACAATCCCCTCATAATTCTAATCTGTTGCATTTAGTGAAACTACCAGTTTTTGTATGAACTTACATTTATTGTTTGTGTACGCTTTCATGAAAAGCCCTTTATGAAAATGACATTTCACATGAAGATTTGGGTGAAGAAGTCTTTAGGTGCACAATTTGCTCTGATGTTGTATTTATTATCTCATGATGACTAGCAGAGTTAGACTGGAGCTTTCTTTTTCGTGTCTAATTTTGATAAACAGCAAAAATATGTCACACTGTCTGCTTGTGCAGCTTCCAAACCTGTCAACCAAAAATCATTATTTCTCTTTGAAACAATGTCACTTTCAGCTGCTCACAATTGTCAATGGAGTTTTTTCTTTTCTTGTTGTCTAGTGACACCTTTCAGTTTTAATTAACATGTCTCTAAAATGATCACAGGGCTGTAAGTCTCTCAGCTAACAATGAATTAATGACCTCAGACAGGAAGGTTCAAGTCCCATTGCAGATGCACTGTATGACACTGAATTATCTGCTTGAAGCCCATTCTCTTCTGCTGTGTGAATGGGTATGTCTGTCTTGTTTTGTGATGGAGTTAGTTTGGCCATTGCATTTACTTTGAAAGAGAATGCCTGCTGTACTATCTTTTTATACTATTTTTCACTGTAAACACTATCCTACAATAAGGCACAATGTTGCATACATGTATTATGTGTAACTGATACACAAGCAGGCAAATAAAGCCATTCAGCAATCATCATACAGTTAACACGGTTCTGAAGATTGAATCTGCAGTTTTGTGCTTTTGTGTCCAATTCCTTAACCACACTAATGAGGCCATTTGCATTGCTAGCTTTTTTCAGTGACTTGTGAGATGGAGTTTCCCTTGAAAACATAAAAGAAAGATGTGAGCAGCGTTAAGGAGCAGTGAAATTTGATTTAGTGAATGAGTTCATTTGTTATGCAGTGTAATTAGCACCAGTTGGCCAAAGAAAAAGGCAAGCATTTCTGAGTTATCTAATAAATTAGAGTCAGTCTTTCTCCTTTAATGGCATTGAATGGGCAAAAACTGGAAAAACACTGTTTAATTCACTGGTCCTTTTTTTAAAAAAGAGGAGCACAGAATGACTATAACCTATGTTCAGGTTGATATTTTTGGCTTATTGTCTTAGATATTGGGAAATTGATCTCAAAAGCAATCAATTCAGTTCTGCTTAATTCAGTTCATCTTTGCCTTTCAGAGCAGTCCCCATCAGAAGACACTTTCCAAAGGAAACATGATAGCATTCCAGACAACATCAGGTACAAAATGTTGAAGTTGTGCTTAAAAATACAAACATAATCCACATAGAAAGTCAATATCTGAGACACTGAAATGATAATAAGACTTGATAGAAGGTACAGCTCAGCTAACATTAGCAGAAAAAGTAAAATAATGACAAAGTAGAGCTGGTGCCTCATGAACCTGAGAAAAGTCAATCAAATAAGGAGCGTTAGCAGATTGTGGAGAGTAAAAGCTGAGTGAGACGGTGGGAGGTGTGGGCTCTTATGACATAACTACAGTCCTGAGAGAAATTCACAAAATACCCCCTGCAAAATGTATTATTTTGTAACATGCACAATTCATTTATTTAACTTCAGTAGCTTGGTCAAACAAATAATACTAAAAGAATCATCAAACAATGGAGGAATATTTGCTCTCCCCTTTACACAAAATGCCTTCACTTTGTGTAATGTTTGATGGCAGTCCAGCAAGCATGTACAAGATTGTTTCAAGTCCATCCACGGAATTTTAATCGGATTTAGACCAGAGCTTAGACTTTGCCATTTTTTGGATTGCCTTGGTGATCACTGTCCCGTTACAAGATCCAGCTTTGGATCTGCTTCAAGTTTTGGACAGATGGCTTTACATTCTGTTCAAGTATTTCCTGGTATATTGCAGGGTTTGTGGTGAATTCAATGCAAAAGCTACTCAAGTCCAGAAACAAAAAAGGCAACTGCAAACCATAATGTTGTCAACCAGGATAACTCAATCAGTGATGGGCTTTGTGACAATGAACAGCTCTGGCCTGTCTGTCCAGACCAAATATTTTTACAAATCTACACCTTAATCTTGAGTGTAGAATAAGTTTTTGCGACCCCGTTCTGACAGTTTTTTCATGCTTTTTTATTACTATAAGAGATGCCTTTAAATAAGTTGCGCATGCACATCTTTTTGGAAGTATATTCACTTTTTCTTCTTCTTTTATTGCTATTTTTGGGGGTCCTTCTATCTCTATGTCACGTTTTGCAACCTGGATGAATCTATAACCTATTGCAGATGTGAGTGGAAATTTTTGCTAATTCTTTTTGCTTTCATGCTACTGATGGACCAGAAGAATGCATTTGACAGGCTGATCTGGCTTGCACCTGTGCTTTATATCTTTGGTATTAACTTGGACTACTTGAAGACGTCTTTGAGAGTCTTTCAGTCAACACTTTGGCAGAGCAGCCTGCTGTTTGTAGATCACCGGGGATCTAGACCTTTTATCATTTGCAGATAATTTCAAGAGTTATAGTTTAAAAATATGTCTTCATAACTGATTACTTTGAAGTCAGTCAAATGTAAGCCTGCCACTCATAAACAAGTAATTGATATAACTAAGTATTAAGAATTGACTGCTATAAATTGCAGTTTGTTATATTCAGTTGCTTAATGTTTGTAGCAGTAAGATGGTGCAATGTTTTGCTGTTCAGTCTCTGGTCATAAAATTCTAGACCATTGTGCCACTGCATTTTGAAAGCCTCAATAATGCACAGCCAGCAGGCACTAAATCACAAACTGTGCATTTTCATATTCTCTCTCCCCAGATTGGGGTTGCTGTTTATCTGTTTGGGAAGTATGACCCAATTGTTTCCGAAATCCCTTTATTTTTGTGTGTATCAGTGGGTTGGCTCAGATTGCACATCAGGCATAATCTTTCAGGTCAGCAGTAGAATAAAATTGGGCAGACTTCATAGTAAATGATCCACCCTACTTTATACTATTATTCATTAATTTCCATATATTTCAGACAATAGTAACGATAAAACATTTGATATGCACTGCTTATTTATTTTATCATTTTATTATTTATTATTTGCAGCATATAATGTATTTAAATGAAAAATTAAAACATTATTGGAAATTATTCCTCCAAAAACTGTAAAGTAGTCAAAAATAAAGTAAGTAAGGCAGTGCCAGTTAGTCACACTGGGAAAGAAACAACACTCTAGTTGCCACGAATTCTGAAAAGCAAAACCTCAGAAGGGGCAATTTGTCTTTTACAAAAGACGATGTCAAAGTCTATCTCACCCTGGCCTATCTGTTGATCAGCTCCTCCATGGGTAATCAACATTGTGCTAGAGTGAAATCTGCTGTTCATAATTATAAAGGTATATGATCTGGGCTTGACACCAGTTCTGTCACAATTGATGCCATTGTCTTCCATTAATCCTATCCTATTTCAAGGCCATTACAGCCATTTTGGTTGAGAGAATCGTTGCACCAAGTGCCACAGTAAAACAGAAGAGAGAATTAGTAACCTCTAGCTATAGTGATTTCTGTAATTTTATTTTAGATGAATAGCTACCATTTATGAACTCTGAGCAGCTGTAGTCCCAGCTCTAATAAGAGTGTGTTGGGTTAATTTAGTGCATTGTTATTTATAGGCAGAAAAGAGTCAGGTCTCTCTTCTTCTAGCAGGTGTATCACTTTGAAAGTTTGTGACTCCTGAACTAATCATTTCTTTCTTTTCCTTCCTGTAGTATTAATGATGTTGTAACAACAACATGACAGTAAAGCATTACAGTAATAATTTCCATTTGAAACTATTTCCCATCATATTTAATTTTTAAAAGGGAGGTCACTGAGGTCTACAGTTTGTTAGATTTATAAATATTGTCATACATTATTGATTGTTTAAGAATTTGTTTTCATCTCACATTTATTTGTCATTAGCAATATCTAGGTACGTAATGTAATTCTTCATTAGGCAGCGTGTGTCGTGGCGAAAAATTCATCATCAGAAGGCTTTTTACCTAAAAATAAAGGCTATTAGGACACAGGATAGACAGACAGAGTTTTAAAGCTTTATTGCAATAAAACAACAGACAAAACAACACGGACTCAACCTAATACGGCCAAATTGAGCTGAGCCCTGAACATTGCAGCAATCAAAGTTTATATAACAATTTCTTATCATTTTGACTTTGTTCAATTAGCTCGTTCTGCGCCTGTCTATACTGTCTATTGTTCACTCTAGTTTCTGTTTTGCTTATTCTTGATTGGTTCTTCAACTGGGCAGATGTTCTTTATTCCATATTTGGTCTTTCATGGTGTCACTTCCTTCTCTAGCCTTTCAAGCTATGCTATAATGGTGGCCTAAAGCTAAGTTTTAATTAAAAAGAAATATGGTATGTTCTTTCATTTAATCATTGCTTGGCATGCTTGATTTGCCTTTATTTCTATGCTAAAGTTAATTTCTAATATATCCTTCTATATATTTTTTGCTAATGTCTGAATTTACTAGTGTTTCTCTTCATGCATTACATCAGTGTGACCTTGCTTACAGCAAAAGCCTTTTGTTTCCTTTCTGCTGATTCCCCAATCCAGCTGGTTTCGTTACGTGCCTTCCAGAGCAATCTTCTCTGTGTTATCATTCCTTTTGCTTCCTAGCCTTGGACACAGGTTTTCTCAACCTCTTATCATGTTCTAGCTGGTTTCTGTACGTCATTTTTTGTTCTTTTTCCTGTACTTTCTCACACTAGTCATTTCTGCTGTAAGCTTAAAAATAATGCAATATAACTGATTTTTTAGTAAACTATTTTCTTGACCTATCTTATTTGCTTAACATTCTAATTTATGCTTAATCTAATGTTTTAGAAGCTTTTAATTACTTTGTATGGCTCTTTATGTTAATTTGCTATTTTTTATGCTAATACAAAAAATTTTCCTTCTACACGTGTAATTCTAATTCCAGTATACTGTATTTTGTAGACTTTACTAATGAGTGATATGTTGTCTTTATTATCATGCTGACACCTTACACAGATGCCACGGGACTCTTCTGAGCACTTCATTCTTCACCTGGATGCAGTACTCCCCAGCCTGAATCAACCTGGCACACTTTCTGTATGTATTGTGTGTAGTAACTCTAAGTACATTGAGCTCAGTTTCGTTTGCAATCAGGTAGGTAAAAGAATGATAGCATCAGGAATATCCACAGAAAAACAACTGACACGTAGGCAGAATATGCTAACTCCATATGGACAGAGTCATGCCTAGAATACCCTGATCTGTAAAGCATCAATGCTAGCCCCTGTGTCATGCTATCATCCACTACAAAATCCACCAATCTTTGTTTAATATAGCTCCATTCATAACATTTACTATTATCAAGCAAATAAGAATAAAATGTAAACTACAAAATACAGGAACATAAGAAGTGCTTTTGAGAATTTATACTTTCTTCTGAATATATGCAGAAAATAAAAACAAAGGCACAAACCATGTAGGCACAAATAAGAACAACATAAGTAGACGTGTGCCTGGAAAGGCTGCCTCCTGATATGTTTTATAAAAATTAAACAACTTTAATTTTTCTTACAAACAGCCAATTATCCGTACTTACTGTTTGTGGATTATATCTGTGATTAATATGCAAGTATTAAAGGTTTTTCAAATTCTTCTCCATGTTCTTTTAAATTGATTACAATTCTTCATTGTAGATACTGTATCATATTTTTATTACCTATTATGGCCAATGAAATTACTCTTAAAAAAGAACTACCATCAGATTTTACATGAATTACAATTGTTATTAATTGGGAACAGGGTCTGCACCACCATTAAGGTGAATTACGGATTTGCCTAGAGCGCAGATCATAAGGTTTAGCTACCAAACACTATTTAGCTTGGCCTAGGGTGCAAAATAACCTAGCACCAGCACTGACTGGGAATATTTTTTGCTGATTTTGGATGACACAGCTGCCTCATGGATCCAGTGTCCTGTGTTAAAATCCTGAGTGGAGTCCTGAGATGAGTTAATACCCTGTTCAGTTCCTACCTTGCACCTACTGCTGCCAGGATAGCCTATGGTTCCTCATGACCCAGACATAGCCTAGGGCCAGATCACACTTGAGCGGTGTAAACTTCCAGCATTTCTGTTGCGTTTTTCAATCTTTTTAATGTCGTTTTGCACGCATTCTGTCAAGCGTTTTTTTTTTTGTTTTTTTTTGGCTTTTGGGGGCATTTTTCAGGGGCTTTTCATCTTAAAACACCTTTCCATTGTTTTCAAAGAAGCATTTTGCAGGAAAAATATGATTGACATCATTTCGATTTTGGAGGTTGTGAAGTGTTGCCATGTTATAAGGTGATTCTTGAGTTTCCAGAATGTCTTCTTGTGCTTTTAGAGCTTCGGCGATCACAGAGAGTAGGTGTCAACAGCATCGTGAGCGCACATACAAGGTACACTCTGCTCTTCAGCAAAGGGAATCGAGAGGACAAGTCTGGACGCACAGTGAAGCAGACAGCAGGATTGCACATGGGTGTCGATAAGCACGTACGTAGTGATATGTCATAAAAAAGACCTGGCGTTGCAACTGCTGATGCAACATCATCCGGGCACGTGAACCGGCCGTCTATGTTACACCTAGTGAAGATGCGGTTATCTAGCACAGCAGTAATCATTTCAAAAAACTGAATACATGTTATATTCATATGTATTTAATGCTGTATGTGCTACGGGGTCGATTTAACCTACCCAGTTTAGGGTCAATGGAAACCAGTGATTATCGCAGCAGCACTCGTAAGTGCCGATAATTATCAGGGATCAGTCGCAATCCTGCAACGGAAACTTATTAATATAGTATAGGTTTAGTTAAATTCGAGTTATTTCTTAAATATATTCTGAAACAGTGTGATCTGGTGGCGCAGCAGCCAGAGTTCAACCGGGCACTTAGACTGGAAATGGAAAAAGGGATTAGGTGTTATTTACTTCACGACGAACTAAACGTAATTTCTTATTTGAGAAGTATCGTTGACACATTTTAAGTATTCAGTGTTAAAGCCGGTAATAATTCAACCCGCTTAAAAATACCGCTCAATGCAGGAATGCACAGGGAAAAGCAAATCCCATATGTCGATGGAAGGAAAAGAACTGCGGCTACCACTCTGAATATTTGTTAAAACATTTGAACTGAACTTTAAGCTGATTAAAAATAAATGTATACCCATAACTTTTTTTCAGATCTTGTCACATGATTGCATGCTACGTACCTTAATCTGTCCCTCAATAGCTGTCCCTAGAAGACTGATGCACAAGCATGCACAACGACACCGGGATTTTGTTTTAGTTTTAATGGGCCTCTTCATCCATAAAGAGGCATTGACTTCCTGTAAAATGCTACAAAAAAAAATCTTTTTTTTTCTTTTACCAGAGTTGATTTAGTGTTACCATTGATTTCAATGGAACAAGCGTTTGACCGAAAACGCCTGAAAATTTGTGCATGCGGAAGGTTTTCAAACCATTCGCTGTGAAAATGCTAAGGTGTGGAAAGTGTCGGTGAAAATAATTGCCAGGGGCAAATCTACAATGAAACTAATACAGTTTAAGCTTTAGATCCTCTAATCTCGGAGGGGTCCCAGAATCGACTTTAATTTTTAAACCACCATAACACAAAAACTATAAGGCACAGGACATCTGTACTGTATTCACAACAGTGACTTTGACATATGAGATAACCATGTACAGCAATTTTAATTAAAATGTGAGATGTATAGTGGTTAAATAAAAAATGTGGTGATCTGTCTAGAAACAACCCCATTTAAGAAGATTACAGTTACCTAGACCTTGTTGCTGGTTGCGAAGTAGCCCCCATAACAGTTCAAGCCTAAGGACCCCAAAAATATGGGTGCACCACTGATAATGGCAAATAACTTTTCAAGTGCCACTTTAGGAGTGTTCTGGTCTAAAACACAAGAAATCCGCCCTAAGAGGGTTTGAGACTATTATGCTGCTATCTTTTTCCATCCTCTGTTATTAACATTAAAAGTTGATTAATATCACAGATTATTATTTAAACTTGTGTTGAACAACAGCATGAAAGACCTATCCATGTCCCCATTTTCTGCTGCCGTTTAGGGTCATAAGGAATTAGAGGTCATTCCAAAAGTACCAATGAAGCAGAAGAAACCAACCCTTTTGTGGGAATCCATTCCACAATGAATACAACAATGCCAGGACAATTAAGAGGTGCAAGTAATCCTAAGTAAGTAATGTAAGTAATCCTACATTGCAAGTATTCCTACATTGATAGGGTGTAAGAGGAATACTGGAGGACTTGGAGAAAAGGACTTCTGTCCATCGCAGAAATTTATAGCATATTTTTGTTGTTCATTGAATTGATCAACATTGGTAAACTATTTTTGTTGTAATGAATTTTGTTCATTTTCTAATGAATGTGTACTTACTATTTACATTTTTTTAAGGATTTACGTAGACAGATTTGTTTGTTAGTAACTAATCTGCTTAAAAATCACTCAGGCTCATTGCCATGAAGCTACACTGGCTCATTGTAGTGAGCCTAACATATTTGAAAAATATTAGCTTCCTTTGCAGTTAACCCGGCACAATACAAAACGATGAGTCAATTACAATTACTTTTTTTATTTAACTAACCAATTAAAAGTAATGTTTGTGTTGAATAGTATTTATCTGAATGGCATCTCTAATGACATTACAGCGTGAGAGAGACAATATAATAGAGGTACAAGTGACAATTGTTACAATAATCAGTTAATTCAGCATTTCTCAACCTTTAAGTATTTGCAACCTGAGTTTTCATAACAGTTTTAATCATGTCCCCCCCTAACGTTTTTTTTAAGCCCTAATAAATGTATTCCTATATTTTTTGCTGCCGATACACTGCTACAAGTTTTATTATACCTACTTAACTTTTATCGACATTTATGTAACTCTATATTTATTTTTCTAGTATCAGAATGTAGTTTAAGTTAATTTGCTTTGGTTTCAATAGATGTATTTTTCATATTTTCGATTCTTGTTTTCCTTTTTTCACATCTTTGCACCCCCTTTTTTGTTAGGGGGGAGCGCCCCACAGGTTGAGAACCACCGAGCTAATTGGCTGTTTACTAATTGGTTAGTGAGATTTTAACAAGCATGCTGTTATATATAAATCTTTTTCAGCTTTAGGAGCAAAAATAAGCAATAATGTATAATAAAGAAAATAGACAAAAGTAACACTGTGAACCTTACTAGCAGTCCAGCTGCTGGACTGTACAGTAAGATGGCGCTACAAGAATTTTAATGCAAAAAGGTTTGGCAAGTCCATAGGTTAATAAGGTTGGCTCTTCTTAGGAACTCTGATGTCTGCAGCAGAGAATTGTCAGGGAAGCATATATAAGACTTCGCTAGCCTTATCAAGATGGCAGAACTACTCTTGTTAGTCTTCACTTGTTTTCTTCTTTTGGCAATGAACTTTTGGGAAAAGTAACTTCTCATTCTTTACAACCTGGCCATTGGACTGTCTTTTTCCTCGCTTTTCTTTTCATTACTTACTTGCTTACTTACTTTTGAAGCCAAATAAGGAGACAGTAGGTTTATCAGCAGAAGTATGTTAGTGTACTTGCTTTAGCTATGCATGAATCCCACAGAAACATTCATTTCAAGTGAGAATGATCAGTCAGGCACCTCCAGTTAAGACAGAAAACTTCTGTATTTGCAAGTTACAGTGCAGCTGTAACATCGGTTACTGAATGGCTTTGGTATGAAATTTTGGAATACATAGATAATGGTTTGTTTTTCTATAAGGTGGTCTGCTTTCGTTTTACTGTAATTATTTGTTTGATATTGCTATGGTATTGTCAGCAGTACACTAATAATGTAACCTGTGATTTGCCGTGGAAAAGTCAAATACGTAATAAGTGTTAAAACTGCAGGTAGATAAACATCTACTTTCTTTATCTGTATTATAAAAAATGTAGCAGACTGTTAAAAAATTAAACAGTCCAATTTCATACGGAGAAAAATCTGGTCACTCCACCTTAATGAGCTGGCAAAACAATGTTTAAAATTGCCAACCGCAGATCAGGTAATGATTGTCACTTACTGCCATTCCTGTGTTGCTACTGGGACATTGATTGGTTAATGACTCAAGTTATCCACCAGTCAGATTCTCTGTTGCTTCTAGTTCTCTGATTGATCTTACAGAATTAGTTTGCAGGCCCCGTCTTGCTGCAACCTAAACTCTGCAATTGGCCTGGAAACTAAGTGGACATAGTTTTATGGAAAACTCTATGGAGGTGCTTTTTATGTCCAATGTTAAAAGGGCTAGGATTTTTGTTAGAATTGTTTTCTGGCCCTCCTTAACCCCTGTGGAAGTAACCCATCAGAACAATTTTGATGCTGTTCCTTTGTTGTGCAATTCAATCATGCAGCGTAGGCAACTGACTTCTCACTGCATAATGTATCTTGTGCCATCAGCTAAACTTGTCCTTTTGTGTTTCCGAAAATGAAATGATTATTGTTAAAAAGTGAACAGTGACACATTTTTTCTACCAATTTTTGTATTTTACCACTAACAGTGCTATTTGCCCCATCACTCAAATGTGTTTTCCTAATTTGGTAAGTGACGTAGGTGTATGTCAAATATAGCTACCAACAAGTTTTTTTATTGTTGATATTTTCAATATCATTGAATAGATATTTGCAGTTTGAAGGAAACCATAATAATGGAGTGCTGGTATGAGAATTATGCATATAATTAATCACCCTATTGATTCAACATAGTCTGAATCAGTTTAATGCAGCTGTTAAACCAGATTGAAAACTTTCAGTTTTAGAGTTTAAGGTCATGACTTTAGTTTTTGGGTATTGCCAAGCTTATAAAAAGCTTCTTCCTAATTTCAAAGTGCTGCATTTTTGGTATGAGGGTGAATAAAAATACAATTAACAAGAAGAACTAAGGCTGTTTCTTAGTTGAAACTTTTTAAACCTGGTTTTAGTATTTAAGATAAGGCTGCAGTTTTAAGGTTATAGCTCCTGTTTAGGATATCTTTGTCTCCTAATGTCTTTGATGTGTTTAACATCAACAAATTTAAAGGCATTAGTTAAAGATGTTAAGGTTTGCGTTGGGTGTGATGAGGATGGATAGGATTAGAAATGAGTACATTAGAGGGTCAGCTTAAGTTGGACGGTTGGGAGACAAAGTCAGAGAGGTGAGATTGCATTGGTTTGGACATGTGCAGAGGAGAGATGCTGGGTATATTGGGAGAAGGATACTAAGGATAGAGCAGCCAGGCAAGAGGAAAAGAGGAAGGCCTAAGAGAAGGTTTATGGATGTGGTGAGAGAGGACATGCAGGTGATGGGTGTAACAGAACAAGATACAGAGGACAGAAAGATATGGAAGAAGATGAACCGCTGTGCAACCACTAACAGGAGCAGCCGAAAGAACAAGAGAATTGGTGCCAATAAACACAGATCCTGTCCTCTGTCCGTGCATCTTCTATACCAGGCCTATTCAAATGGCGGCCCATGGGCCACATGTGGCCCAGCCCGTGGTCCCACGAGGGCTCCAGACTTCAACTAAAATGATCACAAATGCGACCAAAAATAGATATGACTAATATCATTTCTACTTAGTTTGCCAGTGGCGAATTGTCATTGAGACTTTAAAGTAGTATATTGTAACAAATGCAAAAGACTTTTTTTTATATGTATATTGTTGAGCGTGTATGTGCCGTTAACATGTGTCGGTACGGGCTCCCCTAGCATATCCCTGAGCTGCATGAAGGTTGTTTTATATCCCGCGCTGGGTGTGAGGGAGTCGCGGTGAAAATTACATCAGAGTTGGAGATGCGTGCGGGAAAATATTTCTGAGTACACGCCGCTGATAAGGGGACGGCTGAATTTCAACGAGGGGCTGGATATGACGCAACCGGTCATCAAAACAAAAGGTAAGCTTGTAAAACATTTGACATTCCTCTGGCCATCATATAGGTCCTCTGTTACGAAGATGTCTTTGCCCCGTGGAATTCAGTTGTCCCTTCTGACTTCGTGCAGGCACACTAAGGTGTGATTGTCACCGATCTCCTTGTGTTGGTGCATCTTTGCATGCTGTTTGTCTTTTGATTTAACGCATACTCCATGCAAAATACCGGCCTGTCCGTCCGTAAACATGTGCGAGCAGTCGCCTGCCCACTGTTTCGTCATACACAGCGATGTGATGAAGTCTGCGTTTTAAGGTTGAAAGTGTATTATTGTCATTTCACCAGGATGCTCAGTGATCGACAGCAGACATTAAACGTTGTTAAAATGGTATCGAAAAATTGCACTTCGTTAGTTATTACTTCAGTCGTTTTGGCGTGCGCACAGTATGTTCTGTTACTAATAAATTCTTCAACGGGAACTCGTCAACAAAGAAACCTGGAAAAATGATTTAGGAAAAATAATAATAGTAATAATTATAATTAATGATTAATTACTTGACATCCAACAACTCTGTACAAAGACATTTTAAAATAAATGTACTAATCCACTTTCACTCCGTACGTGCAGCCATGGGGGAAAAAAAATTCAACAGGAACGGCGTTGTGGAACTCAAATGTAACCTGTTACTGTATATCAGTGATTAGAAACGTGTGAATAATATAGTTAAGTTCCATGAAAAAAAAAATCCCTTGCCTGTGCCTTGCATGATCACCCCTTTAAATTGTGGTAGGGTCTCATATTTCAAAAGGGAAACAAATGTAATTGCTAATACTGTGCATTTTTTTATTTTCATTTTATGCACTTTGAGATGTGAGCAAAATGTTTGTTTTTTTATTTCAAAAGTGGGGAAAAAAGCATTGCTACTACTTCAGATTCTGTTCAGTTATAGCTTTTTGTTGTTTTTTAATACATTTTTGATGTGCCTGTGTCAGATTTTTAAAAGGGAAGCAATGAATAAACATTACTTGTTTTTAAATACATTCATTTCTGTAAAAATGTTAAATTTGTCATTACCTGCTGGCTTACCGCCTGCTGAAAATGTCTGGCCCAGCTAAATTTGTTGGTGTGAAAATCTGGCACAATTGAAATTGTAATTGAATAGCCCTGTTCTATACCCATGATGCTGTGCTGGCAACACACTAGGTTGTGATGTTGGTCCATTGTATGGCACACACCTACATTCACTCCTACCAGGGCAGTTTACAGATACCAGCTAATGTAATTTAACACATTTGCAAAGTGCCACGAAAAAAGAACATCAATAAACTCGTAATTACATAGCTTTTGCAAATATGGTAAGTATACTTTTTAGCAATTTAGCTGAAATCAAATTTAAGTAATAAGCTGTTGATTTTATTTCAGAGATCAGTTTTTCAATTTCTTGCTCTGTCATTAATTAAAATTACTAAGGTGATATGCACATAAAGTGATGTGGTTTGATAGAGATGACTGCTGAGTCTATATTTTAATGTTATCCATTTAATTGTTAAAAATGTATTTCAAAAACATTTGCATCTAACATTTGGAGAAATTACATGTGACAATTCTGATATTTTTTAATTGTCAAGTTCACCACTGTTTTAAAAAAGATTTGAGGATTATTTCTGTTTTCATTTGTTAACTTGCTATAGCATTCAGCATGGGTTATGTCTTTAACTTTATTATAGCATTTAATGTTTTATGTTAGACTGGTAAGCTTGCCTGTCATGACAAGTAAAATAAACATGCCTGAACCAAGTCCCTGGGTTCCCCACCCCACACATACTTTGCCTTCCCATGTTCTAATTTGAATCCAAAAATCGGACACAATGCTCCTGCAGGGAGACCTGACCTGACATGATAGGGAGCAGCTTTCACCCCCACCGCCCACTGCCTGGTTTGGAGCTCTGGCTGTCGCCATGGATTAGGGCTTCTGTCTGAATAGTCCAGTGCCCTCAATAGGTGAAATTATACAGGTTTTTAAAGTGGTTTTCAGTGTGGTCTGGTGCCGCTGCTGCACATTCTCAGAAAAACAGGAAAAATGTTTTGTTTCATTATTACAAGGAGAGACAGCAGCCCATTGGTGCCAGATCAGTGGCTTTTGCCTTAGCCAAGCAAGAAGGAGAATGGAGCAGCACAATTCTGCTAGGTAATGGTATATGAAGAAATGGATGCAGCATTAAAAAGTGCAGGCCTTTTTAAATGTATGGCGGGATAACGGGAAAGCAATGAGATTACAGGAGGTGTAAAACAATACCAACTCACCCCATCTTAGTCCAGCACAGTCTCCTCTGTATTTCCTCATATTCCAATGGACAGCTTGACATATCTTTCTCTTCTTTCATCCAGCAGGTGGCAATCTGGTACTGCTTACTCATGTCAGTAGATGGGAGCACCAGAATGAATTAATAAAGGAGAGAATGAGTGAAGACAATGTTGCGGCAGCCTGACCCCCCGGTGAACTCTCCCCAGAGAGCAGTGCCAGGCAGCTCAAAGCTTCTAATTGAAATGGAACAGCAGCGGAGCCCTTGTGGAAGTGCCAGGCACATGTGGCATCTGATCTCAGGCAGGTCTAAGGGTCATGCCTTGGCAGTGCTACAAAGTCAAGAGTCAGGAGGCTAGAATGGTAGGACTGATGCACACATGTTGACTCCTAGTTCTTTGCCCACATTCTTAGTTCTTTTGCTATACTGCTTTACATTTTGGAAACTTGCAATGACACTGTGTAGCACACTCAGATTCGTACCTTCACTATCTTAAACATATTCTCCCAGAAACTCTTGACTATAAAACAATCACTGTCAAATGCATTCACTCTTGTATGCTAACTTTAACAAAGTCTCTAACAAGTAAAATCAGTCATCCTACCACACATCTTTAAACTTGCACAAATGCCCTGGCTGAGTTTTTAACTCTCACATGCCCCTTTTATACCCTCACATACAGCACATGCTCACTATTCATTTTCTACACTAATGCACCTATTGATTCCTGGACACATATCCTCATATCTTTACTGATTAATACCCTCTTTAATGGATACTCCTGTCCACTCACTTCAACACCTTTGATGAAAAAAAATGATAGAATTTCCCCCTCGCACACTCACTAACATTTCCACTGACATGTACATGTACATTCTCTGAGTAGCTCTGCCATTGGCATCTTTCTATACACACACACACACTTTTACATTTCACATGAAATTCCTCCTGCTTTTATTTACGTGCCCCTTGTAATTCACACTGGGAAGTGTAGTCTGACCCTGTGCTCCTGGATCATGCTCTCAATTCAGGAAAGTTTGTAGACTAATCAGAGAGAATTGTGGTGTCAAAGGTCAATGGTTCTTATATGACCTTCATCTCAGCAAATGGAAGAGAAAGCACTTTCCGGTTTTACTGAGTAGCAGTGGAGTGCAAGGGACTCTGCTAGTCGGCTCTTGCTTTCCTTGTTCCTGACTGTCTAATTCCTGACATCTGAAGAGTAAAAACAGCACAAAGTGGAGTCTGTGTGTGTCTGATTTCTACCCTGCAGCTGAATTATCTGGGGAGTGTGCCCCTCACAGCTTTGCAGTGAAACCCGAAGCGCAGCCTGCACCAGTGTCACACACTCTCTGTCTCTGCAGAGATTAGAGTCCAGCTCTGTTAGAGAAGAGCGCATTGCGAGGGATTAGCTGTATTAAGCAGCAGAGTGGCGTGCATGTGTGTGTCTCTGATGGTGAGTATGTTATGTGTGTGCTCAGAAATGCTGGCCAGGTATCATTGTCAGCCTGGGGGCAACTGCTGGCAAAATGAGAGTAACTTCCACAAAACTGATATTGCAGAGATGCAATTCCTTTGTAAGGTGTTTTTAGCAACTAAGCTATCTTTCTAAAGAACAACCATAAAAAACGAGACATCCTGCTGTCAGCTGTCATGTAGTTGGCATTAGGTTACAGTAGAAGTCAAAAATAAAAATAAAGTGAGAGTCAAATCAAACTCCTTATACACAGTGTTGTGTTTGGGAATAAGGGGTACACATGTTTGTGAATGGGCAGTAGGTGGATAGAGCTTTGTGTGCCTGTGCATTCTTTTCTTCTAAATATGTTTGGTGGTTCATGAGCTTCAAGGGATTTATGCCTATGTACCGTATCTTCTTTGGGTTTTGTGTAGGAGATGACAAGTTTGTGGGGCTGGAGTTTTTTGTTATGGATGAGTTAACTTGTTCTAGTGATTGCGCTGTGTCATGCACAGATACTGAGATGTTGCTAACTATAGGAACAATCCCTCTAAATTCAACTGCTGATTTGATTAAACTAAGCCAAAATTTGGAAGCGTGATTGTGGGAGTAGAAGAAAGGAAGATGGTGTTCACCTGTGACAGGTGTAGAGGAGAACAAGTCACCTATACTTCCCCATATGTTGCTGCCAGTTCATTATCAAAACGGACCTCACTTATTTCTTTATTCTTTCCTCCTTTCCGCCAAATATAATTTCCTTAGAAAGATGTTGAGGGTCCTGGAAGCAAAGAAACGCTTTGCTGATGCCGGCAACTGCCAGAATTGCTTGTATGGGAGGTGTGACCTCACTCTCTGACACTTGGCAGCCGTTGAGGAAGATGAACAGGACAAGCTGCTTCCCAGACGTCCACAAAAAGTAGGAGGAGGCTGTCTGGGCCAGGATGACTCTGGCTGTTTCTCTCGCATTGCCTGATGTGTCAATGGCTTTCAGAATGAGGATGACCAGCAGGTCATCTTAATAATGTGTGAAAGTTTACAAAGTAGAACAGAGCATTCAGTCTATGTGGCTTGTTTAGTTAGCCAATAGCTAAGCTGTGCCAGGATTTCATCTAACCATTTTGGAAATAAAAACAGAGTCTTTGCTCCGACTACATGACTAGTTCTTTGTTCCCTACTCCAGTCCATATAAATACAAAGACAGTCCGTAAAACTGAGTGATGAAGATGAGGCAGGAGAGTTCAGTTGTGCAAAAAAGATTAGTTAAACAACAATAGGTGGAGTATTACCACAGCTGTAGGAGGAAATGGAGAATAACCTCATGAGGCAGAAGAGGTTATAAAGAAAGGAAGAATAGACTAATATATGAAGAAAAGGTGAAAAAGTACATAAGTAAAATGCACAGAACTGTTTCAGGCACTCTTCCGAGAAGAGACGGTTAACCTTATGAGGCATAAAGGCCCAGCTGTTAAGAGGGAGATAAGTTTGAAATCATTAAGGATAAAACCTCTGCAGAATGAGAAAAATCACCTCAGGTGCATGAAAGAGAAGAGTTTGACTTTGGTGAATTAGAAACATTCTGCTCTGTTGAGAAGTGTTGCCTACGTTCGTGAGAAATCACTGTTCAGCATCTTGAGGAGAACGAAGTTAACTGCATTAAGAAGTACGGTGCAACTTTGTGAGAATGATGAGGTGAAATGTTTGAAGTAGAAAGCCTCAGCCGTAAAGAGCATATTGTCAGCATGCCGAAGAGCATCTCAGTTGTGCAACGTAGAGGCTAAATCTATGAAGCTGAAGAACTGAGGTTATGAGAAAGAATAGGTTAAGTATATGGTAGGAGGAAGAGGATGTTGATAGTGTAATGAAGATCACAGCTATGTGGAGCTGAATAGGGTAAACTGGATAATGTAGAAAGACACAGGTGTCTGTCAAATATAAAGATTAATTACAAAAGAAAGAAGAGGCTGAGTTAGCTCAATAGAGAAGGAGGAAAGGCAGCTCAGACATGTAAGATAAATGAGGTTAACTGTGTGGGGCATATAAGTTCAACTATGTAAGGAGGACACTTTGCATAACTCTTCTCTTGGTGAAAAAGGCACTTCTTTTGTCAACAAAACATTGGGATAGAATGGAATCATCATTCAAGCATTGCCAAACAAAATGATTTACATCATTACTATGAAGTTGTCGGTGTGAAAATTTCAGGACAATGAGTAAAGGAAGGCAATAAACAGTTCCAGGTATGAGTTATTCTGACAGAAGAAACAAGATTTTCTCTCCGTGACAGGATTGACTTCCTGCTCTTCATAGCTGTGGTCCTCTTTCCACCAAATAACATTTTAGATGTTTATTTATAATGGTACATAAAGTGGTTTGTGAGTGGTATCCAGTCCAGTACATCTGCAAAGTCCATTTAGCTAGTCAAATTGCAGGAAAGGAGTGTCTGAAATAAGTTAAAAACTTTTTTAAATTCAATTTGACAAATCCTGCAGTTCTGGAAATGGCCAGTAGGTGCTGCTGCTGTCCACATAATGCAATCTTGTAGGGAAAGACTGTGTCCTTGGCCCGTAGACAGTATATGGATTGCCCCCGGGTTATCCTGAAGGCCCAGTTGTTTAGGATCAAGTGTTGCTGGAGCCAGAAGCCCTTCCGTTTTTGCATCTGTTCACGTCAGAGCACCTTGAGGATACCAGGCAATAAGTGGCCATACAGCAGAGCATTTACTGTAGAAGATTTTGTGACCAGTTTAAATGCCATTAAAATTCTAAGGAGTGTCACTTATGTAGTTAATCATCATGTATATTCTGTCACACATTTGTAAACATTTATATTGTACAGTTTTTCTTCAGACTGCCTAGAGCAGATATTACCTTGCCCATCATTTTGTCCTCAGACATAGGTGGACCTGCACCAACTGGGTAAAGACAGCCCAGAGCACAGGATAGTGTCTAGTTCACTGATTTCTATTACTGTACAAGCATTTCCTCTCTACTTCCTGTACTAAACAAACTAGGTCGATTAACTGGACCCTATTTAAGCTTTACCTTGTATGCATTAGTTGGACACTTCATCAGCTTTACTCACCATAAAAGGCCGTCACGGGTGCTGCCGAGCACCTGTCATCGCCCGGCCGGCTGAACTGGCAGGTACACATTCCTGTTGCTAGGGATGGCTAATTAAACCTGAAGAGACTTGTGAGCGGCAGTTTCATAACCCCGCCCATAACTTCTACAGGACGCATCAACCCAGGCATGCCAGGCTGGACCCCAATGCATTAGACCTACTATATTAGATACTGGGATCTAGTGGGAGAAGAGTTAGGCACCATCTTTCTGATGCATGATACCACACAGATGACGACTCATGAGTACGTTTAGCAATTGAGGAAAGTGCCATTCGTTCTCAACTTAGCACTTTGTGACAGGCAAGATAAAGGAGCTATCCACCTGGTGTCCATGAAAGCTGGCTTTTTTTAACTTGCAAAAACATGTATTAATATAATGTAGGTGAAGAACAATGAATGTAAAAGAAACTACAATATATGTTCATATTTGCCATTCAAAGATGACAGCTCTTTGGCCAATTGTGTAAAGTTCTACCTTCATAATATGATTTAACCATAGCAATGAAATTACATCTTCACATGGAAATAATAAAAGAAATGCTGACCCAGAATGTGAAGGTTTTGGCAAGCTGCAATGTCTGATATGGTTTTAAGGAAGTTAGGCTGGTCAGTTGCTAGTTTGGTTATATCCAGTAAAAGTTTGCAAGAGCTTGGTTAGTGCTTTTAAAAGGCTAGTTCATTTTGTATACTGTATTTTTGAAAGATCACTTAGATGCCTCATCATTCTGGACTAAGCATTTATTGACAATCATGTAAGGAATTCAAGGACGATTAAATAGGGAGCTGTAGTTAATTCTAAACTGACCCAGTGTAAGTGTGTGTGAACATGCCCTGTTATGTATTGATGCCCCGTTCAGGGCTGGTACAAGCCTTGTGCTCAGTTCTTCAGGCATAGTCATCTCCAGCCTGACAACCTGAATTGGATATGAGGGTGAGAAATGCATGGATAATATTTGTTTTACTCTCTTGCATTCATTGGCAGTTTGTTTCAGAGAAAAACTTGGCATCAGTTGCTTCAAAACTCTGTGGATTTGGATATCATTGGATTAGAGGCATGATACGTACATCCAGGACACATGGTGTGAGAACTGAGATGTTCTGGGTAGACTAAGGGCAATGAGAAAACACAGAGGTTAATTGTAGTACTACTGGTACACAGCTTTAGGGACATGGCCCCTTGGTTCAGTTCCTATCTGGGCTGTTTTCTTGGTAAAATTTGCATGTTCTTCCCAGATTTGTAAAGTTTTTCTCCAGGTACTTCATTTTTCCTCCCACATTCAAAAGGCGAATGTGTTAAGTGAATGATTATTTACTTATCTGGCTGATACCTTTATCCAAGGTGACTTACAACATTTGAGATTTTTTTTTTCTAACAGTGTCAGTAGATGAATTTGAAAGTACAACGTCAGGGTTTGAAATCCAAAGCCTTAACCACTACACTACACTGTCTGCCTTGGCAACTCTTAAATAATTGTGCATTAATGAGTTTTGGGGAGTGAGTTCACTTGGGCAGGATAAATTTGTACCTTGTGCCTATGCTGCTGGGAATAGATCCTGCCTTTAATGATTGCAAAGTTGAGTTCAGAAAACAAAGGAGCAATCTGGTAATGAATGAGTGTAAGAGTGGGAAGGACTGTTAGGCATTGTGGTGAGTGGGACTCTTTAGAAGGATACTGTTGTTGAATCCTGTCTCAGTGTCTTTTGTGTCTCTAAAAGGTAAGTGCGTGAAACAAAGTGTCGTTTCATGAACGCTTAGACGCAACAAAGAGCAGCTCAGGTCTCGGCACGCAGATGTAGGAATTTTGCCGCAGGCCGCCGCTTGTTCTGCGGGACGGTGCGGCTCGGGGGGCATCAGTAGATCGACTGGGGGGGTGGTGTCGGGCAGTGCAGCCTTTGAAGTTCAGTGCCGACGGCGATGAGCAACCAGCCTGTAATTACAGGCCAGCCAGGAGAATCTCATTAGAGACTCTGTCAGCGCGCAATTATTAGTCACTCAGGTGTCACTCTGCCGAGACCAAGACTCTGAAACATGATGTCATGATATTAGACTGTTGCCACTGCCCATCAGGGAGGGACCCCACCTTGTAACAGAGGCCCAAGCTGGACTACAAGCTGTTGTATCCTTTAGTGGCATGAGGTCTATAGGAAGTGATCAGCTGGACCATCTCACTTATGATGTACAATATGCTTGTGTCTAACAGGTGACAACTTGCATGCCTAGGTGAAAATGTAGAGTGACTACCCAGGTTGTGTTACGTCTGGACTAATGTTATGGAGTCTAGAGAAGGTGCTCGTGCTGTATATGGGGGTATCTTTCATCAGTTTGAATTCTTATGTCTTTTCACATTGCCCTCATGTTTCACATACTTGAGTGTCAGCTGAAAACTGTAGGCCACAGAGAGGCATGACACAGGTGCGATGTGATCACTTGGGTGGTTTCATAGCCACTCAGACTACCCATAGACTCTGAAGAACACTGGCAGCATGCTGCCCCTTTCAGTGTGGGGTTGCAGAGCAATCCCTGAAAGGTAAGAGATATTACTTAACCTGTAAAGATTGTTAATCTCTGAGGATAAAGAGAACTTAGTAAATGACAGCATAATGACTCAGACTTAAAGAGATAGCAAAGTTGGATCAAACGTGTCCCACTAAGGCAATCTGGAACTATCATGAAAGAAAGCAGACTTGAAGAAGTGGGATGGCCTTCATGCTCCACAGAGTGACAACACATATCTTGCTTGTTAGATGTTTACTGCATGTGACAGTCACAAAGACTCCCAGTTAGCTATGCTGCAAAATGCAGGCATTACCCAGCTTATTTCTTGATTGAAGAACCCCACAATGCCTTGAAAATCCCAATGTCTTTGCCTCCCACAAATTAACAGTAGCCTAAGCTTCAGTAGGATACCTCACCCACATGCCAGATAATGACTCACTCAGTCTCACTGAGATGGCCCCACTGCAGACCTGATCTGCCACCTAGCAAATCTCCCTGTAGCACTCCCAGTCCCAATACTTACTCATTATTTCTGGAAAGCATACCAGTTCCACACCGGTGAGCCTGCAGTATCGGGAGTCACGGGTCATTAACGGTAGCGGCTTCCTGAAGACAAGCATGAGAGGGTGAGATCTGACTGACAGGCAGCCCGTTGTAATTCATGTCTCCATCTCTTGGTCACCAGTGTGCTCTTCTTTCTGATACAGATTCTGCCATCCACCTTACTGTGGCATCTTGCTTCAGTGATTCAGTTGACATGTGGCACGACGCAGGCATAAACTGAAGTGTGTACAACTGTATCGAAGAATAGGTGTTGAGACAACAGCCGTTAATTTAGTTGGGCAGCTAAGGCAGAAGTAGTTCTGAGAAAGAAGAATGTTCTAGGAAGTCCTAAGATTAGGAGATAACTCAGAGAGATGTGAAGGTGAGAACGAGAGAGACCCTGAGCCAAGAAAGGGACCTAAGGACGAAAACCTTAACAGAGGAAGAGACCTTTGAGCTGTAATTGACAGGGATGAGCAAGGGATTGTGCATAGGGGAAGGTTATTGGCAGTGCTGAACTAGCAAATGACCTGAAAGAAGAACATGGAGTGAGGGGTAAAGGCAGCCATGAGTGTGCAAAAGTTCTTAATGAAGAGACTCTGAAACAGAGTTGGAGCACAAAAGAGTGGAAAAGAGGAAGTAATCTTTAACTATTGGTCACCTTAAAGATGAAGTCAGAGTCTTTAGAACTGAGTCCCTGATTCCTAGACTCTTCTAGTAGGACCTCAGAAAAAATGAAGTTCAAATAAATGTTTTAATAAACTTACCTCCTGGTAATGAAACAGCTTCTTGACCTTTCAATTAAACAGGGAAAACTCATTTTAAGTAGCATAGGAACTGTAGGCACCTCCAAATGGAGTGGTTTAAAAGAACACTTCTCCCCAAAAATGATTAATTTTTTACATGTTACTTATCTCATTTGTTTTGTAATGATAAGTCTCTCTTCAATTCAAAAAGTCAATTCCATGTGACTTGAGTTTCCTGTTTATGATATCCCCATGATTTTTCTGGAAGAATTTATTTAGCTTGATTTAATTTGATCAAAAAATGCAGATGATTTGTATGTTGTGAGCAAATGACTAGATAACTAGACATGCATTATGTAATATGAGTATTTTTCCCCATTGACATTTTTCATATTGTTTGCAATTGCACAACATTAGTCACAATTGGCTTGTATCATATTATAAGCTTTTTCATCTTCATTGTGGCACATTACCTGCATTGTGAGGGAGCGTCAGTTATGGCACTACGGCCATGTGGAGCGTTTTCCCAAAGATGATCCAGCTCGTTGGATCCTCATTGATGGGGACCAGGCCAAGGGGTCACCCACGTAACACCTGGCTGCGGCAGATAGAGGGTCATTTCCGGAGGGTGGGACTGGACCGCGTATCTGCCTCGGGGGTTGCCAACCAGGATCCTGAGCTGTTTCATCGTGTGGTGGGTGAGGCAATGCACTGTACCAGTGCATGCTCCCCAACTTGATTTGACTTGACTTGTCCAAGAAAACATGGGATTAAAATTAATTCTCAGGTATCACTATAAAACATATGGGATAAATAGCATATAAAAATATAACATTTTTCAGTCAACTGTTTCTTTAACAACTAGTCAGTAAGCCCTGTCCATCACATGTTATTTCTTGAACGTATAACTGAATTTTAGCTCGCCAGCTCTTTTGGCTGTGAGACTTGTCAAAGTGATCATATACTGGAGTATAAAATGCTCATAACAGCAGCTCATGATGTTGGGGGTAGAGTGATGGTCAATACAAGTTGCTCTTGTTGAAAATACTAAGTGGTCAGTGAACAACCCCCTGGATGTGGACTATAATATAGTCACTACTGCTTATTTTTCTACATCTAATACAAACAACCAGTGTAAGGTCCTCTTGTTAGCAGTTTGAAATTACCAGCTGGTGAATTAGACAATAAAGAGAAACAATTGGTATTGTAAAATATTTAATACTAGCCGAAGCCCGCCATAGCATACGGCGGTGTAAGAATAGGAACGGAAAACGATGAGAAAGGAATTCAGTATAACAAAGGCTTAGGAAGCCACCGTCGCAGTATAACGAAAATAGCAAGGAGCGAAACCAATGACAATGGTCGAGAGAGTACCTCACTGTAGCAGGCTATGGAAAACATAGACATATATAGATAGACACCGCATTCACTGTGTTGCCCAGTCGACACAATAAGTCAGCGCATCTGCCCTATTGGTAGTGGTAAAAGTGCCATTTAAACTAATACAGGTAGACGTGGAAACCGGGTTTTCTGATGAAAAAACAATAACGTTTTAAACAGTATCGTTTACATACAACAGATTTTGGTGAATTGTTTACATGCAATTATTCATATCCATGTATACAATAAATGCGCCGTTTCCCATGGTCTTAGAGTTGGTGGGCGGGTCTCTGTGAGTTGGAGGGCTTGGCTCTCTGTCTTGCGTGCACTCTAGTTAGAGTTGGCAGGAGGACTTTGGCGGGCGTGGCTCTCTGTCTTGCTTGCCCTTAGTTAGAGTTGGCAGGCGGGGCTCTGTGAGTTGGTGATCATGGCTCTCTGTCTTGCGTGCGGTGTAAAGTCAACGTGGCTCAGAGGTGCATGTGGACTTTTGCACAGATGAAAGCAACTGAGGCTGTGTTTGGTGAGTTGTTGCGTGCCTCGAGAGCGATGCTGAACTCGGGAGGACGGTTACAGTTGGCGTGCATGGCTCTGTCGTGCGTATCCCATGATGCGGTAGGAGGGTTAGAGTTGGCGGGCGGGGCTCTGTCGAGCATATCCCATGGTCTTAGAGTTGGCGGGCGGGGCTCTGTCTTGCTCGCGCTCACTGTCTTGCATGCCCTCAGTGTCTTGGGTGCCCTTAGTGAATTATATATATAGACTGGTGACTGTCTGGCTATCTGAAATAGTCCTTAAGGAAACCATGAGGTGATCACCATGTACAGGTTCACTTTCGTTACTTCAGAATGTGAGCCATGGGGCAGACATTGTACAATCTTTGTATTTGATGTAGGGAAAGGTTCTGTCCAGGTGTCTCTTTAGAGCTGCGTAGAAGAACCAAACTGTTCATTATGAACTGGTCATCTCTGTGCGGGAAAGACTGCAAAAAGTGAGCCATGAAATGGTGCTAATTTTGTATGGAAATTGGTAACTAGTAGACTGTGAGATGGCCAGACTGTAGTTCTGTTTTCATAACCACAGGAAGCCTGCTGGTCACTCAGTTGCAGCTGACAGCCCTGCTCTGCTTAGCCCCCACCTGCCTAGTTGTGCTTCTTCCATTTCTGTAAGAGTCAAATGCCTGGAGGCAACTTCCTTTGGTCACATCACAGCAGAGTGAATATTTAGCAGACCAGCTGCCCGCTGTCTCCTCCCCCCTCGCTTATTTTCCTCTCACTAGTTGGCTAAGTATTTAGACACATTTTCAGTAGCTTGCAAAGGACCCCTTATGTGTGAGGTGAGGATTCTGTCACCTTACCTTAGTCTACAAAGTATAGCCAAAGGAAAGGTCTTGGATTCCGCATTGTAAAGAGCAGACATCAAGTGGTGGCTGTGTGGCTACTTGCACATATGTTACACAGCTGTACATAATCAGTCAGCATGAGCTAAGGTGTACAAGCGAGTGTCCAGTCGAGTTCCCATATTCTTGAGTATATGCCTGCTTATGTGTGCACTTTTGTATTCACAATAAGCCCTCCCATTGATATGTATCGCTTTGCATCATTTTAACCAATCCGCTTAATGTAATTCAGCATCTCCAGGTGACAGCGATTTTCCTGGCAAATTGTGTAAGTAAACATGCGCATTCCTTGTAAGTGTAGGCACTGATTACAGAATGTAAAAGAAATAAACTCGTGATTGTATGTGGTGAGATTTGGGTTTGAATCCTTTCTTTGGGTTGCATATGTATGTGTATGTTTCTCATCATGCACCAATTGCTGACTGTAGTCTTAGGGTGCTTGACACAACGTGAATTTATGGGTATATGAATGCATGCTAGAGTATCTGAATAATGGAGTCCAGTAAAACACTGTGGAAAGGAAAAGGTCAGGAGATAAACCCAGAACAATCCGTTGACTGTTTTGTGACTAAATGAAGAAACAGGGATCTCTTTATTAGTTGAGTTCATTTGCTGTCCAGCAGAGTGATTTCTGAGATACTGACCTCATCAGGAAAGGATTCCATGAAATTCTATGTGTCAGACACTACACGATGGACCTTGTCCTTAACCTGCTACTCCTAAATTTATTGAGTCGTATCAACTACCCCAATTGTGCCAAGGAGAGGCTGATCCCATTGAATAGCTTGAGTGTATTCTGTTGTTTCTCAAAGGACTCCACATCCTCTTACATGCATGATCTTTTGAACATGGCCGTGGTGTTAGGCTCAGCCAAGAGGGAACAGATTCTAGTCATCTCAACATAAGAGATGTCACAAGCAGGAATGACATAGGGGAGAATGAGTACAAAGCCATCCACCCTCAAAACTTAGGAATAAGTCATTAAAAATGTCAAGGAGAAATCAATTCAGCCCTGCTGGAAAATTCATCTGGTCTCAATTTAGATGCTGAAAAAGTAGCTGAGATGCAACGATGCACTCAGGCGCCTCTTAGTATATCATACAAAGAAGGAAGAGACTATTACCTTATGCTTTAGCTTGAGCACCCACTTAGGTGCTGATGTAACTTCTGGGGGTAAGTCCATCATTCAGTGTGTCTCCCAGAAATATAGACTGGGGGCACCCATCCACGTGTTTTGTACTCTGCCAGCTTGGCTATGCACAGGAATGCTAATCCCATTAAGCCCCCACTTTGCATCACAAAGCTTTAGTGAGTAGGCACACAATTCTGTGTGAGCCACTGTTGCTGGCCGCTTTGCTGCGCGATTGGTCACTTGCAGGAGTGGCAGCCGCGTGCACTGTCCTGCGCTGATTAGCTCTTTTCTAGTAGAACAGAGCAGTGTGCTGAAACAAAGCTGGGAGATTAGGCAGCGGCCTCAGAGTCGTCCGACTTCTGTGTGGCGTCGCAGCCTGTGTGACTAATTCCGCAAGCGTCTGCCTTTCGGTGACCACTTTTCTCAAGCGCCTCAATGGGGGCAATTATTCTTAGCCCAGCGGGAAGCAGACAGCCAGCCTTCATTGCAATTTGCCATCCTTTATCAGTGTTAGAAAAGACTACATATACCAGTACCCCTGCAGCAGGCCCTCCTCACTTTTTACCTTTTTTAATGTCTTGTCCAGGACCCACTCTTTTCCATTAAAATGTAACCTTAGTCTTCCACCTTTGGCTCATATATGTTTACAATATAGCCACTCTGCTGAAAAAGGCAGATAAGCTCAGCATGGATGGTGGTAATATTTTCATTCACATGTAGCTTTTGGTAAGGAGTGATTAGTCTAGCTTGTAGTAGTGAAGAATGGTATTTGTATCACTTACGTTCAAATCAATTAGTGAATCTTAATAGTAGTGTGGTAAAATGTGCTCTCCTATCAACTAGTCAGCAGGGGCTACTTCTTCGTTTTCTTCTTCTTCTTCTCCTTCATCTGTTCCCATTCATGACAGGACGCTTTACCCCCAGGGGCCAAAACTATGATTGCAGCTTACCTGTTCCTCCTGTTCTCCTTGACCATTGACCTTTCATTTCCTCCACAGAGTCCGTTGATGTCAGTCCATCATGCTGGCCCCTAGTGGCCTGCCTAATTAGGCTGTCTGAGCCAAGAAGGAGTCTGAGACACAGTCAGCCTATTGTCAGTCCTACAAAGGTTTAGGAAGCGGGACGGCCGCGGCACTTCTTTCATTTAGGATAATTGTGACCCTCAAGAGGATTACCTGAGAGGTTTCAAACCCAAAGTAGCCATACGGGATTGCTAGTGACAGGCTTACCCTCAGCACCTCAATGAGAAGAACAAGTGAGGTAATAGAAGATGGTTCACAAGCTTAATTCTTATCCTCCAACTCGTGTCTGGTCCTCCCTCTTCATCATATTCCTCTTTCTCAATTTATATTACTCTTTATGTTTAATTTTCAGCTTTACTTTCTTTCTTCTTCCTTAATACAAAATCTTTTCCAACCCATTTATATCAGTTTTGGGTGATGGAGTGCTGAAGCCTGTCAGGGCAGCACTGAGCACAAGGCAGGAAACAGACTCAAAGAGGGCATCAGTGCATTATATAATTCTTACAATTCTTAACATGACCCCCTATCTCTTTTCTTAAGATACACAATCTCCTCTAATTTTTCCCTTTCACTGTGCTCTTCTTACCTGTTCTTCCCTACTTTTTTCTCTGCTTTTGTTTTTTATCTTTTTTAATTTTGATCATATTCGTCCTCCTTTGTTCCTACTCATTCTCACAGTCCTCCTTCTCTTTCTGTGTCCCATATTCTAATTCATGCATGCATTCTTCAAACATTTCTCTTCAATAAAATTCCCATACTCCTCATCTCTGCTGTTTCTATGTTTGATTCCATCCTTCCTCTTTTCTCATATTCTTCCTCTTACATCTTTCCTCATATTGATTCATTGGTTTCTCTTTGCATTCATGTCAATTTCCAGTCTTTCTTTTCTATATGTACTGTACTTTTGCATATTTCATGCTTCCTTTTTCTTTTCTTTCTCCACATTAACACACATTTGTTTTGTATTATTCTACTTTACTTCGTTTCTATTTATAGTTTTTCTCCTTTTCATAATTAAGCCTTCTATTATGTGCCCTGCTCTTCTCCCTATCCTTACTCAGTTTTCCTTATTTTCTTGCCTTTGATTTTATCATTCCATTGTACTCCTACCTTTGACCATTATTTATTTTTTTGGTTCTTCATATTCCTTACTGTCTTCATCATCAATTTCTTTCTTCCTTCTTATCCTTTCCCTATCCCCTTATTTACTACTACTGCTCTGAAAAGTTTTACTTTTTTACTATTCCAATATATATGTACTGTATACTGTATATACTATATATATATATATATATATATATATAGTGGACGCGGCCCGGACACAGACAGGCGGACATGTTGTTTTCCACCACCACACGTTTATTTACAACCATATATACAATTCAAAGTCAGTGCACAAACCCCAAACACAGTTCTGGCTACACAATTGCCTTCTTTTCGGGCCGCCTCCACTCTCCTCTCTGCTTCGTCCTGCTTTCACCCGACTCCAGCCTCGAATGAAGGGAGACGGCCCCTTTTATATCATCCCGGATGGGCTCCAGGTGTTTCCCGGCACTCCTCCCTGGACACGCCCCAGTGTGGCAGAAGTGCCGGCTGTTCTCCCGGAAGCTCTCCAGGTGCCCCTGCTCCTCTTCCCCCCAGCACTTCCTGGTGTGGCGGAAGTGCTGAGGTCCAGAGTCCCCAAGGCATTGGGGCGCCCCCTGGCGGTGACAACGGGCCCCTACAGGGTTGGGCTTCCAAGCCCTCTACCCGTGGCCCCGAATGCAACCAGGATGGTGACCCCCACGTGATCCGGGATGGGCGTAGACCCTCTTCCGGTCCCTCAAGGCGTCCCGGCCGGGTCTTTGCCCCTGGCATCCCTGACAATATATATATATATATATATATGTGTGTGTGTGTGTGTGTGTGTGGCCAAATAGTGATGGGGTCAAAATGTAAACAAATTTGCACATTTTAGGTATCCCTGAACATGATCTGACCACTTTCAGAGTAATGTGTGTATCTGTCGCAGTGTAAGGATAAGAGTCTGTGGATACATTAACCCAAAAATGATTCCAAATCTTTTACTTACCTTGCTCTATTTTGTCTGGATATCCTTATGTTAGGCTGTGTGCCACTGCTGTACAGCCAAACTGCCATTCCTGCCCATTGAAAGTGACATCAGACAATCCAAGGATGAAAGGAGTTAATGTCCTTTTTACACTTTCCATTATTCCCAAAAGATTTACACAATATTCAGAAGGGGATGGGATGACAAGTTGGCCTAATTCACCAAAACTATAGCTTTTGTCTGAGTATGACTGTGACTTTGATTGTTAAAACCAAATATGAACCCCAAGAGTTTTATTTTCTCCAAGATGCTTTTGACTGGAGTTTTTGTTTTTCCCACCTCCTTTGTCATCTGGCAATATCTCAAGTTATAATAATAATGGACTTTTATGGTCATAAATTGAATGTATTATTTATTGTGGAATTTGCTCTATTTTACTGTGTGTTTATGTATGTAAATGATGATTTAATGATTTCTATTACTAGGCTATAGCAATCCAAGCTTGAATTCAGTAAATGACAGTATACAATAATACATTTAAGTGAATTGAATGAAACTTGGTAAATCTGAATTGTCAAATGCTAGAAATTATTTTGTAATTATTTTGTGCTATTCTTTGGCAGATATTTGCATCTTAATAACCACATCACAATCGTTCAAGGAATATATATATATATGTTTAAAAAGATATGATTCTTTATTTCATTACACACACACATAGAGTAACAAAATGTTGGCCTTCTATATTTTACTGCTAAAATTACAGCATTATGCAGAAAAAGTCATATGCTGGACTCATGAGACATTTTTTGTCTTTCTAAAATGTGCTCTTTTCTTCTTTCCTAGTTCATCTTCTTCATTACTGTTTTTTTCTGTGTTCTCTTACATTATTCTATCTTTTTTCCTTTTCCTCATTCTTACTCTTCTCTTTTTTGTCATCCAGCCATGTTTCTTACAACGAGTTTAAGCAGCACCTATCCTGCACACCTACTGCCCTTAACCTGAACACCCAAGCCCTAGTTCTCTTGGATCATAATGGGTATCTACTGACAAGGCCCGTTTGAGTAGGCAGCTGAACTAAATCGCCAGTGTGCACCATCTCAGTATCTACTTCTCTGTTTGACATTTCTTCCAACCTGCCTAACTTAGTGGAGTAAGCTGGTTGGACAGACACTTTACCGCCCCTCAAAGGAGAAATGAGACCTGTGTCCCTCACCAGGCACTCTTCTGCATTATTTAGGTGATCAAATTATTTATTCATAGTGACCGGTGAGGCACTTTGCAAACTGGAATCCATCAGAATGTCTTTAAATGAGCTGTGTCAGCAGAAGGCACAGGTGTGAGAGTGGCACATAATGGGGCTAAAAATGCAAGTGAGAGCCCCTTGAGGATGGCTTCTCCTGACAAACTTAGTAAAGTGAGAGGCAATATGGTGTTGAATCAGGCCTGACCTTCTTGTGGTATCTCTGGCATCTGCCAAGATCACGTGAGCAACCCTGAGTTGGAGATCAGTCTTCAGTAGCCCACTGTATGCTGGAATATATAACCAGTCTGTGTCCACGGTTTGTAATATTTCATTACATTATATACTAGGAATCAGTAAGAGAAGCAAAAAAAATGGAATTGTATTTGCATGCAATATTTTAAAATATCACAGGGCAGAGTGGCTGGCACTGCTGTTTTTGTAACTCCAGGATTCAGTTATTAGCCTGGCCATTGTCTGTATGATGCTTGCATGTTCTCCTAGGTTACTATAGGTTTCCTCATTGATCCCACATATGTGCAGGTTAGACTAACTGATGCCTCTAAATTTGCCTGGTGTTGAGCGACCATGGATGTGAAGTGAACCTGCCATCATGCACAAAGTTTTTTATTCCCTAAACTTCTGGGAAAGATTTAAGCTCCCTGACACCCCGCAATGGACACAGTGGGGTTCAGAAAATTATTAAGTGGAGGAAATAATGATATGCAAGCACAACACTAGCACATTGGGTCCTTAAACTGGACATGCAAGAAATTTACATTTTGTTTTCATAAGAACTAGTTAAGAATGCTATGAAATCACTTCAGCTTTTTTATTTTTGTTTTTCTTGTCCATCAACTTCTGACTCACGGGTATGAGAAAAACCCCACACATGAAATACCATTTAACTCGCCTTGATGTCCAGTTATGCAAGACATCAAGCTTTTTGGGTTCCCCCTATTTTTATCCATCTAGACGTAAAATAAAACTAATTTTAAGACCATTTTTGTACCATATTTTTCTGCAGGAAATAACCTTTTGATAAAGAGTAAACCAATAACTGTCTTCAGCAAAACTAATCAGAAAGGTTTGAAGTTGTGCATGCCGCATCAACCGACCCCAGAGGTTCACCCTCTAATAGGATTTGAAGGGTCAAAGTTACTGCTTATTACAAAAAAGTGGAGTGTCATTGTGCACTATTTTGTGGATGCTGATAACTAATATGATTATATTTTTAATGTTTAATTCTTTACCAGTGGTCCTAGCCCTCTGTAAGCCACTCCCAGAAGGTTAAAAATGACAAATTTTCAAACACAAGCATTTGGGGTATCATTTTAGACTATTTCATGGTCAGTGATTACAAATATGATGGTATTTTTATTTTTTTCATCCTTTACTAGTAATCTTTGTTGCAGTGTAAAAAATGACAGATTTCAATTACAATTGACAATATTTAGACATTAAACATATTTTAATATTTCAAATATCTGACCCAACTATTCTTGTTTATTATGTAATTCTGCCTCATGAAATAAATCATTACATTTCTTATGAACACCCCAAATTAGAGCAGCTTACGTTAATTCAGACATTTTTCTCCTTGTGTTCACATGGGAGTTGCATGATGATTACCATCAATGGATCTACCCATTGCCTTGTATTCATGGTACAACTAATGGAAGTAGAAAATTAAATTATGTGAAAATGCATAACGGACCCCAATCTGGTTCTCAATTTTCAATGTGTAAAATGTGCCTTATTTGCTGCTGAGTAGAGTTCAATCATTGCTAACAGGAGAACAACATGTACCTTGGGTAAGGTGACTGGAATGTAATGTAAACTTTATTAATTATAAAGATGGTTAATAAATTAATTGAAAGAGGTCTATAGGAGGATGGAAAAGAAGATGATATGGGGTGGAAAAACTGAGGTCTTAAAAATATTCCATGGATACAAAAATCAAGGATAAACAATTTTGGAACTCAAGCCAATTGGAGTAATTTAGTAACCACCACTCATTCCAGAGAAAATTTTTGCCTGAACTTTTAAATTGTTAATGAGCCAATAAGCAAATTGGTAAGACTGCCTTGAAGGGACATCTGAAGCTACTTTAAAAGCTATCTGTCTAACATTTAATCCAAAATACAACCGCAAGGGTCACGACAAAAACTAGGAAATATGATCACATTACTCTACATCCTACGTCTCTTCATTGTTTGCCAGTTAAGTTTAGAAATGACTTCCCTCTGACTCATAAAGTAACAATTAGTTTAACATCTAATTACCTGGCAAAACTTGTTAGTGTTTAAACTCTAGTGTACACTGCGGTCTCAAAATACCGACCTTCTGTATTACAGTGAGAAAACTGCGTCTTTCAAAGTGTGTTAAATAAGACTGATAATATTTAATTTGTGTATATAATAGGATTATTGTAGGATTATTTAGATAACATGCAGCTTTTAAGTAAGTTAACTGGGACGCCTGACATTATTTTTGATAGTGTGTGTTTAAACCAGAATTTAACAGGCAGGTGCCCTTTTGGACAGAAGGTAACACATGACAATGACTTATAGGATGTTTTTGTATGCAAATAAGTTAAAGAATACTGGGAAATATGCACATGAAAAAGTACTAATATAATATAATAAGATAGTAGATTTAAGCTCAGATAAACTAGCCAGAGTGTGTATACTCATAAGCAAATAGGTGAAATAGGTGCTTGGGACTTTGCTGTCAGCATGTTATCATATTTAGCTAAATGTAGCTTCACTGACAAGTAACAAGACCATTGGAAAGTATCACTTGTCTCATCTCATCTGATGCAACTATTGGGTGTTTAGCTACCAAAGCACTGTATGAAACACATTTTTTTTTTCTGTGGTGGCATAGCGGCACAAACTCCTCACAGACAGCGAACAGGGAAAGAAAGAATACATAAAAAATGAGAGCCAACTTCTGCTGAAGCTTAACCATCACTTCACTGAGTGAAGAACGAGCACATTTTAACCAAACTTGCACAGACACAGACAGTCAAGGTAAAGTGAGACTTGTTGTACGTGCACAAGCTGCCTTGTTCTAATGTTATTTTCTATCAGCTGTGCTATTTGGAGGGCAAGTGAATATGCAGTATTATACTGTCAGTGTACAGTATATCTCGTCACTGTAAGTAGTTTGTACTGTTCAAACATATATGTTACCTACTGTAGGTATTGACTTCAAAAGCTTTGTTGTGAAAAACTGAGATTTGGAACTTTGTGTTATTTGTGCAACTTTATTTTGTAAAGTTGTTATTTATTTTTACTCATTTTTATTTTATTATTTGGAAATAGCAGAATTTGCACATTATTTTATATTTTTGTCTGTCTTATTACAACATTTCTAAAAAAATAAATCATTTATTATGATCAAACAGTTGCTCAGTACTTTAACAGTCTTTCCACCAAATACTTTTTTACTCTTACTTGAGTAATTTTTTGGATGACTACTTTTTACTTCTACTTGAGTAATATTATTTTGAAGTAACGCTACTCTTACTTGAGTACAATTTTTGGCTACTCTACCCACCTCTGGCTGTAATGAAGTTTAGTTTGATCTCACTGACACTAGCAATCACCTGAATTCCGAAGGTTCAAGAGGAGAGACTGAGGTACTTAACCCAGGTTCTGTAGGATTCTAACCCAGGTCGTAAGTGTTAAAAAGTTTACTACTATAACAAAATGTGTTCATTCAGGTTATACTTTCAGAGCTAGTAAACTGGGTGTTTTTTGATTCTGATAATCCTTTCAGCGTAGCCAGTCCCTGATAGGAACAGTTCAGCCCTTGCAGTGGGGGAAAGTGAGAGCAAGACTGGTGTCAGACAATCATTTTCAATCCTTTTGGGGTGAAAAACTGGGAACAAGATTGCATCAGTGTGCATTCTGCCCTTGCTAAGGTATTTGGAACTTCAGCTCATGCTGTTTTTTGAAAACTGGATTGATCCCAGCTTGCCATTTTTTAGGAATTCAGAGGTTCAATGTTAAATCCTTCCAAGGGTGGAAAACTGAGCACAGATCTCAGAAGTTGCATCATGTGTTAAGAATTCTAGTGGTGCAGGGTGTATCTGTGAAACAAGGTTAGCAAACTCAGAAACATTATTCAGGTATTTCCAGGATTAACTTATCCATCAATAAAAATTAACCTTAGCAAGCTAAATTCCTTTTTGTAGACACTTTCTTATTATTACAGGTGCAAACAGAGTAACTGTCGGCACACTGGTGTACACACTGGGCAGATAGTGTGCAGGGCACAGGGAAACCCTTCTTCCAATGCATTTTGTATGCATTGAGGAACTCATAATGTATCAGATTTGCTTTTCTGCCAAGGACCAGCATGGACCAGGTTAAGCCTGGTTCCTGATTTGCATTCATTACATTTTCCTGATGGCTCACTGAACCATCTGTCAACTTTCATGGCTCTTTTAATTTCCTTTTCTGTATGTTGAACCTGGAGATGCTTAATATAATGATTTAGTCTGGTCACATCACAGTCAAAGACTGGGATACCCACTTTGTTGTCATGCAAATTTCAAGACAGTTCCTGAAGATTTATCTGTCTGATTGCTGTTTCAAACACTATTCTTGGTTGTTTGCATTTATTTTGTTTTTCTCTGGGCTCACCTTCAATTCAAATTGGAGTCACAAGAACACCTACAGAAAGTGGTCAATGTAACATTGAAACCTTTAATCATACTGAAGTGCTGCTTATAGAAGAATGTTAAAGAAATTTAAAAACCTAAATTTTCTGATCGACTTTGTAATCGTGTCATCGGATCTGCGACCTTATGCCTTGGACACTCGGGTGAAGAGAGGGGCTGAGCTGTCAATTGATCATCAACTGGTGGTAAGTTAGATCAGATGGCGGGAGAGGCTGCTGGACAGATCAGGCAGACCCAAATGTATAATGAGGGTCTGCTGGGAACATCTGCTGGAGGAACCGGTCAGAAAGATCTTTAACTGCCACCTCAGGCAGAACTTCAACCTCATTCTGAGGGAGGTGAAGGACATTGAGTCTGAATGGGCCATGTTCCGAGACTCCATTGTCGAAGCAGCAGAGCGAAGCTGTGGCCGCAAGGTTGTCGGTGCCTCTCGTGGCGGCAATCCACAAACCCGGTGGTGGACACCTAAGGTTCGAGAGGCCGTCAAGCTGAAGAAAGAGTCCTAATGGGTCTGGTTGACCAGTGGGACTCCAGAGGCAGCTGAGGGGTACCGGCGGGCCAAGCGTGTGGTGGCATCGGCTGTTGCAGAGGCAAAAACTCGGACATGGGAGAAGTTTGGGGAAGTCATGGAAAACGACTTTCGGTCGGCACCGAAAAGGTTCTGGCAAACCGTCAGGTGCCTCAGGAGGGGAATGCAGTGCTCCACCAACACTGTGTACAGTTGAGATGGGGCCCTGCTGACTTCAACTGCAGACATTATTGACCGATGGAAGGAATACTTCGAGGATCTTCTCAATCCCACCAGCATGTCTTCCTTAAAGGAAGTAGACATGGAGGACTCCGGGGGGATGGGGCTCGTCCATAACAGGAGCTGAGGTCGCCAAGGTAGTTAAAAAGTGCAGACGTGGCAGGACCACTTGGGGTGCACGAGGTTCAACCTGGGCTCCTCAAGGCTCTGGATGTTGTGGTGCTGTCCTGGTTGACACGTCTCTGCAACATTGCATGGACATCGGGGGCAGTGCCTCTGGATTGGCAAACTGGAGTGGTGGTCCCCCTTTGTAAGAATGGTGACCAGAGGATGTGCTCCAACTATAGGGGGATCACACTCCTCAGCCTCCCTGGTAAGGTCTATTCAGGGATGCTGGAGAAGAGAGTTCGGTCGATGGTCGAATCTCAGATTCAAGAGGAACAATGCGGATTCCATCCCGGCTGTGAAACACTGGACCAGCTCTACACTTTGGCCAGGATCCTGGAAAGGGTGATGGGAGTTTACCCAACCAGTCCACATGTGTTTTGTGGATTTGGAGAAGGCATTCAACCGTGTCCCTCGAAGCATCCTGTGGGGTGTGCTCCAAGAGTACAGAGTACAATGCTCGTTGTTACGAGCCATTCAGTCCCTGTACAGGAGAAGCAGGAGCTTGGTCCACATTGCTGGTAATAAGTCAGACTCGTTTCCTGTTGAGGTTGGACTCCGCCAGGGCTGCCCTTTGTCACCGATTCTGTTCATAAGTTATGTGGACAGAATTTCTAGGGGCAGACAAGGAGCGGAGGGGTTCTGGTTCGGTGACCTCAGAATCTCGTCTCTGCTATTTGCAGATGAGGTGGTTCTGTTGGCTTCATCGGACAGTGACCTCCAGCTCTCACTGGAGCAGTTCGCAGCCGAGTGTGAAATGGCGGGGATGAGAGTCAGCACCTCTAAATTCGAGGCCATGGTTCTCAGCCGGAAAAGGGTGGAATGCTCTCTCCGGGTTGGGAACACATTACTGCCTCAAGTGGAGGAGTTCAAGTATCGCAGGGTCTTGTTCACGAGTGAGGGAAGAATGGAGTGGGAGGTTGACAGATGGATCGGTGCGGCATCTGCGGGCTCTGCAATGGTCCATCGTGGTGAAGAGAGAGCTGAGCCAAAAGGTGAGGCTGTCGATTTACCAGTCGATCTACGTTCTTATCCTCACCTATGGCCACGAGCTTTGGGTAGTGACCGAAAGAGCAAGATCGCGGATACAAGCGGCCAAAATAAGTTTTCTCTGCAGGGTGGCTGGACTTTCCCTTAGAGATAGGGTGAGGAGTTCAGTTATCCGGGAGAGACTCGGATCTGGTTAGGATGCCCCCTGGACGCCTCCTTGGGGGGGTGTTCAGGGCATGCCCCACTGGGAGAAGTCCACGGGGCAGACCAAGGACACGCTGGAGGGATTATATCTCCCGGCTGGCCTTAGAACGCCTCGGGGTCCTCCCGGAGGAGCTGGTGGAGGTGACCAGGGAGAGGGAGGTCTGGGCTTCCCTGCTTAGGCTGATGCCCCCACGACCTGACCTCAGATAAGCTGTGGATAATGGATGGATGGATGGATGGATGGATACATTTTCTGAACAGCGTAAAACAATGCAGACAAAAAAGCTAGATCAAGAGATTAGAAAATAAATGACCAATAATAATAATCAATTATAATTTTAGAGAGTTTTTCTAACCTTCTCAAAGTGCTTTACATAGACAGTGGAGAACCACTTCAACCACCACCAATGAATAGCATCGAACTTGGATTGTGCTAGTATGCTCACTACACATTAGCTACTGGGTAGTAAATGGGTGAGTGAGTTATTTAGCCATTTAGAGACTGGGGATGATTAGGAGGCCAAAATGACCAAGCCATGGAGGGCAATTTAGACATCAGATAATACCCTACTCTTTTTGAAATCATGCCTATAGATCATTTATAACCACAGAGAGTCAACCTTAGGTTTATGCCTCATCTGAAGGACACTGCCAATTTTTTTAGCACAGTGCCGCCATCAGTATACTGGACTACTGGGATGCACGCACAGACCACAGGGTAAGCACCCAAAAGACTTCACCAACACTTCTTCTAGCATCAACACAAGCTTTTCTTAGATGGTCTCCCATCCAAGTGAGCACAAACATACTTTGCTTCAGATAAACTACCTATTCTATAGAACAATGAATACTATAGTAATATCATACTTACCTTCAATGTAAATATGCAAGTATCTATTGATACATTTAATATAAATCATTGCAGAAGTAATGACTCCTTTAGTTTTTTTTTTTTTTTTTTTTTCTTGCTTAAAAATACTGAAAGCAAGACTGTCAACCTGCTTCTGACTTCTGGTGTTAAGGGAAGGCAGGTGATACTGTCTGTGGTGAGCCAATCATTTTGAACTCTCCAACAGATTAATGACTGTCTAGTTTGTCAGGCCACTGAGAACTCAGTTTGGGGTATTTCAATACTTCATTAAAAACATGAAATTCTTCCATTTATGGATTCATATTCAGTACCCTCTTATCAAATTCAGAGTCAGAGGGCCATGGAGCCTACCATGTCATTGTCGAGCACAAACTAAGAACTCGTGCTAAACAGGATAGCAGTACACAACATCACACATTCACAGACACGCACTCCTACTCTTCCTCATCAAGCCCCAATTATCTTAACGTGCATGCCTTTCATTTTTTTTTCACTGTCATAGAAATTTTTAACAGCATACACTGTGGACTAAATTACCACCTTCTTAAAATAACAATAATTAAAAAGAAAACAAAAAAATACATATGGACCTCTGGCAACTCATTGCAGTTGTTCCTAAAATAGGAGTTTGAGCTTCTGAACCTGGAAATATCACCAGAATCTTCAAGAGGTATTTATTCCCTACTCAACATTTAACAGAAGCCCATAGATCCATTATTTTATCATAACATACCCTGTTGACCTGCTGGCTTGGCTGTTTATGTAGCAGAATGTCTGTCGCCTTTTAGCATATCGACCACCTGTTCCAAACCCATCATCATTAGCCAAGAGCCATAGCAGATGGGAGGAATGGCACCAAAACAAACAAGACTCTAGCGTCCAACTGACTATGGGATGGCAGTATGTCATAGTTCACCTCCAAAGTCTTTACAATGCTGTAAGAGCACTTACTGTAAAGGGCACTGCACAGAACTGCACTGAATAGAAATATGCATTTGTAAGTATCATTCCCCATTCAGACACTTTTTTACAGAAAATGTCTGACTTTCTCATCAGTTTCACATTGAGTGCCCATTCCCAGCTGGTACAGAAATTCAGGTAATAATATATATTTTTTATAGTAAGCCTTTGTCATGCACAATGCACTTAACCAGATCAGGATCTATTGTAATTATTTACATATTATCTTTTCCATCTGTCACAAAAGCAGGATAAGTATACACCCAGCCTCACACATTGTGTGAGAGGTGAGAATTACAACAGTCTTACGACTTAAACCCATTTGGCCTTAGCCAAAAGGCCACACTGCTTGTTAGTTGTAAATAAGAAGTGGACATCACAGGGATATTTTTGTCCTAGAGTAAGTCGGATGAATTGCTCAATCTATTTTTATTGTGAATAATATTACAAATAGTATTTTGGCATAGTGGCACATATCAGTACTTCAGGATTACAGCTACAAAATCTGTGTGTGTGGAGTATGCTGGTTCTCCCCATCTCTGTGTGAGTTTTACTCCTTCCATGCTTCTTCCTGATTAGTTTAATTGACAACTCTAAACTTATCCAAAGTGGGTGGATGTATATGTTTATATGAGTGGGATGTGCTGGGATAAGCAATCTTGAATCAGATGTGCAGGTTAGAAAATGAATCGATTGAGCACTGCATTACTTAGAGAGTCCCTAGGGTCTACCAGTGATTTTATGGTAAAAAGACACATGCTACCAGAGCTGAATTTCACAGAAGTACACAAGCAGCTTTTAAAACGTTATTGTTTTAGTATCACTGCCATATTTATGCAAATCATGCTAAAGCTCATGTGAGAGCAGGATCAATTTTAAGGACAGCAGTAGAGGACGAGGAGAGGCTCATTTTAAGGGGAATTAAATATTTTAGTTGAGGTGTCACAGTACTTAAGACTTTAAAGACTACAACAGTCCATACTAAATATAATATGACATAATATTCATATATATATATCCATGTCACAGTGGGTCCAGCTCCTATAGTGGCACACTGAACAGAACGCAAGAACCATCCAGGAGCCAGTTTATGGCTGGGTATCCACAATTCTTGAACTGTTTCATCCTGGTTGCTGTAACACTAAATTCCTAGCAGACCACAATGTTCTCTGTTAAGAACTGTCAGATCCTAAAAAACCTTGCACTGTAAATGAAATATACTAATCAGGGCACCACAAGGAATTAGGTAGAAATCAATGCCAAGAGCCCTGAATATAAAGCAAGGAGACTGAGAAACTGGTCTAGGCCCTGGTACATTGCACTTTATACCACATTTTATTGCGACCTCTATAGATGGGGCTCGGTTAGAAAGGAAGCTCTCCATAACAAAGTGGTCTTAGGGTATTGCAAGGCTCTGTACAGGGTTTGCTCAAACACTTTACATGAGAGCCATTGAAGAGGCCCTGTGACAGTGTGCTGAGGGGCTCTAGGAAGCTGCTGTGTCTGTGTGACAACATGAGTCTCACTAGACTGTATTATTTATAAGTTGCTCACTGCAAGTGTTGAGAAAAGCAGCTTTCTTTGTACCTCTGAATAATTCAACAAAACCTAAATGAAGGGTCAGAATCTTACTTCGTGCCATTGAATGTGACGCTAAACTCCCCCATCCCCCCCCACCATGACTTAGCGAAGCTTCACACATATGTGAATTCTCTGACCTCCCAGTCCGCCCCACGGCCGCAGCGTTTGCACTGCCAGGAAGTGCTGAATCTCACAAACGTTTGCAGTCACGGCGTACTGCACTACAAAGGCTACATTGTTACCCTTTTATCTGTGCTCGTTCACTCACAGGGATATACAGCCAGCTGCTCATGCAAAGGATTCTGGGGGAGCTGAGAAGAGAATTGTCCGGCAGCCAAAGGGTCAACAGTGTGATGAGAGGAGCAAAGAAAGAGAGTTGTCTCAGGAAAAATTTTACTGTCTGTGTGTGAGAGACTACATCTGTGCAGCAATGAATCCTGGAATGGAGCCTTCACTTCAAGTGATAAAGGATAACGAGAGGAAGGAGGTGATAGTAATGGCAGCTTTCATAGCTTAGTGCAACACAAACATAAGTGAGAACAAAATCATAGCTACATACATTCTCAGACCCACCGAATCCAGTTCAGGCCTGCTAGAGTACAAGAGCCCATCCCAGCAACATTAGGCATAAGGTGGGAAACAAACCAAGGTAGGGCTCCAGTCCATAGCAGGGCACATATACACCCACACTTACTGATATGGGGTCCAGTATCTAATTAACATAGCATGCACATGTGGACAAGGGAGGAATCCAGAGGAGAACCCAAAAAATACACAGGAGAACATGTAGATTACACATAGACAATGACTGGGCAAGGGGTTCAAAAACAGGATGCTAGATCTATAAGAAAACAGCTCTAAACTCTGAACCCCCATGCTGCCCCTCAAGCAGAAATACTGTACAAGCACAGAAATGGCAGTCAAATGAGTGCACAAATGCAGATGCTATGTGCTCTGCTCCAAGTGCTCTCTGTGCTGTGCTTCTTATGAGTGTTCACTTCCTGTATGCTGTTCAGCGCAAGTGCTCAGTTCCTGTATGAGTGTTGATTTCATGGGCTCTGCTCCTCACTGATTCCAAAGTCTTACATTCTGAGGATTCATTTCCTGTACAAGTGTTCTACTCTTGTTTTTATGCTCTGCTTCTCCTAAGTACTAAATTGCGTTGTTGCTTTCACAAATGTTAGCAAATCAGCTTGTTCTTCATGAGCGTTCAGTTCCCCTGCTCTGATAAATGGTAAATATGTGTGTGAGGCTCTTCACAAATAGAAATTCATTTTTAATTCTCTTGTTCTGCTTCTTGCAAGTTTTAAATGCCTGAATTCTTCCCCTTTTGTGTTTTGTGCTCCTGTGTATTTTTCTCACATGTGCCAAATCCTCTTAAGAGTATTGACCTTTTGTGTTCTGCTTATCAAGATAACCTCACTACAATTTTTAGAGTTGGCCAACTGGCCTCATAGGTGTGCTCAAAGTGGACTGGCGGCTTGTTCAGGGCTGTTTTAACGGTCATGTTTAAATTTATTATCACTTTCATTTATGGTACATTGAAATGCTTATGTGTGTGTCTAGTGACTAGCGTCACTACTAGAAGTTTGCAGGATAGTGTGACAAGTCACTAGTGCACAGACTAATAACATTAGTACAACACCAGCAGTAGACTATGAATACAACACCAAAATTAAATACAACATTAGATACTGTATGGAAAAATACCAATGTCAAGTATGCTCCAGCAGTTGGTACTATAAGTGGCTGTTGTGTGGCCTTATGAACTGTGGATAAAAACTGTCCCTGAATCTAGAGATACCAGTGACCAGAGTCCTGCACTATTCCCATGCAGGATGGCTGACATCTTTAATGATACTGTTGGCCTTTTTAAGGAAGCATGTGTTATAAAAGTCCTGAACAGAAGGGAGCCCTTTGCCAGTAATATAGTGAGCCACTTCAAACACTCACTGTAGTTCTGAGATGAGCTGAAGTGTTGAGTATAAATGGACACATTCACATTTTCCTGAAACATTTGAGAAGGTAAAGACATTTGTGAATGCTGGAGCTCCATGGCTCTGAATTGGATTTAGTGGGTGAGTGTGTTGTATTACGGTATGTTTGTTGTGCAGAGTGCTGATGTTGTGCATACTGATCTTTACAAGTGCAGAATTCTCATGACCTTCTCCCAACTACTGACTTCATACGCTCTACTTCTGCTTAGTGCTCTGTTTCTGTGTTCTCCTCAAGAATGCTAAGCTCCTATGTTCCTCCTCTCCTCCTGAGTATCAAACTCAAGCGAGAGTACTGATTTCATGTTGTCTGCTCCTCACATTTCTGTTTTCTCCTCCCTTAAGTGCTGAATTCCTATATGAGTCCTGACGTATGTGTTCTTCTCTTCAAGAGTTTTGAATTCCTAAGTTCTGCCTCTCACGAGTGTTGAATTCCTGAGTGAGCACTGAGTTCATGTGTCCAGCTCTTCAGGACCAATTTCCTTTGTTCTGTTCCTCACAAGCTGTAAATTAATGAATACTGCCCCTCACAAGTGTCAAGTTCCTGTGAGATTTCTGACTTCCTATAGTCTGCTCTTAAGTCCTGTGTAAGTGCTGATTTCATGTGTTTTGCCCTCATGAGTTCTACATTCTTGTGTTTCTTTCTTCATAAGTGTTACGTTGATTTTTGTATCCCTTATACATATTTATTTGCAGTGTTCAACTCTTCATAGTTTTTTTGTGTTCCGATTAAATCCTTACTATAATGACAAAGGGTGAACAACAATTAATAAGAATGAATCATATAACTGCATAAGAATTAAAAAACCCAACAGCCGTTCATCACCCATCCCCTAACCTTATCCTAAGCTCTCTGTCATGCCACTAGAAAGAATGGCTGGGCCAGCTCACCGAAATGCCACACCCAAATAAAGGAGCCACTGTGTAATTAAATTTCCGGATTTGACCAGAGATGATGGGCTCACTGAATGCTTTGTTAATCCATGATGCAGATAACTCCAGAGGACAGCAAATTCTTTACAAGGATTAATTCAGGGTTCTTTCATCAGGAAGCAAGGAGTAATTTGGCAGCTACTGTGCCCAAGCAGATGAACTCACGTTGGTGCAGAAAGAGTGTGAGGCCAGGGAGGTCTAAGAGAAGAAGAATCAAAGGTGAAGGAGGAATTGTAACTGACAACATCAAAGACAGTGAGTGAGAAATTATAGACCACAAAGTCACAACAGGAGGACAAAGTCAGTCTGCATACCTAAATGTGCTGGAAACACCAACAGGCAGAGATGGCTCACTAGTTCCGAGCTGCTGAGCTGCCTTTCTGCATTCTGCTCTTCTTAAGTGGCAAACTTTTTTTTCCTCCTGACTACACAAGCTACATCCCTGTGTGAATGCTACATTTATATGTTTAACTCCTAATATGTGTAATTCTTCTTCTGTCCTCTTGACTTTCAGAAACACCTAAATCATTATGTATTTTCAGTTGTATTGTTTATTTATTGTTTTCTTGTTTTGGCTGCACCATTTTGTAGTTTTGTAGGGCACCGTTGTTTTTTGTTTTTGATTTTGACAGAGGCTGCCATTTTGTATTTCTAGTAATCACAGGAGCCACCATTTTGTGTGTCTGGTTTCCATTCATATGATAAACTAGGCAAACTAACTGGCATTCCTATGAATAAACAAATGAAGAAAAGAACTATCTTGTGTAAATTTAGCATGGCAAAAAACAAACACAACCCACAATGAGAAAAAAAAATATACTCTTAGACAAAATTTATAATTCTGCCAGACAATTAAATTGTTATTCAAATTAAATGAGAAGAAAACACTGTACATACCTGTGGTCGATGAGATTCTTCTTTGGCCAGTACAAAACTTTCTGCACGCTGATAACAAAATCCTTGCCTCAACCCCAGAGGACTCCTCCTGATGGATAACAATTGTAGTCCCTGCGTTGGTGATGGTTTTTGTGTCCCTGTCCATTACAATCAATTCTTCCAATATTCCATATTGCCTGTAGTTTTAGTTGCACCAATGTCAAGATACATGACAATTAATTCACACATTTTTGAATGATTTGCAAACAAGCAGACAAACAAATGGCTTACAATTTTCTTAATATAGATATGATACATGATACATAACTTCACGGTAGACATGTTATAAAGGTGGATACTCCGTTTAAGTAGTGCCCCAACTTTGTTGGAAAAAAATAAAGGAAAGACATAGCATAAGGTTTTAATCCTGGACCAATCCATTTTTATTTGAATTCTGGTAGTGACTTATTTTTGTTTTACGACATTAGTGTTCTCCTTTGTATTTGGTCAACAATGGACTATTCCACTGAAAATCTCTTTACTCTTCACAATTTAATTATAAAATATTAGCTTATCTCAATTGAATTTCTGTTTTTGATGGCACAACTCTTCCTGTGACAGTATATTTTTATGATCTGCTCCTCGCAATTTCTCAATAGTTTTTTTTATTACAGACCATCACATCCTCAAACCCACTTAATCCAATTCAAGGTAGCGGGATGGCAGGTAACAAGGCAGGTAACAGATCTGGACAGAGTGCCAGGCATCTTAGGGCTAAACATTGTATCTTCATAGTTTATTTATTTTTTTCCTGACTTCATGTGTCATTATTCCCATGATTGCTACATAATGTTTAGGACAAAGACACATTTTTCCTTGATTTTCCCCTCTCTTTCTCAGTTTAATATTACATATCAAACAATTCAGACACGATTAAAGTGCTCACTGCAGAATTTAATTTAAGGGTATTTGCATATATTTTGGCCACACCATGTACAAATGATAACACTTTTTCTGCATGGTTTCTGCCTAATGTTTGGGACACAGCAACAGAAGGTATATGAAGGTCGTCATATTTAGAACTTTGTTTACTTAACCCTTGCATGCAATGACTGCTTGAAGTGTGCTATTCATAGATATCCCCGGGTGCTGAGTAATTTCTCTGTTGATGCTCTTCCAAGCCTTTAATGCAGCCATCTTCAGCTCTCACTTGTTTAGGGGGCTTGTCCCCTTAAGTTTTCTCTTTAGCATATGGAAGGGATGCTCAGTCACTATGCGACTCTTCCATTCCACCCGGGGGAGTAAATGCTAACATTTTTTTTTTTTTTTTCATTTTTTTCATTTTTATTACTATTTAATTTAATATTGTTTCTTTGTATCAGTGTACTGCTGCTGGATTATGTGAATTTCCCCTTGGGATTAATAAAGTATCTATCTATCTATCTATCTATCTATCTATCTATCTATCTATCTATTTAAATCAGGTAAGTGGCTATGAAAAACTCCTGTGCTGCCTTATCAGTATGTCTGAGGTCATTATCTTGTTGTAGGACGAAGTGCCATTCAATGAGTTTGGAGGCATTTACTGGAACTTGACCAAATAAAATGTTCCTGTACTGCTCATAATTTATTGTGCCACTGTAGTCAGCAGTTGCATCATCAATGAAGATGAGTGTGCCAGTACCAGTGGCAGCCAAACATGTCCAAGCCATAACACTGCCACCACCATGTTTAACTGATGAGGTGGTATGCTTTTGGATCTTGGGCAGTTCCTTTTTTTCTCCACACTTTGCTTTTACTATCACTCTCATACAGGTTCATCTGTGTCTTATTTGTCCACAAGACCCTTTTTCCAGAATTCTGCAGACTCTTTTAAGCACTTTTTCACAAATTGTAATCTGACCATATTGTTTTTGTGTTTAACTGGTGGTTTCATTTTGCAGTGTGGCCTCTGTATTTGTGTTCATGAAGTCTTCTGTGAATAGTAATCCCAGACACATACACATCTGCCACCTGAAGACTGCTTCTGATCTATCGAACAGATGTTTGGAACTTTTTCTTTACCCTAGTGAACATTCTTCTGTCATCAGCAGTAGAGGTCTTCCTTGGCCTACCAGTCCAAGTCCAAATACTGACCTCACCAATGCATTCTTTCTTAATGATATTTCAGATAGTTTATTTAGGTACTTCCAAGATTTTACCAATGTCTGTGATGGTTTAATTCTTGTTTTTTAGACTCATAATGGCTTGTTTGACTTTTATTGGCATAGCTGTTGTCCTCATGTTAAAGAATGGCAACTACACACTCCGAAGGGTAGAAGTGAACCTAGGTATCTCATGCCTGAACTAATGAAGTACTGGAACACACCTGAGTAATCACAAACACCCGTGACACTTACTGTTCAAAATATTACGATGCCCTGAAATGGGGGGACCATGTAGAAAAAAGTGTTGTAATTTCTATATGGTGTGACCAAAATGTATGCAAATACACTTGAATTAAAGTTGGCAACGTTCACTGTAATCATGTCTGAAATGTTTAATTTGCAAGTTTGAACATTTGAGCAGGGGTAAGTATGTCCTTTGTGTTCATCATTTAATGAGTACTAAGGTCCTGTGCTGTGCTTTTTATGAGTTGTAAGTTCATGTGTGAGTGATAGCTCCAAAAGCATGGCCCCTTGTGAGTGCTGTGCTTCTGTGTTCCACTCTTTATAGGTTTTTGCCTGTGCATTTGCCTTCCATTTATTAATTCTACATTCTTTGCTTGTTATGAATGTGATATTCCTGTTCACTGTTTTTCAAAAGCATTGTCTTCTTGCATTTGTCTTCCCACCTATGATTTGCATCCTGTGCCCATCTTTTGACTGTATATCCCTTAGAGATTACCTTTGAGTCGGCAGTCAGTTGCCCTGCTCTGCTCATCAAATTCAAGGGTGTACAGGGATCCGCTCTCTCAGATTCTTTTTACCGCCTCTTCTCCTATGTGGGCTGCTCTTTATACATTTCTGTCTGCTCTTAATAAGCTGTTAGGCAGGGCTTATTAACAGAGACATCAAGTGGTCATTTAGTCCTTAAATATAACACTAATTATAAAGGTATTTACCTTGTAGATAAAAATTTTCTAAACTGGGGGCCAATCCCTCACTAAAATGTCCTCAGATATTGTACTCTCAAGTCACTAAAGGGCACAAGGACGAGTAGCCGGCAAGTATAAGTGTGAGCCTGGCACTGAGCATCTAGCCAAGTATGTGGTGCAGGCGGGCACAGCCGTCCCCTTCGGATCTCCTTCAGCAAGTTGGACTGTGTTGCTTAGCAACCGTATTCATGCTAATCTCCCCTTAGATGTCTGCAATACAATTTAGTTTTAGTAAAAATGAACAGATTTTTTTTGTAAAAAAGGCCCTTTTGTCCCAGGAAGCTGTCAAGAATACTGGTCAGCCAGGTGACCATGATCCTTTAAGGCACCCAATGTGGAAATTTGAACCTTTGCATTAGATTAGGGTAGTCCACTGGTAGGGTAGTCTTTCTATGGTGCTTTTCACTGTGAATAGGAAGTTCAATACAATTTACACAGATGTGTATTTTTATAGAAGGCTTACATGTCATCCTCAGGGTGACATTGTGGGAGGCCAGCCTAATTAGAGCCAGTGAATGATGAGGTAACAGATCAACTTTTAGACCATCAGAAACACATAAAGAATTAGTATGAAGACTGTCACACTGTGTATAGCTGAGGTTTGACTTGAGCTTTAAGTAGAATCAATGTGGCATTCAATAAGGGTGATTTGCCTCCAGCTACCATTTATCTCTCTGTCCGGGGCGGGGTGCCATTCAGTATCTCTTGTTTTTTGGGAGAGACTCGCAATAAAATTGCTATGCGTGCTGGGTAGGTAGGTCTTTAAATAAACCAAATCTGCTCTGCAGCCTACATGTTGCATATTAGTAGGAGTGCAACATCCTGGCAAGCTCTGCACACAGAAAGGCCTCAGTGGCAACTTTTGGTACTGTAGTGTGGGCAGACGTCTTTGGAAGTCTCTTCAATGAGAGATACTGCTAAAAATAGTCAGGGTGGCTGACACTCCAAAGGCATAACAGAGCTGGTGTATTTTCTCCACGCTCTCTCCTGAGGTTCTCTGTCCACTGCTACTGGACCTCTGTTGTGTTGTGAGATACCTTGTCTGTCACAGGCTGACTTATTAGCAGGTGCAGTTACACTTCCTTCCAGCATGAGGCAAGTTGGAGATGACAATTCAGATGAAACTGCCTAAAGCAGTTTAAAAATAGCGCAACAGGTGGGTGCGTGTATTTGTAGGTGTTAGGCCGCATGCCATTGTGTATACGAGTGTAAATATCAATGTCGGGGGAGTGTATTGCTCAGACTATATGAACCCATCATTTTTATGCCTTAGATGAATAATCTTCAAAAAATTCTTTATCTGAACCACAATATTTTATGAAGATCCTAAAGTGCATATATAAATATACCTACTGTGTCATCATTTATTTAATAAAACATGTTTATTTAATAGAAACCTAGTGATCCCTGCATTCAAAAGTAAGTGAACCTTTTAATTCAATAAGCGGCAGTGCATCCTGAAAACCATTGACAGCAGCTTAACACTTTCTTTAGTTATTTATAAGTCTTTCACAGCTATTTTGAGGATTTTTTCCCATTCTTCATTACTGAACTTATAGTAGCTGCTCACGATATGTTGGCCATCTTACATGAACAGCCCACTTAAAGACTTGTCACAACACATCCTTTGGGTTGGAAATCTGGCCTCAAAAATAAACCTAAATGTTTCTCTTAAATCTTTCTTTGGTAAGTTTGCTGGAATTTTTAGGATCATTTTAAAGTTATAAGAACCATTTTCAGATCAAATTCTGACTTACAGACAAAGTTATTTGCAATATGTTAGTACAACTCTGAATTAATAATTTTCTCAGTGATGGAAAATCATTTAGCTCCATTAGAAATGAAGGAGCCCTAAGCCATGATTCTCCCTTTATCTCATTTGACTCTAAGGTTTTTGGCTTAACAAACCATGTTAAGTTGTAAAAAGGTCAAAGGTTATGCCACACTGAAATAGAAAAAAGGTTAAAGATAGAACATTTTGGCTGTATAGCATTTATCAGGTGTGCAACTGGAAAAAAAAATACAAACTGGGATAGAGGTACCAAAGCTAGGGCAGACGAAAGAAGAAAATGTGAGATTGGCCATGAAAAGCTGCAATTAGAGATGAATAAAGTTAAAAAGTTTGCCAGTCATTAAGATCTGGAGAAATGTGTGATCCCAGTGTGACAATGAGCTTAGCTTCTTCTGTTTTTTTTTTCTTTTTTTGAAAAGAGTCTTTGAAGCCCTGTTAAAGAACACAAACAGAGAGATCAGTTTGGCTATGGTCAAGGCATATGAATTGTTCTACAATAGACATTGTAAAGTCTTTGATTTTAATGGCTCAATTGTGAAGAATGGGAGTCCCAGTGAGATGCGCGTTTAATTATTAGGGTTCTTCTTAGAGTGGAATCAACTAGGTTTACTCCTGGCTTGATTGACAGCCTTGTCCCTAATATAAGAAGGGTATCCTAAGGGTTTTACACAAAAAGCATTTTATGTATTATATTGAAAAAGATCCATTTTAAACTCATCACCCCTTAAAATAAAACTGTTCACAGTCTAGCAGGATCATTATGATGGTCTTTTGCAAACTTAATATGAGCAACAGGGTTCCTTTATGAAAGAAGAGATCTTTCCTAGTTACCCCCAGGAGTGAAATGTCTTTTTGTTTGTAGAATTGTAAGAAGTACTCAGAAATGGTACTTGAGTAAAAGTCAAAGTACTTCATCAGATTTTTAGTTTCACTTAAGTAAGATGTATTTCACTTAAAAAAACACAGTAAAACTCAAAAAAGAATCTGCTTTCAAAACCACTCAAAGTAAAAATATTTTTTTTAATAATGAGTAGGTGCACAGTTCATGTTTAGAGAACACAATACATTCATTTTTATTTTTGAACATAATCATTTTTCTATAGAAATACACTACAGAAAAATGAATTATTCCATTAATATATCGAATTCATAGATATAATTCATCAAAATAAAAGTACATTTTAGAAGGGCAATTATTATAATTAAATAATGATATAGCAATTTCAGAATTGTTGTTTATCTTTAATAAGTATTATATTAATGTACTCCTATAGACAATTTAAATTCCAAAAAAATAGCATTTTACTTAAACATGTAAGCATTAAACCAACTTGTATTGGATAAGTATACTTATCTCTTCTTGAAGGAAAGGTGCTACCTGTTTTATTAGCTCTCAAATGACAAGGGACATCAAGACCCCTGTAAAGCCATGAGATCTCCCTGGAACCCATGTCTATCTTCATCAGGTAACAAGTGACAATTTTACGGTTGGGCTAACTCTAGAGTTTCAGTAACTGGGCTCATAAGAATCTGCCACAATATTTTATGCATAAAACATACAGGTATTGTTCACACAATATATAACTTGAGGTCTCAAGATATTACTTGTGCCCATAAAACCTTGTTTCCACAATATTAAAATACAAATAGCTTAAGAAGAGAAAAAACAGTTCAACATGCATCTATAAATATGAAGGTGAATTCTTGAAGACAGATATTACTTTAGGTATTGTTTTCTAGTACATATGGTGAAAGTACATATTCTGTTTCCATGTCTCAACACTGAACAGAAAACATAGGAGTGACCTACCAAATGAGTAGTGAAAGGTGTGCTTTTATTTTTGAATGATAAACAGAATTTTATTGGCTGTGTCTGAGCAACACTGAACTATTACCTAAGTTGTCAACACACCTCATAGGTCAATTTTATGAGTTAATATTAGTTTGTCTGTGTATGAAGGATTTTCTGGGAAATGTAATAATATGGAAAGCATGTTATTTGACCTAAAAATGTAGTGGTGTAAAAGTAAAAGTAGCCCTAAATGAAATTTACTTAAGTGATGTACAAATTATCTCATTAAAGTAACAAATTAGTTGTACTTCATTATTTTACACTTCTGTTTGTTTGTTTTTTTTTGGACTTTATTTTTGAGTTATGGAGAACATTTGGCTTCTTGGGGGTATCCTGTAGGAGTTTTTCTATTGTTCCTTGGGATGTTACACCTGTTTTTTTTGTGCTATAAGTACTCCGGGTGACAGAACCCCCTTCTGTCTCTGCTCCAGACATGTAGAATGCTGTTCCTCAAAGTTTTCATGATGTGAAATCATTCTGTTTGAGAAATGTCTTTTTATTATCTTTTACTGCTATAGAGCATATTTATTTTTGTTGTACACTATACCACATCCTTGGGCATTAAAAAAGAGTGTTATAAATAGAATATTATTGTTAGTATAATTCTGCAATATGTCCACCTCCACATAGAGACACTAAAGTTTTAACTTTTTTTCTACTTGAAAACTTTTTATCTTGAATTCCAAAATGTTTAGCTATGGTTTTATAACCCTTTCCAGATGGTTGAGTTCTTACAGCTGACTTCTGAAGTCATCGCAAGTCCCTTTAGATTATCGTGGAGTCCTTTACACAGCTGTATGAGTAAGGCCAGTGCAATCTGATTTCTTATTTTATGGCGTAAGGTCATTTCTTATCTTTATGTGGTTGGTACTCACCATCTTGAGGTTATATCTTGTGCTTCATTACTGCCTGTGTCGAATTCTTTGCTGGATACACTTATTTTCCTCTCACATCTGAAAGACATGATTGTTAGACTGAGGGGCGATTCTGAATTGGCCCAAAATTGATGTGTGCGCGGGTTGGTACTGTGATGAAGTGACAGCCTGTTTAGTGTCGATTCATACATTACATCCAATCCTGCTGGCACATGTCCTGCCCAATTTGACCCTGAACTGGATTAAGAAGCTTTCAGAATGTTATGTTACATGAACTAATTCTAGTTTAACAAATTTCTATTCTTTTCATGAGTTCTTCTAAATAATACAATTCTGTTTTGAATATTAACCCTTTCTTTTGGAAAGGTCAAATTAGTTTTTAAACATCTTAGTAGAAATGTAACATTTCGAGAATGACTACTGCAGTTTAACAACTTTCAAGCAGCACTGCCTGTGTGGGTTGTATACCTGTGACCAAGGTCTTGCTGACCCTCTCCACCTGTGTATCTTCAACTCCACTGACCCCTGACATGCATTCCCTCCCCTTACTGAACATCTCCTCAGCCAAGGCATTAAGCACACCGTGACGCGCTGCATTCCTCAGGTGTGAGTGTGTTTCTCTCGCGCACACACACTCACACACACACATGACAGCAAGCCGACACATCAGATCAGCCGGAGATGGTATCTGCACCGGGGCCCCCAGGTGCTTAGCTGTCTGTGAGTCAGCTGCCCCTCCTTGCAACATTCCACAAGTCTGGGCAGCAGACACCCCGAGGAGGAAGGAAGGAAGCAGTTGTTTTACTCTTAATAGCCGCCAGCAGAAATCTACAGCAGACAAATCCGCCTCCCAACCAGGTTGGATGACCAGTATCGGGAGGCTAGTCTCACCTCATCAGTATGTTCTCAATATTCAGTCTCAGTTGTCTGTATAGAAGTTTTTGGTGGCTGGAAAGATAGACAACCAATGAATACTGAGCCAAAGACAAAAAAAAAACCCCAAAACTATTATATAGCACCTATCTGTGAAACTGAATAAGAATAGAGCTACAGAGCAAGTGCTTCCATATTCCTGCCTTTGAAGTCCAAACCAGTTTAAGTGACTAGTTTAGAGTGTCCCACAGGAAATTAGAACAGGGGAATAAAATGGCTAAACTGCTAGCTGTGTAGATTATACTCCAACACCTACGCTGCCAGCCTAAGAAACAGAAACTAGGGGTCAGGTAAGGGTAGTAAGACTGTGGCCCCCAGTGTGCATCAAACAGGAACCACTAAGCATGCTGTTTGTAGGGGTACTACAGGAGTTAACTGGCCCAAGGGCTTGGGCAGTGTAGTCTAATAGCAGCCCTCCGTGTGCATGAATACACGCCATGGTCTGAGCAGTGGGTGCTCACTGTCACTCTTTACACCAATCCTTAATCCCCCTGCTGACTCCCACACCTCCATCCCTCAACCCACCAGCTACCCTCCTTTATCTAGCCCATTATCACTGGCACAACGCATTCTCTTGACTTGCTTATTCAGTCTCTCTTGCTCTCTCTTGCCCCACATCTATCACTGTCTCACTCCCACTCTCCTCCCACCATCACTCTTGCATGTCTTTCACTGTCAATCTCTGCCTTTCTTAGCTTCATTAATGGACATTCATGCCATACATCATGGGGTAATGAAGTCAAGACACATACATTTACCAAAGTGGGGGTAAATTAAAGGTGCCTTTCACTAATGCTTGTCCCAGTTTCCTAAAGTATATATTCCTTAGGAACATCATCTTAAAGTACTTTCCAGGTTAAAGTGTTTATTTCATCAACTCTTTCCATAGGGTTCACTTTCACGAGTCAGGTCAGGTCAGTTTTGACCTACTAGAATATTATTTTGTTGGTTTTTTTTATTGGTATTTGCCAATATTTGCTGGAGGTTCTGTACCCTGTCTTGCTTCAGTCTTGTTTTTGTATTCCTTTTTTCCTCGCATTTGCGACATTATTGCAGAACTGGGCAGTGGCCATCTGGATTTACACATGAAGCATAAGTTTTATGTCTGATCTCACTGACTTCGATTTCTTCTCGCCTCACAAAAGATGGATGAGTTATTACTTGGCCTCTATAAATTTATCCTGTGTGAGTGAGTGCCCCCTGTGGTGATAGTACTGCTTTTACCTTTTACTTCATGAAACTCTGCGAGGCTCCAGCCCTGTCATGTTTTGATGCTATTTTGGAATAAGCAAGTTCATGTATGAACAAACTTAGAGTCATCTATTTTTTTCTTTTTTGTTTTCTTGCTGGCATATTCATATTTAAAATGCTACTGGCACTGCCTATAATGGTGAACAGCAGCGCTGTGAAAGACAGCTACCCCCTTGTTGTGTTTTGCTATGCCAGGAAGTAAAAGCAGTGACTACAAACATATGTCGAGTCAACAATGTCAGCATAAGATATGGTGGTTACTATCAGCAGGGAGACCTTCTGTGATTCCTTCATAGTGGCCCAACAGCATGGCAGTTTAAACTTCAATAACTTAAATACCCCTGGATAACTGACAGCTTACTAACTGTGTGAATACAGTATGTCACAGGTGTTTCTGAGACAATCATCTGCCCCAGTTAGCCCTTATACGTGCCATATGTGCCTCTCCCCAGCTCTGTTTCAAGCACTGGCATTGCAAAGAAATGTGCAGTGCCCCTCGGCACTGAGGTCTGTGTGACATTAAAGTGAGAGGCCCTGATGAATAAGGTGCAAGAGACAGATGTCCTCCATTCTTTTGCAAAGAGTGGAGAAAGCAAGGGACGAATGCAGACCCATGACCTCTCCAGGTGCAGCCAAAAACCTCCTGTATGTTGTGGGATTAGGGGAGTACATATTTTGAGCCCATCACAGTTGACCTTGTTTGACCTACAGCCTTTTGATGGGATGCCGAGAGCAGGTGAGCAGAGGCTGAAAAGGCCCCCTTTTTAACCTTCTGTTCTGCCTAAAGTTAAACTGAGAGACAGTACAACACCCATGACAGGACAGTCACTTACGTATCCACACTGTGTCAAAATTTGGCTGTGACATTCTGGAACCTAACCATCACCCCGTGAGCTCTGAATTTAGAATTTGTTTGTGATTCCGTCAGTGACTGAGCGATGTCTTCTTGACATGTGTAATGGTCTCAAGGTGTCGGCTGTCCACTATTTCTTCGTCTGCCTTTACATTTGTGTCTCTATGAGGCTTGTGCATCAGGCTGAATCACATTTCACTTCTGTCTGCCCACTCCCTCCATTACTAAGAGCTTGCATTGTTAATCCTTTCTTTTTATGATAAGTCACCTGCTTTATTTATTAATTTGTTTTGCTCACTGTCCATTGTTCATTCAGTCCATCATTTTTATAGAGATTTCCTGGATGAATCCTATTAGTCAATGCTATAAAAAGTTTTGAGAGTATTACTCAATCATGACCGTATATACCACCTCTCAGAAGCTACCCTGTCGGAAACTTTTACACAAGGCATTAAAATATCAGTTATGTATTATTGATCCACAACACTTTCATAGCAACTCCATTTATAAATTTGTACTTGTCAAGGCATTTGGGATATCAATTAGTTAAATTGTGTCACAAAATGCCTTACATGGTGTGTCTTAAAATGGATCTCATCTCAAAACATTTTAAAAAAGCATTTAAATTTAATTTAAGAAATGAAGGTAGCGCAAAACCGTTGCCTTAATTCATGTACTCTCCTTGTGCTTCTGTCCCAACGAGTATGGACAAAGTGCCACGTTCCGAAAGTGTCCGTGTCAGTCTTCTGTTTTATTCTTTCCATATCCCAAACACATGCAGGTTGATTGTACTAGTATGATAGGACGCAGGTGATGCACCATCCAGGGTTGGATCCTGCCTCATGTCTAATGCTGCTGGTTTTGGCTCAGGCACTCTGGATTCTGGGTTAAAAGGTGGATAAAAATCGTATGGAGCTCTCGGCAGTGGTTTACATAGGAGTAATGGGGTTTCAAAATTTGAGTTTTATTTAGTTTATCGAAGAAGAAGCAGTGGAAATGTTTATACCTCACTTAAATGAACAAGAATTAACTCTTTAAATTACTTGGACATCTCTCTCTGTTTGGCTTTTACTGATATTAATTAGAATTGTTCAAGTTGTGTATTTTCTTTTCTTTTAAATTCTATTATGTAATGTCTGGTTTCTCTGTAAATAAATGTACAGTAAGTAATGATTAAATTAAAATTGAAATATCTCTTCACTGAAACTTGCCTTGGTTTACTGATATCATCTGCCCCAGTGTGCTTGTTCGAGTAGTTTGTTATTTGCTTAGTTCTGTCGAAGGTACTGATCTGGCCTTGTTAGAGTTTGTGTCTTTTATGTTCAGGTGTGAGCTCCGCTTGTTCTGTTAGAATGGTGCATCCCTTTCAGGGGCAGCTATGAAGTAGCCATCTTCTAACCCCTGCTAAAGTTTTCAGTCTGAAGTTGCTAATGTCAGCAATACTGTTCTGTTGCATTTGTGTTATTTGAGATGTCAGTGGATGTCAAATAGGTAAGTCTTTCAGGGTGTGCATGTAAATCAAGGCTAATAATTCAGGCAGTTCCAGTTTTAACATGTCCACCAATATAAAAAGAAGCTTATAGTGCCTTTCATGAACACTTTTTTAAAACAAAACAAGAGGTGTTGTCAATATCAGTTCTTCATTCTTGCTCATAAATGAGCCCTTTGAACTTATCAAACAACCTAAACTAATAATACACTGCGCCTTATGTAAAGAGTTTCTGTTTAAAAGTTCCCAAAAAGACATTAAGTAAATAATTGAGCCATTTATGATTCGCCATAGTAATTTTAAATATGAGCTCTCTCAGAAAGTGCTATATTAAAGAGCATTGAGGAGCAGATTCTGTTTATTAAGAGTCACTAGGATAATCGGTCAATAAGTCTGACCTTATTTTATATAGCACCTTCCATTCTCAGCAATGCACTTCACATGGCTATTCACAAGCTGGTCGACACAAACTTTAAAAAACATGCCTAGTGTTTGAGTTGGCACCCGCTAAGGAATAAATAGAAGACAGGCTATTAATTACAACAAGTACAAGTAATAAATTTTCAAAGAGGTACAAATGTACAAATATTCTAACTATTACATGTATCTCCTTCAGGTTGTCACAAGCCTGAACCTACCGGGTGGCCGGTCCTGATCCTGTTCTCCCAGTATGAGGAAGCGTTTCACTTGGCAAGGCGTTGTGCTAATTTTAGGCAGTGTTCTCCCACATTCCCTTGTTTTGGTAGGATAACAGAAAGTGTTGAGCTGTAGGATTTAGAGAAAGACTGCGTCAGCGTGCATCTGCAAAAAGAAAAAGTCGGTGAAATTTAATTCCACGCCAACATGTAGAAAGTTGGAAAGACAAGGTTTCATCAGTGGAGCCTTTCTGTCACTTTTACCTTCTAGTGGCTTCTGCTCCTTGGGTATGCAGGTCACAATAGAGTGTTATGGTCTCTGAGTCTCTCCCTGGTCTGTTTCCTAATTCTTGGGGGCAAGGAGTGGGGGACAAAGAAGCTTTTTATGGATGACAGCAATCAAGGCATTTGGGCTCCTTTTGCGTTTGGCATTTGTGGTAGTGAGGGAGCTTTAGGACTGCCTAACTGATGATTCATATGTTGGGGTTCAGTGTGCAGAGGGCTCTGCTGCATGTTAGTGTTACTGGAGTGTGTCACCTTCTCATAGACCCCGAAACTCTAATTTCACTTTCCTCATCCATGCTGAAGAAATGTTAGAAGGAGAAAGAAACAGTCGGCGGGGTGGCCATCATACCCAGGTGGTAGATTGTAGCAGCAGGCTCCTAATGGCCCGGCCTTGTGAATTTGTCATCCTCCCTCAGTGCTGCTCAATACAAACTGAGGCCTTGTGTGGGAGTGTGTGTGTATATATACACGTGTCAAAGTGTGTGCTTATCTGGGAGCTTCCCCTTGTGTGTTCATGTGCTCCTGCCACGTGTGTGCTTGAGGATTTCATTTCCAAACGTATCTCTGTGAATTATTGTGACTCTACAGTGGGGCTTTGAGCATCTTTAGGCCTTGGAGTGCACATACTGTACATGTACAATGTATTCACATGCTTGTCTAGCAGTTGTGCTGATGTGTATACTGTGTGCACATATACATGTATGTTTGCATTCTTGTTTTAAGTATGCATATTTGTGCACGTGTACAATCTGTGCATCACTGTGATTGCATGTGCACATCTACTAAGCAAGTGTTTGTTTTGTGTATACACAATTATTTTTCAATATTCATGTTTTATGCGCCTTTCTGTGTGCATTTTCGTTTACTCTGTCTATTATTGTATTGCCTTTATGTACATGTATTGTATGTGTGCTTGTATTTGCATATATGTATTATGTAGGCCTGTTTGTGACTGCACAGCATGTGTGCAAATGGATTGTCTGTGCCTTGTGATTGTACAATGAGTATGTGTGTATATTGCATATGGAGGTGTATGTGCCCATAAGAAGAGCCTTTGTCTTTTAGTAGTTTCACAATATCTGTGTGTACCTGTGTTTACTTGCTTTTCACACACATGTGTATGCACATGCTTGGTCTATTATTATGCAGTGTGTGTATACATTTAATGTCTGTGTGCTTTTTACTGCTTATCTGCTTGTGATTGGATTTGCTTGTTTTGTGCAGAAACGCCAAGCACCCATGAAACATGTATGTGTTGGCGTGTTTGTGCCATGCCATGTATACATCCTTTGTGAGCATGCACTCATGAGTTGTGTGCATGCTTCCTTTATGTACGTGCACTCACCCAAGTCATGGCGAGCCCCTTGATCCATATCTGGGGAAGGCTGTGGGCACAATGCCAGCCCAACCTGTAGTCGCTTGTTACTGGCGCCCTGGGGAGGATGGCTAGCAGGAAATGCTTCTTCCTATTCTAAGTAAAGACATGCTGCTGCACACTCTACCATTCACTCCTTTTAGCTGTGTGTGTGTGTGTGTGTGTTTATAAGAATCTACAGTGTGTGCACATAAGAGAGCCAGTGGCTCCATCTAGGTGTGTGTGGGTATATGTCTCACTGGTGTCTGATTACCTGTAAGCTCAGATGCGACTTCCAGCCCGATGGGTTCACTGCATGAGTGTACCCAACACAGTCTGAGATGACAGGCAGTGAGGGAACGCCCCACAGTAAAGATGTGACAAGGACACCCCACCCTAACCCTACCCCCACCATTTCACACAGAGGATTAGAGCAGCTAGGAATGGTGAGGAGAAGGGTGCAGGCTGCCAGCCCCTCATCTCCATGACAGGATTAGTGGACACGGTTTTTGGACAGAGAGGCTATTCTCCAAGTCAGCACCCCGCAGACAGCCCATCCCTCTCCCAGGCAACCCGTCTGGGAATCACCAGGGAGCAACAGACCCAGGCATCCAGGAGAGCTGCCATCTGGGTATTGACAGGCAGAGCCAGTGACTCCATTTTGTGGCCAGATGACAGGCCAGCAGGAAGAGAGCAGCCATTACCGATGGGCCTCCCTTTGGCTGGACTGGGAGGGTGCTGCTGTCTCCTGAATTTCCTTTGAGGGTGACCCCAGAAGTGTGACTGTGAGGGTTATACCTGTGAGAATGGGCACACTTGAGCATGTAAGAGTGTGACACACCCCTGCTGAGGTTTGCATGTATGCGTGGATTCAGGATTGAAATGTGTGAAACAAGTACACCCACCTGTCAATGTCATGACAAATGTAGACTTGTCCACTAAAGTGCTGACCAGTGGCCCACAACCTTATGACTGTTTTAACTGATTCTGCTTTTGTCCACCATTACAGCCTGCATCCTGGACTTTCACTCTCTAAGCAGGCTTTGCTTTCTTGCTTGGTATCCCTTGCAAAATGGCAGCTCCTTGCTATGTGGGTCACTGACCTTTGCAAGCAGTGCTACAAGGGTCAGGCTGTGGTGAGTCAGCTGTGGGCTCAGATGGAAGCACAATAGCAGGGAGAGGGCATATTGTGTCTGATTGCTAATTGTTTGCTTATCTTCTTGTGGGCGGCTCCCGTCAGGCAAACATTACTGCTCTAATCCCAGTGTAATCTGCACTGCTAGAGCTGGGTTGCCACCAAGCAGGAGGGACCTTCCCAGCGCTTTCATTCCTCCTTTGTGACAGAAGAAAAGAGACCCTCCCTTGAGCTCTGGAACAATACGGGAGTGGGGGCTTCGTGCCACAGGAGATCATCACACAGGTCACGCACTCCAAAGAGATGCTGAAAACATGGAGTCCTGCCGCCCACTGAGCAAGGAGCCCAGGCAGGCGGTCAGAAGCAAATTCCAGGGACTCTTTGATTAGTCCTTAAACACTTTGCAGTGAAAGATGTTCCAAAATGTTAATAAAAGTGTGCACGGTCAGTCGTAAATAAAATGTATAAGATGTACAATCTTCTTAATTAGAAACATTAGATGGTCAGTTAGGTATGTAATGTGATGGTCTAGTCTGTCTAATACTCTGCATAGTCAGTTAGAGTCATATGTGTTCTATGTTCCAGTAATGCTGTGTGATAAAGGTGGTCTCGCCAATGAAGTCATTGATTCAGATTCCACATCTGTTTTGGATGACATCCCTGTGCCAGGATCCATTTTCCCCTACATTCATGTGCCAGTTGTGACAATGGGTGGCATTAACTGGGTCCATATGAGAGAATGTGGATGTACTTGGGAATGTGTCCTGCAGTGGACTGTGCCCCCCACCCTGAATTACATTAAAGTAGTGGTTCAGTAATCAATGGGTGTACAGTAAGAGTTGTTGGAAATTGGGAAATGTTTTGTGACCAACATGAAATTCCTTATAAGGTCATAAATACTGTGGTCAGTTGGAAATATGTCAAGAGTCAATAGGAAGAACTGTGTGCTCAAAATCATTAGTTAGTAAGAACCATTTTATGGACACTTAAAAATGCCAGGTGGTCAGTAATAATCGTGTTGCCAGTAAGAAAGATTATGTGGTCAATCAGTTTGGTGAGTGGTCTGTCAGAAACATGTGGCCATCACTCAGCTATTCTGTCATTAAACAGAAATATGTGCCAGTTGGTCACTAAGAAGAATTATTTGTGCATAATTCCAAATTGGTCAGTGATAATCATTTTATGGACATTTTGAAATGCTACAGTTAGTATGAAATATGTGTTCAATGGCTCTCTGTATTACAAACATTATGGAGTCAATAAGTTGGGTATGTGATCGGGTCAGAACATCATGTACTGAACACTTGGTAATCAGTCAGGTACCCCAGAAATGCGGAAAGGTTGGTTTTTACACAAATTTGTGATCACACAGTAAATATCACATGATCACTGACCACTCATATGAGTTTATGTCCTGTGATTCTCTTTCATCATTAACTCACTCTGGGTGGATTGACCTCTTATTCCAGTCTGGATCTCTTACCTGATGAACTGGCTGTCTGTCTGTCCATCCAGAATCAACCCCACCTAGGTATTTCTTAGCTGGACCTAAAAGCAGTACGTCTTCAAGCAGTGGATGGTGCTAGCCTGTAAAGTGAAGGCTCACCATTGTCAAAGTCAAAGTTGTGTACCCCAGTGGCTGGCTGATTATGAAATGCTTGACCTTTGGTGCCAGCCTCTTGTCACCAAACACTGCCTGGGACAGAGTGAGAGTCGTGCCCCTGCTTGCCCTTGTATGAGGGATTATGTTGCCGCCTCCCCCATGGCACGTGACGCTTTGTCTGCATGTTTGCGCGTGTCACTGCTGAAAGGGGCGCAGCGGCTTGTCACGGGATGACAGAGAAAACCAGGTACACAATTAGTGGAGGAGGGGCAGGTCCTCTAGCTGCGGTGCCACCCAGCGGCTCCCTCTCCGACAGAGGCCCGCAGGTCTCTGTAGCCTAGCACAGGGCTTGCTAGTCTGCACAATCCATCCATGGCCCTCGAGTGGTCAGCTGCAAGTGCTGCTGTCCCCCTCCTCCCCATCTCCCATCCCATGCCCCGCCCTGTCTGACTGCTTCAAGGGGCCCAGGTGCACAAGCCTCTCATTAGCGTCTCTGGTTTCAGCTTCCGGCCTCCCAGTCCTGCCAAACCAGTTATTAGTGCATGCAGGGCGTTAGCGTGGGAGCGCCTCACCCTCCGCATGCTTTCTAGCACCCGACTTGCCAATTTCCCTGGCACTCTTCAGTGGTCACGCACATGCATGTGTCCACCTAGCCTTCAGGAGTGGTCCTCAATGCCAAAAGAAGACAACACACAGACACTCTGGACTTATCATAAATTTCTTAAATAATTTAATTGCAAAAGGGGCTTTTAAAAATATTTCTAAAAGAAGCATCATTTCTTCTTCATTAAATACATCTCAAAAATTGTCCTGTACAGTTACAGTACTGGTATCTGTGAAAGAGACACACCGGAGAGGAGAAGCAGAGCAAAACAGATGGCAGCGGCCACATTGTCTAGGGGCAGAGCAAGCAGGGAGTGAAGGGGGCACTGGGATAGTTATGGAGGGCACTGGGCAAATTGGGAACACCAGCATAATAAATTAAAGCTTGTTGTGGTGGGGTGAGTGATGCTGCGTGGATATTGGTGCTGTTCCTAGTTGCACTTCGTGGACTGACCTTTTGCATAGTAAGGTGCATATTGCCATCTCAGCACCAGTGCAGCATACCCCACTCTGCTGCTTACCCTCATTGCCAAGGAGGCCCCTCAATACAAAACTATACACAGTGTCACCATTTCTGTTAGAAATGCCAGCTTTTGGAGGTTTGAGTAAAAAAAAAGTGGCCCTGTATGCATATTTGTGTGTAGTTATGATTATTATTGTTATTATTATTACTTTATTTACACTGACTGTTAGAGGTTAGAAAAGCTCATGGAGGTTGAGATTCCTTACCATGGACCAGCTGCTGCCAAATGGGATACCACCACACTATGGCAGAAAGACACCCCCTCCCCCTACCTCCAGGGAAGAGTAGGCAGCAGCACAGGTGCAACGGTCTCGCTCAGATGCAAACACATGCATGTGATGAAAAAGTGCAAATCTTCAAAAAAAAAAAACTCAAGATAAACAAAATGGTCCAACCAGGTTTTCAAGCGCTGCCAGGGGTAAAGATAAGGAAGGAAAGCAGCAATTGTCACTGCAGACCATTCAGTTCTGGCAGCAGCTGCTCAAGCATACTCAAGGCTGGACACCCAGCTGGCAGAATCAACCAAGTGGCACATGTTTCCAAATGCTTGCCAACTGGCTCGTAGGGTCACCCAATTTCTAGCCTAGTTGCCAGGTTTAACTTTTGACTAGAAGTCCAGCGCACCATGGCACATGTTTTGAAAGGCTTGCCATCCTGCTTGCAGGATCATTCTCATGGCACATTTGCTGAAAATGTTGCTGCCACTTTGGCACATTTGGCTGAATGCTTGTTGCCATACTGGCCTGATCCACTTATTGGAGTATTCCTAAACACTTGCCAATGTGCTGGCAGGATCAGCCACATGGACATTTATCTAAATGTTTGATGTCCTACTTGCAATACATGCTTGTTAAAAGGCTTGGCAGGATCAGCCTTATGACACTCATTTCTCCACTGACCATGTCCTCAGCCTTCTTGGAATGCCCTCTTGCTGAAGCACTCACTCCTCCACTGCATTGTCCACTCCATCGAATGACCCAGACTTCTAGGGTCTCTTTAGCTCATGTGGAAATACCATTGGACTGTAACAGTTCCAAATCCACAAGCCATTGAGAAGGGCACAACACCGGGCGAGGCAAGAGGGTCACTGAGCCCGGTGATGGCACAGTTCTGGTTGTCCTCTTCAATATGAAGAGCCGACTTCCAAGTAGCAAGGCCCATGCCCTGCCATCCACTCTGAAGCTTCAATGGAGCCTGCAGCCATTCGGGAATGTTGCATGTGTCTATCAGCCAACATCAGCTACACACAGAAGGACACGCATGCAAGTGCAGTCCTGCGTGCCCAGAGCCACACACGTACTCATGCCTCACACCTGAACGGGCAGCGTCTGGTTCATCTGTAAGCGCATATCCTGGATGCTGCTGAGGATCTTCTTCTGGTGTCCGGCTAGTGTTACTCCTATCCGCAGTAAGTCTCTAAGATAAAAATGAGAATATCAGAAGGTCTTGCTCCCATTCTGTACATCCCACTCTCACCCACCCTTTTACACTTAGATTCAGAGTGTGCTAGTCTTATTCATCCTGCCCTCAGTGTCACTAACAAAGACTCACTGCCACTCTTCAGTGGTCCTAATCTCAATGGCCTTGCCCTCTGTGCCCCTAAAACAGTTCTGGTCTGACTCACTATGTCAGTGCCAGCAGGACTGCCACACGTTCTCCTTCTCAGAACCACTAAAAGAATTATAGTCTTAACTCTTTCATCCATTCCCATATGAGGCAGTGGGTACCAGTCCCACTACTTTAGTTCCCAAAGCCCTCCTGGCTCATTTTACCAGTACCAGTCACAGCAACCAAGGAACTCAGGCTCATACCATCTGTGCCCTGACCTCATATCTATCTAAAGTTCATTAGAAAATAATTAGTAATGGTCACTGACAAGTGACACAAGTGAACATTGCAGAAGTGACCACCTAAGGGGCATGCACATTGCCAGAGTAGTTGCACAAGGAACCCAAGGTCAGTGATGATATATGACACTCACTCTGCTGTCATTTGGGCCACCAGATCAAAAGAGGCAAAGCCAGCATTGAGGAAGTTGTCCTTGTAGCGACTCATCTTGATGGCATCCAGCCAGTCTCCCACAGTGGTGAAGGTTGTGTAGTCAGGGACACATCGGTCCAAAAGAGGTTGGGACACCCTGCAAATAGAAACAGAATGTTGGGGCAGGTCAGCTTGGTGTAGGTGGGAACAGTAGAGTGTCCCAAGAGAGAGAGATACCAGCTGCACTCACCCTGAATGTACATTGGAAATGACCTTCAGGCTGGCAGCGTTGCGTATCAGCTTATCAAGTGTGTTCACAATCTGAGCAAATTTTGGCCGTAGGTTCCTATCCTTGACCCAGCAATCGAGCATGAGCTGATGTAGAGCTGTGGGGCAGTCCATAGGTGGGGGCAGGCGGTAGTCCTGCTCTACTGCATTGATAACCTAAGGAAATGAGTAAATATGGACTATAAATTAGGAGCCAATTAAATGACCCACAATAAGTCACAGGACACCACCAAACCTACATCTTGATTGGACATGTCCCAGTATGGCCGTTCTCCATAGGACATCACTTCCCACATCACAATTCCATAACTCCACACATCACTGGCTGATGTAAACTTTCTGTAAGCAATGGCTTCTGGTGCAGTCCATCGAATTGGGATCTTGCCCCCCTATGGGAAAGACAAACAAGTGAATTCCTGACCCTGCCCACCGAGCAGTTCATCCTTGTGCAAACAACCTCTACAATGATCCCATCCATCCGTCTGTCTCTTTGACATTCTAACTCCATTCACAAGTAGACTAACTCTAATAAACCTACCTACAAAGGATTTTGATTGTTTTAACTCTAACCACTCAAAATTTACCAATTTAATGGCCATATCCATTTAAGAGACTTATCAATACCATTTGAAACACACACCACTATCCACACCCAAGACTGGCTCTACTTCAATCTGACCTCTCCCACCAACCCCCAATCTCCTCATCATACCAGAGAGCTAGTGTAGGTGGGGTCAGTAGTGTCATCCTCCAGGAAGCGAGAGAGTCCAAAATCTGACACCTTGCATACAAGGTTGCTGTTGACCAAGATGTTACGGGCTGCCAGGTCTCGATGAACGTAGTTCATATCGGAGAGGTACTTCATGCCAGCTGCTATACCCCGCAGCATTCCCACCAACTGGATTACTGTAAACTGGCCATCATTCAGCTGCAAAGGGATTAGCACAAGTTCAGAGACAGAGCTGGACGTCGTCCTGGTCTAGAGGGTCGACCATAAGGGTGACACTTGATGATCGGCTTGTCCACATCACCTCATCTTCCCCTTGCTGCCACTTTTCATGTTCCCCTCCCACTCACATAGTTCACTGACTATATTTACCCTCAGGAAGGAATCCAGAGCCCCATTCTCCATGAACTCTGTCACAATCATGACTGGCCGGCTCTTGGTCACTACTCCCTCCAGGTGAATGATGTTGGGGTGGTCAAACTGGCCCATAATGCTGGCCTCACTCAGGAAATCACGGCGCTGACGTTCTGTGTAGCCTGCCTTTAGAGTCTTGATGGCCACAATGATCTCCCGTCTACCAGGAAGCTTCAGACGACCACGGCAAACTTCACCAAACTCACCTGAAGGGAAAAGAAGGAAAGTAGGAGAATGGTCAGACCACATTGGGGGCCACACATAAAGGTGCGAGGGACAAATGGATCAATGAGCTCACCTGCTCCAATGACTTCCTCTATCTTCACACAGGAAATGTCAATCTCTTTGGCAAACTCACGGACAGCCTCATTGGGGTCCTCATAAGTGAAGGGGTCAATGTATACTTTCATCCCAGGGGTAACTAAATTATGAAGAAATGGCTCAGTCTCTGTGCCACCAGCTTCCATTTTTTTATACAGTACACGTCAAAATTTGATCTTGACCAGCTATACTTACTGTACTGCTGCAGTTTTTCTGTATACTCAGACTCGGAACCATTCCGTTGTTTCCTAGACAAAACCAGACAAAAAGCACAAATCAGCTGACCAGACTCTCTCCCGTTATTATCAGGATTTCAAGTCCATCTCTGCAGATGGTCACTTTGCCTCTTTTCAGACAAACAAAGCACAGGAGTTTGTTAATATTTGCATCTTGTTTTCAATGCAAAAGAAGAGAGGTTGACCTGAAAACATTAACTCTGCATTAGCTGGAACCTTGGGTAGGCACAGACAAGCAAGTGAAATATGTTACCTGAAGCAGACCAGGATAATGACCACCACAGCAATAATGAAGACTAGACCTGCTGTGGCAGAGCCCACAATGAGAGGCAACTGCTCCTGAATGTTCTTGGCGGGGTCATCTGCTAAACACAGAGAAGGTCATTAGCAGCACATCAAGCATTCACCTTTACAGGTAGTCAGCTAAACTTTTGACCTGAATGCAGGCTGGAAGTATTTCAGGTTAATATGCAACCTACCCTGCAGATTGGTGCTAAAATCCTGAGGGTTACTGTATTTGCCGTACCCTGCGACCGTCCTGGCTCGAACCTGAATCATATATGTAGTGCCTGTTTTAAGGCCCTCAACACGGAAGGAACTATGCTGGCTGGTCACTGTGTGAGCAATGGCCTCTGGGTGACCCTGTGGAACAAGATGCAGTATTTGAGTGGAGACTGTGAATATCTAGCTCTGATCCTACCAGGCATTTAGGCAGCAGCTGTCTCCTACCTTCTCATGGTATTTGATCTCATAGTCCAGGATGATGCCATTGGGCTTCTCGGGAGGTATCCAGGAGAGACTCATGGTGCTTGCTGTTGCCCCCATCAGGTGAACAGTGGGAACTGCAGAAGGGGCTGGAATAAGAAACAGAAACATAGTGTAGAGTTCTCCTTCTTTGCCCATCTATCTACACCCCAAACTGCCCTAGGTCAGTTTACTCCTCCCAAAAGAGGATTAGGAACCCCCATGTAACCACGGCTACACTTAGTAATGAATATTCAGAGCAGTGTGGAGGGGATTAATCCCCAGTGAGAAAGAGGAGGGGTAGTGTGTACTCACCCGCTTGGTTGGTGGTGATATTCACAGCTGCAAATGGAGGTGGGTGTGGGCTCTTGCTGGACACCCCATTGACAGCCTGAATTTCAAAGCTATAACGTGTGTGTGCCTGCAGGTTGGACACGTACACCCTCTTTTCTGTAAGGCCCAGGTGACGAGGTGAGATCTCCACATTGTCATCACAACGGGTGCAAAACCCCCGCTCAGTGCCACACTTCTTGCAAATTATGTTGTACAGGAGGTCATCCCTGCCTCCCGAATCCTGTGGCTCAGTCCATTCCAGTACCACAGAGGTCTCATTCACATTGGAGATGACGTTACGTGGGGGTGACGGTACAGCTGCACAAAAAAAGAGAGTTCAATGTGCTAAAATTTCAGGCATGCAACTGGGTTTAAATTGCAGGATTTAATACAAAATAGAGTGTGTGCCCATCAACATAAGCAGGAGAGAGATAAGTGTGCAAAGGTAGATTAAAAAGATGCCCATCTTTTTAATACTTACTGCTGCAAGCCATCTCAGGCTGGTCACTATCTGCCCGGTAGTAACCACTTCGACAAGAACAAATGGTAGCAGCATTTGAAGTCGTCCGGCTGTTGGGGGGGCAAGGTATGCAAAGTCCATCTCCCTGACGAGATTTGAAGTTCCCCGGGCTGCAAGCTGGGTAGAGTAATAGAAGAAGTGTTAGGAAAGTAGAAGCCATCAGATTTAAACCAGACATCAGTCTATTGGGGTCATACTGGTTAGCCACTCCTCATTCTCTCTCTATAAAGTTCACCAGTCCTCACTATCCTTCTTACCTTCACATTTTGTCCCCACAAATACTCACTTGATTTTCAATGTACTGAATAATAAGCAAAATACATATGTATAGCACAACAGATATAAGTCTCCTTTGCCTACTAACTGATAACCAAAGGAGTGACTCTCACTGTACCTCCTCACTTTATAAGTAAGCTGTCAGGTCTTTCTGTGCACCAGTTCAATATCTCCTCTGTATACCACATCAGTCTTGAATCAAGGTAAGAAATTTCCTGTGTGTCAGCCAAGCTGCCATAAAATGAGAGACCTATCTGTTTACCAAGTCGGCACAATTATAGACTTTAAGAACTTTCTCCTTACACTTCTCCTTTACAGACAGAGGTTTCAAGTTATCTTCACAAATGATAGCATTGGAGACTGATTATGTTCTGCTTGCTGATTAGCACATACATGTAATACTGTCACTATATGTGGTACACCATGACAATAATAACCCTACAAATGTACTGTATATAAATTGTATACATTAGTCCAGTCCATAAATAGTACAATGCTCTCTGGACACCTAAAGGCAAAAAGGCCTTTCTGTCAGTCCTTGCAAAGTTATTAACCAGTCATTGTCTTTAAAATGTGCACCACTATTATCCTGCATGCCCTCAATACACCTACTCAGTCCATAGAGAGTAAAATAATCTGTGTAACAGTCAAGTGTGTGGAGTGCTTATCTGAGTATACTGTACATAAAGGATACGTGAGGTCACCCTGACCCATTTAACAAAGTAAACTTACTTTTCTCAAATCAGCCTAGTCCCTGTAAAGATTATGGGGCCCCATCTGTAAGCCAACACATTCTCTGAGGCTCCCTACATCTACGCTAAGATGCTATACAAAACAAATGGCCTACTGTACAGTAGACTAATTCCTATATAGGCTGAAATGCATTCTTATACACTATACAGGTTCAATCCCCAGAAACGGACCATATGTATATCACTGTAGATCTTATGTGGTTTGTAAAACCTATCTGTATGCAGCACATAGAAAAATGGCCTTCTGAATAACAGGCCAATCAATGTGAAGGCAGTATGAATACAGGATTAGACCCTATTGAATGCCCATGTCTATACTATTCCACTCCTTATACAGGCAGAGAGGCTCTTGGATATACCAGACAACTCTGAGAACCAGTGACTCCTCCAGTATCCAGCCCTATGGAGTCTGGGAGGTGACAGTCCCTCTGCATATCATCCTAGGCCCCTCAGCTCCCCCCTTAGTTCCCGCTGATTCTCAGCTTCCACTTTGCTGCTGTCAGCCGTTTCTTTCTCCTTGACTTACAGATGAAATGCAAATCCGCTTTTGCTATTGCGCGGCTTAAGAAACCCAAATGGAAACTACTGCCTCTGATGAATATTCATGTGGCCGCCTCTTCTCTCCAGCTCTCCTCACCGGGTTACCCTTGAGTGAGAAAGGCTTTACAAGGAAAGGTGGGCAGACTGTAGATGGGGGACTCAGCTATAGGCATCAGCGTCAAAGGTGAGCCAGCCTGGTCACTGCAATAGGAGAGTGAAAATTGCACCTCAGCCTTAACCCAGGGAGCTTCAATTACTGTTAAGTGTTACCAGTGTAATCCATATTGTATAACAGGGCAGGGATTTGGGGGAGAAAACTGAGCAAGTTTCCAGTCAGTTTTATCCTGCTTTTCCCAGGAGGTAGAAGGCCCAATTTAGCTCAAATTGCTCAGTTGCAAGGAGCACAAAGTCCAGTTAGGATGATCCTTCTTAACTCGGGGAGTATTAGGGGCATTTTGGCTCCTTCTGCTGATTCCTTTGGAACAAGAGGTCCTTCAGAGATCACGGTAACTGAGACTTAGAGAGCAACTAGACCATTCTAATCGCTCCATGGGGGGGCAGGGTGTCCAGTCTGAGGATTCGTTTCAAGTAATCTTACTGAGGGGGGCATTAGGGGAGTGTGGGAGTCTAAAATAGTAGTCTAGTGTCATGTTCACCTAACCAAAAACACGAAACATTTGGAGAGACTAATAATGACAGTTCCTCATGAATAATGAATTCTGAGGAATAACAAATGCCTAAACTCCATGCTGTTTTAAGAAGGCACACTATTGGAAAGAGTAGTTGTCAGTCCATATTGTACAGTGACTAGATAATGAGTTCAACCTGTGCTCACAAAGACGGAATCTTGTTACACAATGACTTTGTTTTAGGCACCATTAGGACTCACCCAAGCACTGAGTATCCTTTGCTGCTGGCTCAAACCCGGCTGCACAGGTGCAGGCACCCACAGGAACCATCCACTCTCCATCACCATTACAGTACAGTTTGAGGGGCACAGATACCTCCAAGGCATTGGGAATGCATGTTCCAGGAGCAATAACTAATGATGTGGCTTCTGCACCTGTCACAGTCTCTGGGAACATAGCAAAGCTGGCAATGGTGGTTGGGCATTTCTTATAGAAGACTCGTACTGAAATAAGGGACATACATGCCCCCAAATCTTGGAACGCCAAGTAGAAGCCATTTTTGGAGAGTGGGCCAAAACTTCGCACCTTGGTATTGACTCGGCCAGACTCCAATCTGGAGAAACTCTCATCTGGAGCAATAGTGTCCACCTTAACATAAGGGTTCTCCATCCAGAAAGGGCTCATAGCTGTCGCAGAGTCTGAGTCTGCCTCATAGTAAAAGAGGTTGAAAGTCTCTTTACAAGAACCAGGAATGTTGGGAATGCTGTTGCAGTCCCTGACAGTAAACTTAATTTCCACATAAACTCGGTGCACACTTTGCCGCATGATGAAGCCTGAACGTAGCCAGTTGTTCTGGTTCAGCTCCCGTACATTGCACACCTGGTAGGTCCGGATTGGATTCATGGCCTCATCGTAGCCGCTGACTTCCTCCCACTAGAGAAACAGAATAGAAGAGCATTAGCAGAGCAACAGTGACAGCTTCCTGGAGGAAGAGAGGCATTTGGAATGCAAGACTATTGGTGCTAAACATGTATCAGGGAGAGGTTTGGAGTGAGCGGGTGGCACTGGAATATTATAAAATACCAATAACGGCATACTGCACGATAATGTGCAGTGAATACACTTGACTTGAGCATTCATAGTTTTCATACTCTTTCTCTGTCTCTGTTTAGCATTCGTTTGCTCAGAGGTTGATGCGCTTGCTACTTCCTGAGCAGCTCTTCTTTTCTCCATCCTAGCGGCCCGCTGCTTCTCTTCTTTCATCGGCATCTTTTCGCGTTAAAACTGATTAAGTTAGTTTTTGTGTTGCAATTACTTAGTATGTTTTCTTTAACTTTTCACTTAAGCTGGCAGTTAAGTCTTCAATCTTTCTCAAGAATGATTAAAGATATGAAGAGGTAGGGGAAGTGACCGCGAAGGTGGTAGGGAATGAGAACGGCGCCCATACACATGCGCCACATGGCCGCCCTGCTGCGCGCTGCCAAGAGTTGAATCTACAATAAAATAAAGTGAAAATAAAAAAGAGTAATAAAAATCATCACCCCGAAAGCGGATAGTAGACGTCACGTAGTATATGTGTACCAAATTTCAAGTCAATAGGTGAAACGGTTTGTGAGCTACAGGTGATTTAAAATCCTGGACAGACAAATGAACAGCCACGGTAGTGTATTATATAAGAAGATCAGATGGGAAAAAACAAGAGAAATATCCAAGGGGTATGAAGTAAGAGCCAGGAGCAGTAAAGAAACACTAAAAGCATACAGAGGGAGTTGGGGCAGGGAGGAGTATGGGGTATAATATCTATACAGTAGGGAATGTGTATTATTATAAATAAGAGTTGAGAGACATAGGCTGCCATAAACATTTAAAGGAAGTGAAGTAGAAAAGAGTGCTAGGGTATGATGAATACTCAGAGGAGTTCAAATATTGGCCAAATATAGAGTATTATAAATATTAAAATGGTGAAGGAACAGGAAGAGTATAGGCACAGTGAATATTTTCAGGATTAGAAAGGTTGGAAAGTGGGAGAAGTACAGGGTACATTATAGGTGTTAGGAATAATGGAAAAGAAACAAGCACAGGGATGTTAAAAATATTAGGAAGGGTGGAGAGAGCAAACGAATACGGGGTTTTACAAATATTCAAATAATGGGGGACTAGATTGATAGTATAAAACCTCACAAATGGAAGAATCACTTGAGCAGTGTAAATATTAGAAATAACGGTGTAAAAACAGCAGTATGGGAGCACAGTAAACACTCGGAACGTGAATCTGAATGAATGAACACAAGTGCATTTCGAATGTTAAGATGAATACAGAAACAAAGCAAAAGAAAAAGGAGCAGAAGGGTAAAGTAGGGTGGACAGAACTGAGGAATAAAGAGATATTATAAAAAAGTGATATTATAAAGTGATATAATAAATATATATTAGGTGGTAAGAGAAAAATTGTATTTAGTACTATAGTATTTTGAATATATCTGCAAGATATTTGAAATCCAAAGAGCATATGAAAGGTATCTTTAATCTCCAAGGCAAGCAACCTAGGGGTATAGTGTAGGCCAGACAAAGAAGCGCACACAACCTTTAACTAGCAGCCATGCCATCTGCACTTCAGAATAGGTAATCCTGAAGCTAAGCATGTTTGGGCTCAGCCAGTACTTGGATAGAAAACCATCTAGGAAAAGTTTACATTGCTGCTGGAGGTGTTGGTGTGACCAGCAGGCGCTTACCCCATGATCTGTGCAGTGACAGGGACACTGTGCCATAAAAGTTGTCACAGTTGTTCAGATGAGACATAAAACTAAGGACCTGAATCTCTGTGATCATGAAAGATCCCAGATCATGTTTTGAAAAGAGTAGAGTGTTTCATGGCTAAGTTGCCAACCATTACCTGGTCATTCTGGTCCCCATAATCATCCCCAGTTCCTTATTGACTCTCTCACCCCTTCACCACCTGATAGCTAATGTGTGGTGAGCACACTGGTGCAAGAATGACTTCTGTGGCATCATCCAGGTGGATGCTGCACATTGGTGGTTGTTGAAGATGTTCCCCACTATCTGTGTAAAGCACCTCTAGTAAGATAGAAAAGCACTATATAAATGTAATTAATTAATTAATTAATTAATTAATTAATTAATTAATTAATTAA